>NSJW01000470.1:0-600000 GCA_019955255.1 Castanospermum australe
CCCAAATAGAAGCCTTTAGAAAAGCCCAAAAGAAATAGTATGGCAGACCAACCAAGTAACAGTAGGCCATACATACAAACCGTAAGATGTTAAAGAAACTAAAATTTTACCAAATTAGGAACAGGCATAGGAAGGATATAACTATTCGGAAGAATTAGTTAACCTGAACAGCAACTCGCTTTAGCAAGAAGCAGAAAAGCAGAGTTATACCAGCAGAGGTATTATACAGCCATAACTTGTTTGAATCCAAACAGAAGATATACCAGCATTACAAGTGAACAGTCTGTCATGTGTGTTGGTAATAATCAATAGATCTAGGATTCATAGAAGAAGAGTCGTATAGACGACTAAAAACAAAGTGGATACAAAAATATTCACATAGGAGCAGTTCTCATTGGAATCATTGGACTCCAACGAGATATGCAGGAGTAAAAGTCATGGTATCTCTTGTAGATACAAGATGGAATGACTTACAGAAAGCTGTCATCGGACAGATGGAAATTGACCTAGGTAAAACTTTGAGTTAGTATACTTCCTACCAAGACAATTTTCAACTTCTGTCCGGATTTTAGCAAATACCTTAGGTTAGTCCATCAAAACCAAAGGATGAATCAATGACCAGAGGAAAGGCTAATTTAACCATAATTAAAGCCTTAACAGCTAGATTAAGTAACTATAGTCAAACAAACTATAAGTTAACCAGACCCGGATAGGAAACTTTTCTCGGATCACAAGGTATTAAAAGCTATCCTTGGGAAAGCTTATGATCCTACAGCATTAAATGGAGAGGTTTGGAGTATAGCCCCATCTTTTTTGTCAAGATTTGCTGTTGGTTGGTTTGGCCTTTCTGTTGTTGGCAGGGCTATACTCCAAACCCTCCCATTTAATGCTGTAGGATCATAAGCTTTCCCAAGGATAGCTTTAATACCTTGTGATCCGAGAAAGTTTCCTATCCGGTCTGGTTGTAACTTATAGTTTGTTTGACTATAGTTACTTAATCTAGCTGTTAAGGCTTTAATTATGGTTAAATTAGCCTTTCCTCTGGTCATTGATTCATATCCTTTGTTTTGATGACTAACCTAAGGTATTTACTAAAATCCGGGACCAGAAGTTGAAAATTGTCTGGTAGGAAGTATACTAACTCAAAGTTTTTACCTAGGTCAATTTCCATCTGTCCGATGACAGCTTTCTGTAAGTCATTCCATCTTGTATCTACAAGAGATACCATGACTTTTACTCCTGCATATTCTCGTTGGAGTCCAATGATTCCAATGAGAACTGCTCCTATGTGAATATTTTTGTATCCACTTTGTTTTAGTCGTCTATACGACTCTTCTTCTATGAATCCTAGATCTATCTGATTATTACCAACACACATGACAGACTGTTCACTGTAATGCTGGTATATCTTCTGTTTGGATTCAAACAAGTTATGGCTGTATAATACCTCTGCTGGTATTAACTCTGCTTTTCTGCTTCTTGCTAAAGCGAGTTGCTGTTCAGGGTTAACTAATTCTTCCGAAATAGTTATATCCTTCCTATGCCTGTTCCTAATTTGGGTAAAAATGTTATAGTTTCTTATAACATCTTTACGGTTTTGTATGTATGGCCTACTGTTACTTGGTTGGTCTGCCATACTATTTCTTTTGGGCTTTTCTAAAGGCTTCTATTTGGGCCTTAGGATCCTCCAAACTGCTATCTGTCCTGGTGTTTTTCTAACCTGGACGGCTGTTGGCTCAGCCACCTCTTTTAGCTTTAGATTAGCTAACTGGGTAGTTATCTGGGCTAGCTGTGGGTTATTGGCCTGTTGCTGTAGTAGTCGATCCAATTTCGTAGAAATTTGGACTAGCAATTCAATAATAGTATTGTTTTGCTTGACTATTACTGGGAATCTTGTTCCTGTTGCAGACAACCCTATTGCTGGTGACCATGTGATATCTGCATTTTCTAAGGCAGATTTGTAATTGGCGTTATTCTCAGTCATGCCAAGAATGATACCAATTTGTGGTCTAAAGAAACTATAAGTTTCTCTAACTGTTGAACTCGTTGTTCAAGCTGTTTGGCCAATTGTACAGTTTCCTGTTCAATCTTCTTTGGCTCCTGGTCAATACGTAGGAGAAGGTTCTCTACGTCTTGCTTTGTGGGAAGTTTACTCAAGTAGGACTTCTCACTGGTTGAGATAAGTTCTTCAACTTTCTCAGATAGCTGTTCAACCTGTTGGTTGAGCTTGACAAACTTAATATCTAATGCAGAATTTAAAGATGAACTACTAGAAGCTAAACTATTGACAGATTTTTTGGTTTTTTCATGTAAATTTAACAATGATGAAAGAATAACAGAATTTGATTCTCTTTCAACAGATATATTATGCAGAATATTGTAACATAAGTCGCAAATACAGTTATTCTGATAAATCAATTCACTCAGATTGTTTTCCTTGTGTTTTTTCACATGAAAAATATGCTTAAATTCTTCTTTGTAATCTGCAAAGCAAACATGTTTTTTGTGATCAATTGTTCCACCATACTTATATTTGCTAATTTCTAAATCAAGATATTCTAATCTATCACCACTCATTCTTACTCATATATATTGGTTTAGCTCTCCGTTATCCATCTCGGGCCATACCACCACCTGACTTTGTAGTCTTACCTCTGCTGCCACTGCCTATGGACTGGGTTACCGATAGCCTTCACTTCGAATTTCTCCTTCTACCTAACAGTAGTCGGACTTTCCAATATATATTTTGTAATTTGAGAGTAGTCACAGAAAAGAATATACGTGATATTGAAATTTAAATCAAACATAAATAATAATGCGGAAAATTTTACTAAAATTCATCTTTGCATTGCAAGCATATTGATCAGAGGTGTACACAGGAAAACTTACAAACTTCTCAGAACTCCATAATCGGAGCTCTGATACCAAAAATAAAAAGAGACTTTACTAGACTGACCTCTCAGTCTCTTCTTGTATTCAGAGTGCAGAAACAAGAGCAAGAGCGGAAGTAGAAGAGAGGATTTTAGGATCTATGGAAGTTCTAGAGAGGGGTTGTGTTGTTACTTCATGGTGTCTCTAGACTGTTGCCATGAAGTCTATTTATAGAGGTGCCGGGCTTCGGACTTGAAAACCTCGCTAAACTAAAGTGAATAATTTGGCCAAAAGCAAGTGGCCGACACACTATAATACAATTATTCGGACTTGAAATGGTTTGAAATCCGAAAAGCTGTTGAGTCGGTGTGGCCGACAAGAGATAATGGACAAGTCCATTATTGCTGTAAGGAATCTCTTTTCTTAGAGAGTACCCCATTAACAACATGCCTTTTAAGTGCAAGACAGCTGTAGGGTATCTGAAGAAATGAGTGTGGTAACACGTCATTGCTGACGGTCATTAACCAACTCAGAGATTCAATTCATCATCAGATCGTCCAGCTGGCATATGATGTCTTCTTCCTCATTGGTAATCTCAAAAGGAGGTGGAATGATGCTTGTTGAGGGAATATCAGGATGACAAGCCACCTTTAGACGAGACGTCCACAAACGAATACCATTATCTTCTCCAAGAAGCTGTAGGAGAGGATTAAAGTCATGAGGAAAATTATCATAGATTCTTGGTTCTATGAGCCTTTTTAATTGAAAATCCTCAGCTGTAGAGAAGAAGGAAGATCCTTCTTTTTTACTGATCAGGACATGATGATTTGCTGGGATGAATTCTCCTTCACTGGTTATCTCTGGTTGTGAAGAGAAAATCCAAAAGATATTGAAACTTTTCCTTAGAACCGTGTTTGCGAGTTTGCAAAGCTTTGGACCAAGGAATTCTGGTGCTTGATTTGAATAAAACCTGTGAAAATATCCATAATAGAATATTTCATTGTAGACTTCAAACAAATCAGTTCTAGCTGCTGAAACTTCGGCGAGAAAAGGCCCGGAAGGTTCACTGCTGTAAGAAGATAAGCTGAAAAGAGATTGATTCTTTATGAGAAACTGTTGTATTCCAGCCATATCTCCAAGGAGATCATCTTGGGCATCCTTGATGATTCTTTCAGAAACTTCTGGAGGGAATGCCTTTAGCATTTCTTGAACATTGTAGAGATTTCTGAAATTTTTTGTTATATCATCAGGAGAAGAGGGAGGGGCTTTCAGTTGCTCTTTTAACTGCTTGATTTCATAGTTGGCAGCTTCAAGGGACCTTCTCAATTTCCCGGAAAGATGTCTCTCGTGCTGTAGGTTTCGCCTGAAAATAGCGATATCTGTTTGATCCTTTAAGGGATCATTTCTGGATTCCTCAATGAAGAAGTCCAGAGGGGGCTTTGAGCTTAGAAAATACTCAAAGGCTTCTTTCTCAGCTTCCAAATAGGAATAATACCCTTTGAAAACTGGATTTTTAAAATCTTTTGTGGCTCTCAGAAGCGAACCATAGTTTCTGTAGATACCAGGTTTATTTCCGAGGAAACAAACGTATGCCTCTTTTCGAGGTTTTTCAGAAGATTCTGGCATCATTTTCGAAAAATAGAAGTTTAACGCATTTAAAGCGTTCAACTTTGCTGTTGGTGTTCCGGCACGACGAAGTGCGGTTAATAACACCTATTGCTCCTTAGAAAGCGGGCAACCTTTAAGAATCCTGAACTGTTGAGGATGATCCTCAGGAAGAACAGGAAGTTTCTGTAGACCAAACTGAATGATTGGGTAATCATCAGTTGCTGGGGCTGGTGCTTTGCCCTTTTGCGCCATTTCTGCATCAAAAAACAGAGTTAGAATTAATAATTCTAGAAAGCTGGTCAGCTCCTGAATTATCAGTTCCTTTAATATGTTCGATCTTGATGCTAACTCCAGTCCTGCAAACAGAATCCATAAAATTGACCCATCTATTTCTAGATAGTCTGGATTTAGAAACAGAGTTATAGAAAGACACAATAGCATGGCAATCAGTGCGTAATGTAAATTCAGTTTTATCAAGCAAGAAGATTTTGAATTTATCAAAAGCAAAGATGCAGGCCATGATCTCGGCATCAATAGACGAGATTGCTGTTTTATATTTTCCAGAAGTATATCTAGCTACTTTTTCAGTTCTGATAGGATCTCCACTATTTTTCTTCCATTTGAGGATTGCTCCCCAACCATTAAGTGATCCATCAGTTTCGATGATGATGTAGCTATTGCTGGGAGGAAGTTCAAGGGGTGGTAAATTCAGAATTACTTCCTTGATCTTCTTTACTAGTTTCCAGTCTTGAGAATTGAACTTTCGTTCCCCGTTTGGACTGGTTTTGCTGTATAGAGGTCCTGTATATCTGCTCAGATTAGGAATATAATTCCTAGCATAATTTAGGATCCCTAAAAAAGACTGAAGACCTTTTAATGACTGTAGGTCTTCTTCTTTGAATTCCGTGATCTTCTTAACAATGTGGTCTTGAAGTTTGATAACTCCCTTTCCAATCTCTAGACCTAGGAATTCGATTCTGGATACTCCTATCTTCATTTTTGTTTTAGACAGGATTAATCCATTTTCCATACATGCTTGAAAAAATTTTCCAAGATGTTGGAGATGCTGCGAGATGTTATCTGAAAAGATCAGAACATCATCAATATAACAGACAATAAAATCGAAAGATTTAAAGATATTGTCCATTTTTCTTTGAAAAACGGCTGGCGCGTTTTTCAGGCCAAAAGGCATGACAAGCCATTCATAGTGTCCTTGAGGACATATGATAGCTGTCCAAGGTATTGATTCTTCATCCATGGCTACCTGGTGGAAGCCGGACTTTAAATCAAACTTGTTGTATACCTCCTTATCCTTTATTTTCATTAAGAGGTAATCTATGCCTGGTAAAGAGTACTGATCCTTATAGGTATTATCATTCAATCTTTTGTAGTTGTATACCATTCGGGATTTTCCTCTTTTTTCTACTCCATCTACAATCTCTGTTCCTGATTGTACTATGAAGGCTGCTGTGCGATGTCTACTTTTAGATTCGCGGATTAAGCCAAGCTTCAACAACTGGGAGATATGCTTCTGATATTCCAAGTTGGATTCTGGTGTTGGGATGATAGGCTTGTCCTGTATGGTTAAGTCTGGGTTGATGATTTCTAACTTACACTTAACCTGATTTTTCTTCCAATGCTGAAGGGGGTTTTCTCCAATGTATTGGAGTTTTTCAAATTTTTTAAGGATTGGAAGAATTTCTTGTTCGAAATCAGTCATTTTTCCTAAGGAATACATGACAAGATCTGTCTGTATTTCTTCATGACAAATTTCTTCTTGTTCTTCTTGAAGGGTTAAGCAAGAACCTGCTGTTTGGGTCTGAATGACATCTACTTTTTTATAGATTTTGATGTTTCCAGATTCAATCTGTATTCCACCCTTCATGCTGTGAATAAAACTCATACCAATGATCAGTTCTATTCCTGTAGGGAGATCAATCACATACGTGTAAGGCATGTAATAGCTCTCTGTGTTAAAGATGACCGAAGCTTTCTTTAATTTTTTATCTGTTTGTGAACCACCATTGACTCCTTCAACGTTTAAGGGGTTCACTGTTTCCCAGTATGACTCAGGGAACACTTTCCTATCAATAAAGCATCTAGATGCCCCGGTATCAAGGATCATGTTGACAGTTTTAGTTAGACCATCAGCAGTAATCTGTATAGGGTAATTTAGAAGATTGTTTACCCTGGAAGAAGGTCTAATAGCCAGGCAGGCTTCTTTTTCACAATCTTTATCTGTGATGTCTTCAGGAATGGGTTTATCCAACTTTAGACATCCTAATTGAAGGATTAAATATTCATTTTCTTCCCTCAATTTATGGTTTTCCTCCTCTAACCCTTTAATTATATTAAGAAGTTCGTCTAGGGTTGACTGTGTTTTTATGACAGTTTTTCTAGGGGGAATTGTATTACCTCGCCTCTTTGCATCAAAAATGCAGATTGTTAATTCACATTTTTTACAGAAGCAAGATGTGTTCTGTGTGACTCGGAAACCACAGTGGAAGCAGTTTCGGAATCTTTCAGGGAGATCTAAATAAAACTCCCAAGAATGCAAGCATTCCTTCTGTTTATCAGTGATAATTTCTTGGAAATTTCTCCACTGATATGTTGAGTTTATCATTAGAAGATAGCTGTTATCTTCAAATAAGTTAATAAACTCAGACCTTTCCTTTTTATCTTGCTCATTATCAGAGTAAGATAAAATATCACTGTCTGCATCATCTCCTTCAGAAACAGAAATGATGTCCAGTTTCTCTGGTAAGACTAGCTCATTATAGATGTGTAGTCTTTCTCTGTCGACACTCTTATTTCTGCAATCTCTTGCAAAGTGTCCTTCTCTTCCACAGATAAAACATTTGCATTTGGATAAGCCAGGTTTATGTGGCTTAACTTTCTTTACATGGTTTTTATGTGGATGCTTACCTTTTGAGTAAGTTGTTGACTGCCTAAGCTGTCTTCTGTGTGAGCCATAGACTCCAGGTACACTTATGCTTTTGCAGAAGGAGAAATCTTTAGCAAGTCTATTGATTTCATTCTGCTGGCAAAGTTGCTGTAAAACCCTAAATGTAAATATTTTCCTAGGGGCAATCCCTACTGTCATATTTGGGTTTTGCTGGTTCCATAGTTCTAGAATCTTAGAACTAAATGGAGCTGGGAGCTTTCTGAAGAATTTCTCAGATAACTCTGGTTGAAGGTACAAACGACCTGTCTTTGCAGCAAGGTCTTCGTACTGCTGTGCGAATTCGGGAAAATCTCTCATATCTCTTATTTCCAATCTTTCAAGTTGCATGAGAGCTTCATCCTGCATTTGGATGTTTCCTCTGTATTCGTTATATCCTAAGATCATCTGTCTGATTTGTCCTGTGATATTGATTGTGTCATCGGCAATATCTATCAGACGTTGGAATTCCTCAGGATAAGCTGCTTTCCATGACTGAAAGGTTAGCTTTTCTGTTGTGCCTAATAAGTTTTCTATATAGGCAACTTTGCTGGTATTATCAGCAAAAGTCTTTTGTGCACAATGGGTAATGGTGTTGGACTCCCATTGGTGAATGGTGTCTTCCCATTTTGACATGTCCTTTGGAAGCATTAACATACTTCCTTGTGCAACATTAGCAGACGGTAGAGAAATATTTAGGGGTTGGATAGGCCTTCCTCTTGGAATATTTCCTGCTGTGTTCCATTGGTTTAATGGAGGTACCTGAATAGTGTTACCTGTAGCAGGGCCAAAACTGGCTTGTCCGCCTACAACTGTTTCAGGGATTCTGTAGGAACTTGATTCAGACATCATCACAAGTTCTTTGGGTTGCTGAGTGGGGTAAGGAAGGTCTTCTTCATCAATTTTTCCTTCTACTGAGAATACTTCACAGTAAACACAAGATATCTCTACAGAAGCTTCCTTTTTAGCAGAAAAATCAAAAATTATGACAGAATTAGCAGCATCCATTTCAAAAGAAGAGTTTTCAAAGAAGCTCAAAAGTGTCCTATCCTCCCAAGATGATGAAGATGAAATAGAATCCAGTCAAAGTGTCACTCCCCAAGAAGAAGATTATGGAATTATCAACTTACAAGATGATTGATTTTCAAAATCCGAAGCCTCTACTTTCGGCTCGTCAAAAGGCAAAAGCATCTACTTTTAGCAGAGCATCTACTTTCGGCAAGACATAAAGCATCTACTTTTTCCAAAAGCATTTACTTTCTGCAAAGCATTCGCTTTCGGCTCCTCAAAAGGCGTGAAAGTATCAAGACATAAAGCATTTACTTTCTGCAAGACATAAAGCATCTACTTTCGATGAAGCATCCACATAAAGCATCTACTTTCGATAAAGCATCCACTTTCGGCTCCTCAAAAGACGTGAGAACATCAAGACATCAGTAGAAGTCAAAAATTATAATTATTTTGTCTCCTCCGAATTTTGTATAAAAGAAGACTTTCTATCTATTGTTAAGTGTGCTTAACTTGTATACAATTCTCTCTCTTAAGTTCCTTACTTGTAATCAATCCTCCTCCTTCTCTCTAACCTTTCTTCTTTCAAGCTCTTACTCTACCACTCTCTTGTAAGTTCATCTCTGTAAACTTTTGCATATATATATTCTCTGCAGTTTATTTTCTCTATTCAATATTTGCTATATCCTCTATACTATCTTTTTAAACTTAATCTTACTATGAGTTGCCAGGGTAGAAAATGGAAAGATAGTATAGAGGATATAGCAAATATTGAATAGAGAAAATAAACTGCTTTATTGCACTTATGATGGATTCTTTTCTATGGACTGTAGGATGTTATCCCACCATCCTTTTAATTGTCCTGTAAACCCAGTTTATTAACAGGGTTGCTGTTTTCTTATCTGAATTTCCTCTGGTTTTGAAGGCAGTTGAAGCCATGGTCATTTGTTGTATGGTATCTAATATTTGTTGGTCACTGGCTCCATCTATATTCCATTCTACTATTGATTCTCCTGAGTAAGAGCTATCTACGAAATTTATTTTTTCTTCAAATTGTACATCAGGATAGGTTGGTCTTCTATAATAATTTCTAGTAGTAGGTAAGGGATTTCTGAAATGTACTTTATTTATTTCGAACTCTTGTTCCTTTAATAAGTGTTGTTCGATTTCATCTATTTTTGTTAAAGTATTAATTTTTGAAGTACTTCCCATAGATAAATTTTCTAATTTCTTTTTAATGTCTTCTAAAGCAGTTTCTGTTTTATTTCCTAAATTTATATTGTTTAATTCTATTTCTGGAACATTAATTATTTTATATATTAGGCCTTGTCGGGTCTAGATTTTGATACTTAGTTTGATTTGTGTTAATGGATTCCTTTTGATTTTCTATTCTTTGTAGATGTTGAGACATAGTGTTTAAGATTTGATTAGTATAGTTTAATTGTTGATGAACCTTTTGTATATCTTGTTTTTCCAAGGGTTTGTTTATTGAGGTTTGTGAAATTATTTTGAAAGGACTGGCCTCTATCTCTATTCCTTCTTTAGTGGGGATTTTTACTGCTTCTAAGGGAGGATAAATAGTTTCGATGATTTCATTGTTAATAGTTTTCCAAGGTGTTGATGTTTTATTAGTTATTGAAATTGTATTATTTTTTCAAAGGGATTTTTTATTTTATTGTTGACACAATACATTTCAAACCAGGCAAAGAAATGCATATTGAACTTCCTCTCCCCTAAAAAAGAATAGAATTCTTGTAAATAGAAGGAAGTCTGTTCTTTATTAAAGGTTGAGAAATACCAATTTCTTTTTTGAAGAAGATTATATGGTGCTTCGAATTCTTGTCTAATCCAATGTTTATCTATTGTAAATGGTTTTATCTAATGTGAGCATATTAATTACTTGTGACCTTGTTGGTGAATAATGTGGAGATTCATCTTGATGAGTTTCTTGATATATATGGGTTGTGGAATGTTTGGCTTGAAGTTTACTCCTGTTAGATCTACATTAATTGTAGATCCATCGACAGATGTTCTTGAAGTACTCTTGATGTATTAGAGGGTGTCGGTTCTTCTATTCTTACAGAATTTGATCTCATCATTTCTATAATAAGATTTCCATCTTGTTGTATTATAGATTTTACTTTAGTATTTTCTATTTTTGGAATAGTCATGATATCTTCCATTAACCATTTTTGAGGCATTTGATTAATAATTTGTTGATGATTTAACATTTTAGGGGTAGTTATTGAAGCTTTTCTTAAATTTGCTTCCATTATGACTGTTTCATTTTTTGATGAGGATCTTAATGCTCTAAAGTTATAATCGGTTTGAGGTAAAAATAGCAGCTTCAAATTTAGTAACAAATTTATGATGTACCGAAAAATTTAATTAGGAGCTGTTGAATATTGTGTTATTTATTACGTGACATGTGACAAGAAAAAATTGAATCATTTTCAAAATGGGAAGATTAATTAAGGGTATTTGGTTTGTTTTCTATTTTTATTTTTGATTAATATGTTTTCAGTTTTAATTATAAAAATGTTATATTATTTTCAATCTGTTCTTGTTTTTAAAATTTTATGAAAAAAAATAGTGAAAGCAAAATTTTTTTATTTTTATCATTTCCTTCACAAAATTTTAAAAACAGAAAATAGATTAAAAATAAGGTATTATTTTTGTAATTAAAACTAAAAATATATTAATTAAAAATAAAAATAAAAAACAAACCAAACACTCATTTTTTCTACTCTATCTTTTCCATTATTTAAATCTTAAAAAATAATATTGTCCCTTACCCATTTTAATTGTCAAACACTGAAAAAAAAAATAGATTAGGATTACTTTTGAGTTTTGAGAGCTCCACATGTTTTGTTGTTTTCCTGTACAAATGTTAACTTCCACAAACATAAAATTATTACTGGATTTATTTTTTAAAAAAAATTAATAGGACTATCTTGTTTAACCTGAGAGATAAATGCATGGATACATTTCGAACACTCACAAAAATTGAATTCACAGATTAAGGCATTTCATTTTCTGTGGGTGTTTAAAATGCATTTATGCACTCATTTTATAGGCTAAATAAGATAAAATTCATTTTATGGCTTCATTTGTCACTCACCAGTTTCTTATTTAATTTAGTATTTTTATTTGCCTGTCACCTTAAATTATATTTCTTTATAATCTTATTATGATTAAGTATAAGATTTTTTTAGTCATACCAATCATAAACTATTTATTTTTTGTGTCCTTATTTTCGTGAGTAGTATAAATCTACATTGAATAGTGGTAACTGGCCCAATTATATGGGGATGAAGAATTCTTCGTCCTTCACCCTCTTCAATGCGTCGTCAATGCCCAAGACCAAAAAAAAAAAAAAACCTTCGAACCTCTCTTCAATGGGCACCTCTGCCTTTTCTGGCTATCCGACTTGGACCGATCGTCGTAGAATGACCAAAAAAAAAAAAGCACCGATCTTCATAGAAAACTGTGTTTTTTTTTTTTGGTAAGGAGGAGGGGGAGGGGAAGGAAGGATTTTCGGGTGGGATGTTTCCAGACTTATCAACTAAGCATTTAGCCACTAATCTTGCCCGATATACCACACAATATAAGTCCACTAAAAAGCTAAGTGGAAGCTAAAGCTCTTAAATTATACAGTGTCTAAATTAGCTTATATTGTAGGTAAAACAATTTATAATTAAAGTTTTATGAAATTTTTTTAAAAAAATAAATTTTTAAAAAATAATTTATAAATTTATAGATTAGTAAATCAATCATAAGAATAAATTTATAATAATTTTTGTAACTTTTTGTAAAAAAATTGGCCATAATTGGCCATGGCAAT
This sequence comes from Castanospermum australe, assembly GCA_019955255.1. Taxonomy (NCBI): domain Eukaryota; kingdom Viridiplantae; phylum Streptophyta; class Magnoliopsida; order Fabales; family Fabaceae; genus Castanospermum; species Castanospermum australe. The sequence goes on from NSJW01000470.1 coordinate 12,273, forward strand.
TAATTTTTACTGAAAGTTGAAACCGTGTCACAGTTTATACAAATATATAATAAAGCGCTTTACGTATTGAAAGTTGGAACCATGATAGGTAACTTCTGTTGATTTGTGATTGAAGTGGTGAACCGGAAGACCAGTCAAGCCGGTATGGTTTTACCCCTCACAACTGCTATAATTTCATATTCTAAATCAAGCCAATATGATCTTACGGACAAAATGTAAAAGTTGTGCAAATTAAAACATGATTGGTAGTTTTTTTTTTCTTCCAAAGCATGGGAGTATATAACTATTTCATGTATTTATGAAATTTACATGCTCTATTTAAGCAATTGTGTCAATACACAACCATAACATTACTTTATTAAAAGACTAACTATTCATTTAGTCTAATTAATAAGAAAAATATATTTAGGCTCTAAAATCATCTTGTTTGTAACTTACTCATTAAACTATCCTACCCCCAATTCAAGTAACAGCAAACGGTATGCTATGCAGCAAAAGCATCAGATTGAAATTCAGTGAACTTGTTTGGATCACATTAAAGATGCATTTTTCCGTGGGTTTCAGATTATTTTTGGTAACCAGAATATCTATTTGAAGAGAGGAAGAGAATTCTTGTAGAGGGGGAAGGACCGTAGAGAGAGAAGGCTTGCTTGTTCTGGAAACAAGCAGGGCCTAAAAATGTATCACTACCAGCAGAGAGGACTTTTAAAGCAATACCTAGGACCGACAAGTGCCTGATGGAAGTATCTTTGGTTTTTTTTTTTTGGGTCTGCAGTGCATAGTTTCAAAGGAGAGAAGGTCCACATGGGACCAAGAAGCCACCGACACTGCTAAACCTAAACATAAAGAAAGGGAAAATACTGCCTAGATCGGTGGCAAGAAAGGTACACATAACAAAGAGACATTAATGCTTAGGCTCCCTATCCCTTTGGATCAGAGAAAGAGCTTCAGCTGGCAGTCTGTATGACCATCCTCTTGGAAGGGTATTCCTGCTCTGCATCTGTGCTATCAAATGCACCACTGTATTTGCTTCTCTCTTGGCCCAAAGGAAGTCACAACTGGTGAATGAGGATCTGATCTCAGCTATGTCATTGATGATGCCTCTAATCTGTCACTGCTGGGAGTTGTTTCTGCAAGCCTCAATAACTTTCAAGCAATCGATTTCACCACAATGTTTTGCCAATTAAGGTTACCCGCCAAGATCAGAGCTGATGGAAGTTTCTTCAGGTGTTTACTATTTTCTTAGAACTTTTACAGGCCTAGTGGGCTGAGAGTGTCTTTTTACATGGTTAGACACGACCCAGAGTGCGGTAAAGCCTGTGGCCAAAATGGCAAATGTGATGCCTTGAGAATGCTGCACCCCGGGTTCATACTTTCCCCCCTCCAGAGTTAATTTAGATAATTGAAACAGCTAGAAATTTTAAAAAAATTATTTTATTTACGTCATAACTGTGACTAAGGATATAATTGGACGAGATTAGGAGAAAACTAAAAATTAACTCTGGCCAAATTTTATTGGATTTGGTTGAGAGAAATTTTTTCCTTCAATTAAGAAGCTCATTTATGTATTTTTCATTCTCATTTTTATTTCTATGCTAAAGTCATCTTAAAAGAAAAAAAAAATAACAAAGTGCAATCACCCAAACTCAAATTGGGCTAATTCCTTTTTATCTTATTATCACAATTTCACACAATCACATGTTCATAAGAAATGTTATACAAATTTGTTCACAAATAAGTGTTGAGTGTGATGGTAAGCGAATTTTACTCTTAAAGAGAGAACCAAATTTTAAACTTAGTTTCACTATTTATAATCTTTTGCATATCACCTCAAAAGACCAAAAAATGTAACAATTGAATTCTACAAACTGAACGAACCCTAAGACATGGTGTGCCACAAAGACATGGAGAGGACTTTGCTATGTTAGTGACATCGTGAGATGAATGAACTTTTAAACTATATTTGGATCGAGGAGAACAGATGGAAAGAAAAAGAAGAGACAACAATTGGAAATGGGAAAGATTGATGAAGAGATCTCGAGAGACCAAAGAAGAGCAGAGCAAAATGAAGAGCTGTAAAGCGTGAACCATGGCATGGCTAACTCTGGATTGTGTGTTGTTTTTCTAGGAACAGTCACCACGCTCAAAATGAAGGCCCACACCGCAGCGACAAAAGCAGAGCTTTCGAACCGGATTAGCCATTCGCCGCCAATGTGCTCCTGTGGTGTCCAAACGGGAATGCATGGCCACGTGATTAACATATAACCACAGGCTCCAATTGAATCGACAAAAAAACAAAAGAAAGAAGAGTGAAAAAGCCGAATTTACCATTTGGAATTGGGGCTTAGGAATGGTAAAAAGGCGAAGAAAGAGAGCATGGTTGCGCATCGCATGCGGGATCCAATGCCCAGTGTTGCCTCAGATGCACTCTCGAGGCCTCACGCGCCGCTCTTTGTTCACCCTTCCGAAGACACACTAACCATCCTTTGCCCTTTTTCTGCATTCATTTTTCCTTTCCCCACCGCACCTTATTTGAGTTTTCAATCACTGGAATTTTTTTAGTTTAATTTGGATTCAGTATTAGTTAAAAAAAATTAAACTGTCAATCAATTATAAATTATTAAATAATTAAAAAATTTTAATTACAATAATAATTACTTAAAAAGTTAAATACTAAATAATATTAATTAGATACTTATAAATTTCAATTAAATCCTTTCTTTTTTTTCTTTTTCGTTTTAATTCAAATTCTTACATTTGCAACTCTTAACTTTGATAAAATCACATTCCGGTTGTATATAATCATAAAATATTTGTTGTTAAAAATATAATGAATGCAACAAATACATTCCTTTTTGTATTAACTATATAAATAAAATATTGTAAATATTTATAAATATGTTTTAATTATTGAGTACTAATTTTTCAATTACCCCTACCCACAGTTCTAAATGTATGAGGTCCATATGTGGTGGTAAAGTATCAAAGACAATGTGTGGAGGCCCTCTTATCTTCCTTGAGCCTAAAAGCACAGCGCAATTAGCCAGCCAACCAACCAACCAAAGCTGATTTTCTCGTTGAACCCAAGCAAAGCCGAAAGCATCCATTCTCTATTGTATAAGCACCCTCATTATGACATAATGCTGACGTAAAAATCACCGAGCCGATCATTGAGATCCTACGGTCACTATCCATTTCTGGGTGGGACGCAGCCCACATGATCACTACCTCCCTCCGTCACCTGGGTGGGTCCCGTTCTATTGTTGCCTTCTCGAATCGAGTCAACTCTCTACAACCGTTTGATGAAAGGTGCGGTATGTGATTACAAAGACAGACAAATATTAAGACGTAACATGGGCAACCACGCAACGAAACAGAGACTAATGTTGATCACAATTCTACACCTTAGCCCTGCACTTTTCTTGTATATTTATGTTTATTACGAGAATAAAAATAAATGATAAATTTTTATAGATGAGATATATGTATAAAATATATACAAATTTTATTATAAAAATTTATTTTTTATTTTTATTCTCATATTAAATATATATTTATTATAAAAAAAATTAAGCTATTTTTTTTATTAACATTCAGAATAAGTATATCAAAAAAAAGTAAGATTGATTAAATTAAAAAATAAGAATAATATTTTTTTATTATAATTATGTTGTCTTACGTAAGTGTTACGTATATTAAAATATTATTTTTATATTTTATTCTTATATTTTTTTTATACACTTATTTTGAATGTTAAAAAAGAATAGAAAAAAATTTATTTTCTTTTTATTTTTTTTTCTTAGTTCTTTTCTAAGATAAAAGTTAAATGTACTAGAAAAGATGTAAAATAAACTGTAGAAATAACATAATTGTTGCATATAACAGGTTTCATCTAAGTTTAACAAAAACAGATAATTAAGCTCAATAAAATTATGTAACAATTGTGCAAGACTAAGTGGCACTACTCTAAAAGATAAAATGGTGTTTCATTTTCAACCAACACAGATAGAAAAAAGAAAAAAAGTAAAGTAAAGGGGAATCAGAAAATAGCAAAAAGAAGAGGGAATCCAAACCGCTGACTTATTCTTGTGCTTTTGTAATATCTTGCTTTTTTGTATTCTGATGGCCAAATCAATGGAAAAGTGATTGAGCTGCACATTTTGTTATCACAGGTGGGTTCTTTCTCTATCATGATCAAAAGGGTGTTTCTATGTGTCGTCTCAGTCTTTATCATACCAGCGATATGGTAGACAACGACTTTGGTGTCCATTATATTTCTTATAATCCAAAGCCTCGTGCCCCAACTTCACTTTCACTATGTCTGGCATTTCTCATTTCTTTTACTTTTCAACGTCTTCGTTACCCTCCCACTCCCAGTCCCTTTTGTTCCTTGCTACAGGACAAAAAAAGAACTAATCATTCACCTTTTTGAAACATTCTTAATTATCATTACACAATTATTGGGAAAATATGTTTCTAAATTACCTAGCTAGGCACATTAATTTTATGAGGATTCATTTCATTTTGTTGATAAAAAAATGACATTCAAATTGGGTAAATTGTAATGAACTGGCACTAAACATCATAATTCATAAATTCAGCATAAATTGGAACCTCTATGAATGGGAATAAAATCTTTGACTGCAATAGTCGTTGTTTAGAAAGCAAAGGAAGATTGCATGGGCGCAGTGTAGAAATTCTAAATGTTGTCTTCCCATTTACTGCAACTAATCATAGATTTTCAAAGACGCATGCTATTGTGGGAGCCTAGTTCAAAATTTTGACGTTCATTGTAGAGTCCACACTAGACATCAAGAAATGCACGTTGCCTGGACATGGAAAATTGTTCTGTAAGTAAAGTTGTTTGCTTATTCGTGGTGTGAAATGTGAGGTTTTCTGAATTATTCAAACACAAACACTATTTCAGTGTCTCATTGAAGAAGGAAAACTGAAGAGATAGAGAAACGACATGAAAAAAGGAAAATTGATCTTTAGAATCTAATATAACTTCAAGAAGAAGTAGTTTCACAATCAAGTGAACCATGATTTGGGAATTTTTGACACTTGTCTCGAGCAACACAAATTCACACCTTAAGCATAGAGTTGATCATTTTAGCAGGACTAAGACGTGGAAGATGCTGGAACATAATGAGAAAGTAATTCAACACATTCTAAAACTCAAATTTTCAAATTTGTTTCTCTTACGGAACCTTGGAGTCATGTAATTCTGGCCTTCTGTTCAATCTTTGTTTGTTTCCGATCCTTGACTTGGTGGCGTTCATTACTCAATCATCCACGCCAAAATGGACGCACAAACTGGTGGGGTTAGCTGCACCTTGGGCCAATCATCGACCCCCATATCCATTTCACTCCAATCTAGGTTAATGCCCCACTACACACGACGCCTCATCTTTCCCAACCCTCAATAATAAGGTAATAAATCCAAAAAGTTGCCCAAAAAAGCTTCCGTGTTGAGCTAAGTGAGAAAAATAGTTAAACACCACCAAACGCCATTTTTTTAATCCCACAAACATGCCACGTTCACATTCGCAGACAAACAAGCCCCATCAAACCCCTACAATTTTTTCTTTTTCTCTTCCCCCTTTCCTCCATGAAAAATGATATGAAAATTCCAAGAGCCTTGGAAACCGAGTTAGTGGAGTTTTTTGCATTCCCCACAAACATGCCCTTAACCATATTACACCAAGAATTTCAACCCCTACTTTTTCCTTCACATGCATGATATAAATGAGAATAAAATAATAATAATAAAAATGCAGAAACCAAAAGCTAAAACCTCGCCTTTATATACGACCCATCATGTCACCCCTTGGTCCTGTGCTTAAGTTGCTCACTCTCTCACACTCTCTCTTCCCTTCCAAGCCTAGCTAGCTAGCTAGCTTAGCTATAGCTTGTCCATTTCCATTTTCTTTGAGCTTTGGTTGGCTTTAGCACTCGTACCATTCACAGCTTTTCCAAGCACCTACAAGCATGGCCTCTAGGAGGGTGTCTTTGACGGTTCAGGCAGCAGCGGCGGAGGATGGTAGCTCCGTCGAAGACGATGGTGGTGCAGGGCGGAAGTGTTCATCTGTAAATATGGGTGAAAGGTGATGGCAAAAGAACCAACACAAAAAAGAAAAAAGGCTTTGCAATTGACCTCTCCCGAGTTTCTAGCTCATCAGAAGCGCCAGAATTGGGAGACGTCATCATTGCATGGCGGGGAATTGAGGGTAGCGGTCCGAATTTACCTTTAACTTTAGGTCTTTCATTTTTCTATTTTGTTCCCTTGTTTAAGTTTAACTATGGGTCTTGTCTTTCTTATCTTACGTATTTAAATTTGCTACTGATTTTCACTTTTTTTTTTAATATCTGATGGAAGCATGGGATGTAAGAGATGCATACGAGGTAGCTAGTTGGTTATGGTGGGTTTGGTCAAATGGCGATTATGGTCTCAAGTTTTAGAGGGTTAATTGGGGACTTAATGCTGCTGGCATGCATCACTTACACCCATCAATGTATTTTGCTTTGTTATGAATTTGATATAGAGGAAATGACTTTGGTTTTATGTTTGTTCGTCTCTATTTCGTGTCTCTCTTCAGCTTTTGATTTCTCTGGCTTCCATAGGAGATGCAAAGCAGATTATGATAAGATACCAAACAAGCAAAAGAAAATAATAAAGAATGAGAAAGAGGCAAAGCAACAGAAAAAGCAGAGTATCCGAGTATGCCTTTGGTGAAAGAAAGTTGTGCACTTTGGACTTTAATCTCACATGATCTCGATCTTGGAATGAAACAAATGACAAAATGAATATTCCAGCATGAATTGAATCACAAGAAATGAATCAAATTGGAAACATGAATTTGTCCTTATCAAGGCTAGCTACAAGCTAGTTTTTTCCTTTGACTTGTGTATGTACTAGGCAAACATAAATGAAGAAAAAGAGATTTATGTGGTTTTAAGAACTTACGGGGTATTTTTTTTACTTTGACAGATGGCAAAATTGAATAAATACTATTATCATTTCGCGCCGCATGTTTATCTTTCTTTTTTTTTTTTTCCTTCATTGGCTATTTGGCTAGGTGTCTAATGAAAAGGGAAGGCTAGTTATGATGTGGAAAAAGAACGGAAATTTAGCCCTTGCTTGCTGGTGCCTGGGACATGCATATGGTACAAACGGCTCTACTAGAGCAGCCAACAGAGGTAAAGTTGACAAATTTTGATTTGGGTCTGCCAAAACGCAAAAGAAATAAAGTGTCTTTCCTAAACGTTAGCTAACTCTTAACATTATTAAGCAGAAGACCTATTGAGTTTTGACATTAATCATACCTAATCACACACGATGGACGCTGCTGAATATGGGGGGCCCTTCTCTCTCTCATAGTTTGATGCTCTCCCATAATTCCATAGCCATGCGTAGGCTTGTACGATTTAGTACAAGCGAATCTAATCTGTGATCAGGATTCTTTTTTATTATTTTAATTAACAAGAGAACGTTTTTAAAAAGAGAAAAATATAAAATATTTTAAACATAAAATAACAGATTTTATAACTTTTTACGATAAATTTTAAAATAATATAATTTATATTTATTTTTTTTAATATAATGATCGAAAGAGGATGATAAGTCTTAAAATAATATAATTTGTATTTATTTTTTATAATATAATGATCCTATTACAAAAGAAAATTAAATCTATGTGATGGGGTGTACATGAACATTAATGCTGAACGGGGAGGCCCGTCTATTGTATTATATGAATTAGAGCTAAAGAAAAATGAAGGTATTTTTTAAGTGAAACTCTAGGGCTAACTTGACTTTCCACTAAATGCGTGAAATCAAGTTCAAATCTCCTTTATTTAAAAAAGAAAATGCTAATCTCAAATGTTAAACCTTAAATCTTAAATCTTAAACCCCAAGTACTAATCTCTTAAAAGATTAAAAAAAAATTACAACAGTAATTTCTATAATATATGTATTTTGCCGCACATTCAAGCACGTCCCAACTATTTCAGTTGGAGGGTTCTGGTATGTTAAACTTTAAATGCCCTCTTGGAAACATTTTGAAATTGAAAGACGTAAGTTCAGGAATGTGATATTTGAAGAAATAAGATTATCCTATTTGCCTTGTCAGAAAGAAACCTATAAATTTTCAATTTTTTTATTTGTCTGATTTTAAACTTTTTTTATTTTATAAGATGGCAGTACTGGTGATGGATGGTCTTAGTTGCCATGAGATGACAACTAAAATAGTGATGATGATCATGGTTGGTAGTATTACTCATGAATGAGACAAATTTGAGCTAATATTTAAAAGAAAACTGTCATGGGACAGGGATCAAGAAATCTTTATGGTTATGGGTGGGAATATAGATATTTATTCTCGTAGACATGAACTATTTTCTCAGCAAAACTAATTGTCATTAACAATTCAAGAATCTTATTGGAAATTTCAAACTAAACATAAGAATTATAGGTTTTAGGAATTCTAAATAACTCTACAAATCAAACATCACCCAAGGATCAAGTAGCCATTCTATATTCTGATGAGAAGATTTTGGAAAGCAATTTGTTTGTTTTCCACAAAGGGCTCAAAAGTATTGGATCTAGGAATTCTTTTAGGTGGACGAGAAGATGTACAAGCAAAGAGAGGTTTTCTTGCTCCAATAAGCCATATATAGGGTTATTTTTATTTTTTTCATTCTTAGTAAGATAATACATATATAAGGATATGAAAAACATCATTAGCTTACACATTTATTGTGATACTAACCTCATGGCTTATGTTTAGTAAAATCTCCTCCTCAAGCAATCGCTGTCTTATGCTTTGAGCCCTTGACACACTCACAAATGAGAATGGTAATGAAGACTACAATTGGACATGGATTCTGATATGGTCTCTGCATCAGGGACATGTGGATTTGGAAAGTCAATGTCATCAGTGCCATCTTCCAGCATTTCCACTACTTTGGACATTGAAGGACTCTCAGATGGGTGCCTAGGATGCACCATAATCCTACTATGCTCAAATTTCTTGTTATTCTGACTTTAGCTTCTATCATGTTCCCAAGCTCCAAGTCTTCGCCCTTAACAAGGAGCTCATAAATCCACGATAGAGAATAAGAGTTACTTGAGCTTGGATCTAAATTCTTAGTTTGCCCAACCATTTCCAACAGTAGCATACCAAAATTACAGACATCTGTTCAGGGGATATATACTTTACTGTTCCATTTGCAGTACTAACTGCCACAAAATCATATTTCTTTGGGTAAAACTCTGTTCGGCCAAAATCTGAGACTTTTGGGGATGAAATTTTGGTCAAGCAGGACATTATTAGGCTTAATGTCGAGATGAATAATGCGTGCATCACTTCCTGTATGTAGATGCTCCATCCCTCTGGCAGCTCCTACAGCAATTTGATGGAGTTGATCCCAGCTTAATGACTCTGTCCCTGCCTTTGACAAGAGATGCTCATCAAGAGAACCATTAGCCATGTATTCATACACAAGTGCCGTTTTAGATGCCTCACAACAGAAACCCACCAACTGTATAAGTAACATTGACATGATTTGTTCTACAAGTTCTTGCAATTTCATTCATAAAATCTTTCTCACCGATCTTGCACTTGTCAAGCATTTTAACAGCAACCAAGTCACTGCTAGGAAGTTGCCCTTTATAGACCGAACCAAAGCAGCCTTGTCCTAATTTATCTCCAAAATGGTTAGTCATTATAATAATATCATTGCAAGTGTACTTTTTTGGCATCAAGGATTGGTCTTTGTTGAGAAACTTCTCTCTGTTAGTGCCTGCATTCATTTTCTTAATGTATCTGTATAGAAGGAACACTAGCATACCAACAACTAGCAGTCCTGGTAAAACCAAAAGAGAAAAAGCTTGTCAATTGAGGAAATCAAAATCAACTAAACTAGAAGAATAATCGGTATAGTCACAGAGAACCTTTGCCAAAAATACCGAAAGCAATGAAAGAGAAGTAAATTTTAATCAAAGTATCACGGTAGTTATCTGCACATGGACAAAAATAAGTATAATTAGCATCTAAAGGCAAGAGCGCTAGAGCTCAAGGAAATCAACAGATAGCCTTAAATGGTTTGTGGCATTTAAAATATGGTTTTGGGTCATTGTAAAATGCACATTCACGACCAGAAGCCAACAGTCCCGGCACTCTACTTGACCATCCAAGATCAAACCCGTTCTGCAGCAGCTTCTGAATATCTTCATAAGAAGATGGGACCTCATCATCATCATGAGAATCGAAAAGGGTCATTGCAATTGGAAAGAAGCATGAATGCTGATACTCGTATATATAGGCACTGCTATAAACAGCACAAATGATAGACCCATTTCTACTCATACAAGAAACTAAAAAAGTTGAATCGTTTATGGGTTTAGAGCAGTTTACAAATCCTATTTCTGTGTGGGAAAGTAGCTTCAGATATCGAATGTCACTACGTATTCCTGAATTTAGTGACTGTGATGGCAGGCTGCAACTTCCATTGGCTAAGTTGACATCAACAAATCTGATTATGTGCTTGTCATAGTTAATTGACTTCACATTGTATTTTCCTGCATTAAACTCCAAAATGGCCCTTTGGCTCTCACAAGAAAGAGTATAATCAGGATCACCACAGCTTAATGGTTGGCCCCTTAGGTGAAAAGGGTAGCTGATATTTTGCAATTCTCCGCATTCCGCAGTACAACAATATTGAGATTCAGCTTTGAAGAGAAAGGCCAACAAGAAAGATAGAAGGAATAGGATGATTGGAGGTTCTTTGTTTTTCATGGCTTCCTTGGGTTGGATGACTTTGAAATTGGATCAGCTTGCAAGACCAGGATCTTTAGCTGTCTTTTTAATTATTAAATACTACTCTAAAAGAGAAGTGATTAGGAGGTGCTAGAACATAGCTGCAAATCGAATTGTGCCTATCTCCATAAGAGGGTATGCATTGAATGGTCCTTGGTCTGTGCCTATCTCCTAGATGATAATCAACTAGAATTGTGCAATGGATTTTGGTCAAAACTCAAAAGATGCTCGAATGAACTTAAATAATAAAACTGAAATTGAGTCTCTTGAAGGATTCTATGACTTTTTGGCTAAGATAAAGTATTTTGTCCCGAAATGGTCAACTGAGGATTCTTTTGTTTATGCTCCAATCTACAAGTATATAGGATAAATTTTAGAATTGACGTTTTGTTTACACTTACTCACCAATATTTTCACTAAAACAACAGATTCACTCAACCTTGAGTTTATCATTATTTATCCTATGCAAAGAGAAGGATGATAAATTAAATATAGGTAATCTTCCCACAAAATATGGAACATTAAATGAAAAAACATAAACACTGTCATCCTGTTTTGAGTTCTTAGTTACCACTTACCAGTCTCTGTAGTGGATAAATATGATCCATTAGCAGGCCACTTTGATACTGTAAAACTGACAATATAAAGCAACATATAAATCATAAAGCCAAATATCTTAGTGTGTGATGCATAATCTCAAGTCTTTTAGAAAGTCAACTGACCCTGACATATTGTTTTGTTTGGACCGAAATATATAATAAAATATTTCAAAGCGTATTGAAAGAATTCAAGATCGAAGTACTGTTTCACATCCAAAAAAAAGAAAAAAGAATATAATTATTGTTGGGTGATTTCGTAGAAGTTCCGAAAGAATAATATATACTTGCACAGCCCTTATTATACGTAGGCTTAAAAAAATATCTGAGTTATGTTGTTCCTCTTAAATATTTTAACAAGACTAACTTTTGCATTTATAATTGTGCACAAATATACAAATAATTTTATCATTTTATGTGTTTCATAATGTTGTGTGAAACCCTAAGCCTCCCTCTTTGTGAGGGCACAATGTTGCGGTCTCTTGTGAAGTTCAACAAGAGGGTGCTTGGTACTAGGCTACTAGCAGGAGATACAACACAAGAGGCAACTGAAATGATCAATAATGATACCCATTCAAATAGCTCATACACTTGGGAAGTGGAGATATAGGTATGTCATGTGCTGAAATATAAGAGAGTAACTAGGCTAAGAGAATATGACACCTTGGTTTATAGAGCTTCAGATCAATCCACGCGATCCTATATTCCTGTGTCCTCTCCCCAAGCATTCTTAGGAGCTTTTCCGATCCAACGATTACAGGAGATGGTGATACAGGGGGTATTGAACACGGAGCGTATTATCACTGAACTACATGCCTAATCCGCAAAAGGTGCATCCTTTTTTTGGTCAGCGGGTGAGGGTAGGATCATCCACGTCAGGATGAATCCCTTGGTGCGGTGATATCAAAGTCACAGCCTTTGCCATCAATTCAAGGCCTGAACTGCAAAGGAGCATTTTTTTTTTTTTGGGTAAACCAAAAGTGCATCTTTTTTTTTTTTGGTTGGGAGAGAAGGCAGGGGGATCGATCTTTAAGGGTGTGGCAGCATCAAGGCAATAACTTTATTATCCAACTATTAGCCTGAACCGCTTTTTTTTTTTTTGGATACCCAAAAGGGCATCGTTTTTTTTTGTCAACTTTTGTCATTAGGGGGGGTGGCTCGTTCCTCTAGAAATCGATCCTGTGGTACGGATTATCTAAGGCAACACTTTGCCGTCTAAGCCAAGCCTCATCCGCACAAAGGGGCACCTTTTTTTTTTTTCTTTGTCATCACAAAGGTGTATCCTTTAAGTACCCTATTTTGTCTTTACAGGTTCACAATGGACGCATCGTACCTTTTTTCGGCCATGATACCTTAAGCCCACGATGATGTCTGCAGTATTATGATCCAGATAATGATAGCCCAAGCCCAAATTCTGTTGTAATGAGAGATGAGGTGAAAAACAAAAGCTAGATAGTAGGAAGTTACTTTTTTCGCAATGTTGAAAAGTAATAAAATACTACCTTATTATATGCAAATATATCAGAAGACAAACCATAACAACCAGAAAATATATAATGAATTTCTTGATAAACTTTTGTTTTATTTTCTGGATTTTTTTTTTGCGTGTGTTTGTGTTATATTTTATTTTTAAGAATACTTCAATTGAGGCATTGCATTAAAATGCAAATGCGTTACTTAAAAGCAAATGGAAAGGGTGCTTAAAAGGAATATCATAGTGTTAACATTTAACAATATAATTATTTATTTATTTTGAAAAGTTTTAAATGAAAATTCTTATTGATTGGCTAGTAGGATGATGAGAATCAAACAAATATAAAAAAAGATGTAAAGACATAAAGTGAAACATTTGATAGGAGTACATAAAAAATTATGAAAAAGAATATTTTATGAGGCTTAAAGGGTGAGATGAAAGACAAGGGCCCTTGGCCCTACCTCCCAACACCTCATCTTGTTTGTTTTTTTAAAAAAAATATTATTTTTATATATCAATTATATATTTCTTTTATATATTTATTTTGAATAATAATAAGAAAGATATATAAATTTAATTTATTTTTTTATTTTTTTATTCTTTTTTATTATAAAAAGTAAGAGTGTGGAAGAAATTGTATGATTGATACGTAAAAATAACATAATTATTTTAAGAACCCTGTGTCTTTTGCTGTGTAATTCCGGGATTGCAACTTTTATCATTGATTATCTTGTTAGAGAGCAAGATTAAAACAATTATTACTCTTGTGGTGCCTTAGCTTCTAAGACTCTATAACAAGGATTCATGACAAATATGGTACTATCATTTTGGATATTAGAAACCACCTCAACAGAGTTTGGTGCATTTTGTTTCTCATGTTCTGTGTGAAGTCAATTACTCTGCGGATTATATTATTTGGTTAAATGGGGTACTTGTAATCCGTTTGCCTTGACTGTTTGGAAGAATTATCGTCAATGCCTCTCGCTAAGCATAAATATAAAATAAATATCTAATTTAGTCCTTCAAAAATTATACTTTTTAAAAATTGTATCGATATTATTTTGATATTTTAAAAAATATCGACATCAATTTATTCATTAAATTATAAAAAATAACATCAAAATCGTCTTTTTATGTAAGGATATGGACTGAATTAATGTTAATTTTTATCATTAATAAACTAAATTAATATTAATTTTATATAATTGAATGACTAAATTGATAATATTTTTTGATAATTAAAGGATTAAATTAATATTAATTTTTTTAAAAGATCAAAATGATGTCACATTTTATAATTTAAAAACTAAATTGAAATCAATATTTTTTAAAAAACTAAATTAATATCAGCATAATTCTTAAAAGATCAAGTTGAGGATTTAGTCATAAATGATTGATTCCCTTTCTGTTTGCTTCCTTAGGTGCTAGTTTTGTTTTTCTTCTCACTTGTTAAAAAAAAAACTCCAAAAATGATTGATTTTACTTTTTAAAACTATAATAGAATTTGTTCTTTAAACTCTTTTGGAGTATATTTTTATAATTCTTATTTCTATGACTCATTAATTCTTTATACAATGACAACTTTTTCCAGTTAGCCTATTTTTGGTAATTAAGCTTGCAAATAACACAAGTTGTGTTTGAAATCATTAAAAATAATATTGATTTGAATTAAATAAATTAATTTAATTTAATTTAAAAATTAATTTTTATGTTTGAAATTTTTTATAAAAACTGTTTGATTTGTAAAGTAAATTTTGTATTTGAAACACTTTAAATATGATTAGAATTCATTTTATTTTAGTAATTTATTTTATTACCTTTACTTAAACTAGATAAATGAATAGTAAAAATAATTTAAGTCCTTTAAGTATTATGTCTGGAATTTGATATATAATAAATGTAAATGAAGTATGTCCTTTGATAGGCTTTTTTCACAAAAGATACGATCGAAAACTGATAGATTAGTTTTTGACTTTTTGAATAAAAAATATTTTGAGTACACTCAAAAATTAAATAAATAAATAAATTAATAAGAATAAAATTATTAATTGAATTGAAATAAAATTAAATTTATTCAAATCTAACTGAATTTAAATAAATTTCTAAATATACATAATGTAAATATAATAAAATTTTAAATTAAATTAATTTAAATTTATAACTTTTTAAACATAAACTTTTATTTATAAATAAAATTAATTCCTACTGATTACCATTTCACGGTGACAAAGTTGGAAGATATTTTAGTGTAAACTTCGATACTTTTGATAATATGTTGGATTTATCTTAAACAGTTTGGAGCACTTTTACACTTTCCATCTTAGATATTTTTTTGAAAAGCCATCTTAGACATTTCTCCCAAAGAGAACAAGACCTTTTGGTGACGTGCAAAGTGTACTGTTATTTGGAAAATTATGAAGTAAAGTCTTGCTGTGGGATCGGGAAAATAAATCTGGAAATGTATTCATTGCGGGGTATTATTATTGTGAGACATGAGAAAAGGAAATATTAATTATTAAATTTTTATAAAAATAATTAATATTAAAATAAAAAATTATTTAATTTTTTTATAATTATATAAATTTTTAAATAATTTTTAATTATAATTATTTATTTAAAATTTAATAATTAAAATTCACTTTTTTTATCGATTGTAATAATATAATATAATCACTTAATTTATATTAATACTAATTGATCTTTACATATATATATATATATATATATATATATATATATATATATATATATATATTGAGTAAGAATATTAGTGTAAATCAAACTTAATTTTATACTGTTACATAAATTTAATTTAAAATTATTTTATATTTTAATAATATATTTAAAAATTAAAATGATATATATTTTTTAAATATAAAAAATTTAAACTATTTAATTATATTCTTATTGATGTTCAGTCTTTTTTAAAAATTTAATAAAAATAATTAACATAATATATAAATTTAGTTTAATATTTAAATTGATAAAAATTATATTATATAAAAAATTATTAGATAGTATAAGAAATTAGTATAAGTGATTAGTTGAAATGGATCCTTAACAAGTATATTAAAAAATGAGTTTATATTTAAATTAATATATTTTGAATTTAAAATAATTTATAATTAAATTTTTATTAAAAAGTATTTTAAAAAACATTTTTTTTTCTAGAAATAAGCAATTACCAAACGCAATCTTCTGGAGTTTCAACCTTGGAAAATTAAAACGCACATGACATGGTTCGCTTTGCCACTTTTCCTGACCGCGTTAAAGTCTCGAAGGGAAAAAAGAATGACCGCTTGACTTAACAACAATATTCACAGACGCAATCAGAGAAAAATCGTGGACTGTTTGCAAAACAGTAGTAGTCCTTTCCTTCTACGAAAGTTGCAGCCGAGTGGCTCAAGCAAGGAATTGATAATTGGGTCCATTTCTAAAACGATATAAACAAGGAAAATGGCGAAAGCGATGGGACAGAGGGGTGTTTTGCTTTGGGGACCCAACGTGACCAAAATTATTCGAATATCGCAATCGTCACAACTACGTCGAAACTTCTCGGAGCTACGGCAACTAGCTGAACCCCATTTTATACTTCACGTCTAAGCAAGAAGCCACCCCCATCCAAATCCTCAAGTGGCTCAACCACCACCAATTTGTGATTTGATCCATATGGCACCCTCATTAATGCTATCTTCTGGTAGAAAACAGGAACATGAGAGTATCCAAGTTCAAAATGCTATCTTAGTGTCTCAACTTAAATATTCAAGATTCAAATCATACATTTGAAATGAATTAATGATGTAGGATTTATAACCACTTTTTTTAAACAAAATTCAAATTTTGATTAATAACATTCTAATTTTTTTTTATAATTGTAGAAATAAATTTCAGGTTTTACATGAAAGCAAAACATGACAGGAATGACAGGTCTCCAGATTAAATGAGCAGATAACCATGGAAAATTTGGGTCCCATATTTCTTCACACTTCTCAGTCTTAGCCATTATTGTTGCTCGTGATTTTAAAATCATTTGAGAGTTAAATAAGGTTATTTTTAATTTAAAATCATATGAAAAATATTTTTAAAAAATCATATCAAAATTCATTGCACTTGGTCGTTAACATAATGCAAAAGATAGAGTTGTTGACTTTTCTTTTTTTCTTTTTTCAATTTCACAGGATTAGAATCATTATATAATCATATCAAGTTAAATGGATACTTTATACAAATTTTTTGGTTTCTCTTTTGTTTTCCTCATGGTAAGAGAAAACTATTTTTACCATTTAGATTTCTTTTCTCTCTTTATATTTTAAGAGAGAAATTATGTGATAGATTTATAAGGTTACATTTTTCACTTTTTCAATATATATTAAATTTTTTATTTTTATTATGTTTTATCACCAAAATATGATAGAGTTTATTTTTCTGTTTATTTTTTTATGTCAATTTTATTTTATTTCAAAAGTGAATGAAATGTCCTGTAAATTTTACCTATATTCTCAAAAGGAAGCACAAAAGTCTCAAAGTAGCACTAAATATTTTTTATAAATTGCAATTATTCTGAAAGATTTCAAAAGTGTTCAAGTCAATAAGGAGCCAAAAGAAAAGTTCCAATATGAATAAGAAGACTGCAAGAGTCCTTTCAAATTTTCCATAAAATTCCTATCGGGGTTGTGGAATTTTTTTGGTGTTCCCATCACCACCATGAATACACACACATCATATATAGATCAGGATCAGGGAGGGAAGCTTCAACTTATCCAAAATTTGTAATTTATGACCGAATATTTAAGTCTTTTTCATGATAAAAAAAATATAATTCTCCAAGTAGTGCATGCATGTGCACCACTATCAAATTTAAAATCCTCTCTTATCGTGGTAGAGAATAAGAGAAACAATGTGTAATTTTGAAGGAAATGTGTAGATAAGTGACAAAAAAAAAATTGAAGTAACTTGAACCAAGACTACGTACAAGATTAATATTTAAAACAACTATTGATATAACTTAAATACCTTTAAATTTTACTGTTACACGCCGTAAAGTTATGGAAAAAGTACTGATTTGTGGGCAAATTCTTTTGTGGTACCTGGCTGCCACGTGAAGAAAGAAACAAATCAGAAACCCAATTGGCCCCTTATTTTAAAAAAATTTCTTGGCAAACCCAAATCAGAAAATCAGAAAATACCCACTTCCACTGATGTCTTCCATCTCCTTCTTCACCTTGTACAAAACTGAATTTATGTAAATATTTTTATAAGTATTTAATCAGTCAGAAAACATGCTCTTATCTTAAATTGAAGAATTTTTTCTTTAATCTAAATTTTTTAGTATCAAAATAAAAAAACTGGGTTCCTCCCCAACGCTCTCTGTGGTTTCATAGCCATTCACAGGCCAATTTTCACTCTTTGATACAGAGGCATAGAACCCTTGAGCTTTTTTTTAAAACTAATTATGAGGTTCAATTTAGTTTTAAAGGTAAAATTAGTATTCTTTTATTTAAAAATAAATTTCTCGCTAAAATTTTTAACAATACCATCAAGTCCATTCGTTAATTTTCAATTTAATCTAACCTTGAATCCAAAATGTAAAATGTCAATTTTTAATTGATATGAGTATAACTATAATCCTAATTTTTTTCATCTGTCAAAAAAAATAAATTTTAACCTGAGAGCTATTGTTGAAGTGACAAGTACAATCCTAGTTGGTATTACAAGGGGACTCGATAATTTCTTCCTATATATTTATCATTTTCTTTAGCCTCTGGATATATATCAACGATATTATTCATTCACTTCAACTTGTCCTTTGACCTTTATATCCACTGTTGTAGAATAACTTTTTTTATTGCGTTAACTAAAAACACTGAACAACCAAGTCTCTATGCATTTCTTACTTTTTCATTTCTTTTTAAAAAAGTGAAGTTTCTCATAAAAAGGATAACCCAAAAAAGAAAGTCTAATAATAATATATTCTATTTTGGAAATTGCACAAACTTCCTAGTGTCTCCACTTATTACCCATTAAACACAAAGGAGTCTACAATTTACAGCACCTCAAGGAATCTCAGGCGTCAGAGAACCCCTCAAAAAATCCTTAACTACAAATACTTCAATACTGCTAAAAATTACAAAAAAAAAAAAAAAAAAAAAACAAGCCTATTTAAAAGTAAAAACTTAAATATCAGAAAAGGGAAAAAAAAAAAAATAACTCTGTAAAAAGTGAAAACCACCGCGAGGAAAAAGGGGTAAAATTGGAATCGTGGAAAATTCGGAACTGCGGTTATCATCGTCATAAAGGAGTCATTTTTACAGAGAAAACGACGCCGCATCAGCGCAGAGAGAACCAGGAGGCGAGTTCGCGACCGACGCGCCGCTCCGTGAGGGCCACGTGCTCCTCGGAGACGAGCGGCGTCCGGCAGAGGGGGCAGTTAAACTTGTAGTGGTCGAGCCAACCGTCGAAGCAGCGCCTGTGGAAAACGTGGCGGCACGGTAGCATACGAACCTGGTCGCCATCCTTGAAGGTGCTCTGGCACACCACGCAGTTGGGCCCACCGTCACCGCCGTCAACGACGGAGAACCTGTAGAAGAATTGTTTGTTGAGGCTGAGCTGATCGGAGAGCATGATTAGGCCGGCAAGGCCGGATCCGACGGCAGCGAAGAAGCCCTCGTCGACGATCTGGTTGGCGTCGAATCTGCATAGACCGAGTGATTGAAGGAAACCCAGAAGCAAGGAGCGGAGGTAGTTGACGCAGCTGGCGATGTGAGCCAAAAGGAGCAGCGGAATCGAACCTGAAGAGACGTCGTTTAACTGGTTCTGCAACCCCATATCTCTCTCTCTCTCTCTCTCTCTCTCTCTCTCTTCTCTCTCTCTCTCTCTCTCTCTCTTTGATTTGGTTTTTGCGATTGTGAATGGAAACTGGGAGAGAAGAGGGAGAAGAAGAGGTGTGTGGATTGCGAAAGAAGAAGAGGTTCTCGCAGATATAAAGGAGCTGAGACAGTGAGCTTTTGTTTGTGGGTGTGGGTTGTGTGTTTATTTGAGAAAGAGAGAGAAAGAGGGGGAATTAAAATGGAAAAAATTAAAAAAATGATTTATTTATTTATTTTAAATGAGGGAATATAGAGATGGTTTGGGGACTTTGGGTGATGAAATTGGAATGTGAGGTAGGTTACCCCAAAATCTCTCTCTATGGCTGTCGTGTTCGTATGAGGATTAGGTGCCCCAAGGCCAAGGGGGTGGGAGTGACAGTGAAAGTGGGAGAGGGACATAATTAGAGGGTTTCGTCAAGGGCCATGTGTTGCGGGTCCCATTTTTTCTCTCTTCTTTTTTTTTTCTTAAAAATAAATTTTAATTTAATTTTATTATTACTATTAAGATTATAAACTATAGTTGTGAATATACTTTACAATGGGAATTTACTTTGTAAGAGGACTACTTTTTGGTAGCAATGGGTAACACAATTTTTTCCAATTAGATATGGACCTAAAAGTTTTCTTGTCTTGGTTTACCAATGAATGTACAGCCGAGGCAATTCAGGTGATGCTTTAAAAGGGAGCAAAATTTAGCATATGGACATGTCAGTTGCTCCATACATTGAACAAGTTATGCTTTTAAAACAAGAAAAGGTGGAGGGAGGGGATCTTTAAGAGGTGCAATAATGCTCTTTTTTCTTTTTGTATGCATTTAATTTTATGTAAACTTAAAAAGGGTGATTGTAGACAACACGTTTCAAACTAAATAACTCGTGCTGTTTTGGTTTATCCGCGTGCTATCAGCATGAATTTCAGTCAAAGAAGTAAATAAATGCAGCATAGAATTAGAATCTTTATTTTTTTTTTTTTTGGATAAACAGGATAGAATTAGAATCTTTGGTTTCTCAGTTGGTTTATCCTTTTACCTCGATTGCTTTAAGATTGCGTGTCCCAATTATTGATGGCTATATGTCCTTTTGTAGTAGTAAAGCATCATTTCCCTTCTTAATTTTGAGTTTTCTTTGCGTCTTAATCCTAAGGTTAGGCTACATGCACTCACAGATCTCATTTTTGGACTAACCTCATAATTCAATAATGGGTAGGATCTATTCTTTAAGTGAGAAAAAAAGTTGCCATAGACTATAATCTAATTCGTCATCATATATAATTAATCTCATAATTTTAATAGTATAATATCCTCTACTAGACTACTATCCTCACTTACCTGCATGCTTATTTGAGTATTAGATATCTAAAAAAAATTTGAGTTTGTATTTCATTAAAAATGAGTGGATCATGATTAATAAGATCAATGCACTCTATCTCTGAGTGTAATCTTTAATGGATTAAACAATGAAAAAAAACAATATATACAAAATCTTAAGTTTATATATTATTACTGGAAAGTAATGGGTGGAATTTGTCAGAGGGGAGTAACTTAATCTTCTTATATAATTTACATCCTTTTTTTTTAATTTCGAAATGGATAATTCTCATTCTATAATAATAAAGAAAGAAAAGGTAAGATATTGATAGTAATGCATAATGTATATTTTCTATGAGCCAGAAAAAGCATGTGCATCTTTTTCTAGGATTTTAGGTAACACCTATTTTCTTATCCTTGTGCTAGCAGGGATAAAATGCATCCTCCAAACTGCTGCCAAGGACTTATCACAAGTTATTGTACTCACACATCAGAACTTGTTCAGAGTTTGAAGAAGGGTCCATGCAACTCTGCCCCCACACTATCTCCTGCATCTCTCTCTGCCGTCTTGTTCTGAATCCTCCTTTCTCTCCGTTTATTTTTATGTTTTTCTTTCTTGTCTTCTCCTCAAAATGGAAAACGGTGTGGCCCCTTGTCCTCAAGGGAGCCCCACCGCTAAAGGGACACCAACCCTACTTCATATGCTGTCTTGACTTTACCCTAGGGGCAAGGCAAAAGCCCCTCACTACAATTCTATTATATCTCTAATGCTTGGTGCTTTTGTCTAAACTATCATTGTTAAACTATCATAATTGTCTATATTTTAGTGTAAAATCTTACAATTAAAAATGCAGGAGTATCATGCATCCGAAATATCAAGAAGAAAGATCTTTAGCTATAGTTTTGTTTAGAGTAAAAAGGAACACCCATGTGCCGCAAAGACATGACACCACATGTATACAAGGATTCAAATCATTTTTTTTCTCTGTTCTAAAATGTAGGGCAACACAAAATCATAAATTAATGGATAAATTACAAAAAATCTTCTTTAACTATAAGTCAAGCATAAACATCCTTGATTTCCTAAATTTATGAAAATGTAGATATTGACTCCTTATAAAAAAATTTCTATGTTAAAAATATAGAATTACTTATTTATCTTCACTTAACAGTTTTAGATTCTTGAATAGTTAATTTATAATATTTTATACATATATAAAAAGGAGTCGTGTTAGTAAGTTTTAAAATATAAGATAGTTTTATGTACTTAACCCATAGTTAGAGGGATTATTTTGTAATTTAGCCTAAATTAATAAGTTGTGTTTATTTGGTCTTTGTCGGCGCTAATGAAATTTGCAATTGCATACAAGACACACCTTTGAGAACAAATGGGAGATATTCGGAATCTTTTCTTCTCTTCCAAACCCTTTTTTGTATTTTCGCTTTTAAGTTGGGGATATGCATGGTACATAGACATTCTATCTAATATGGGACATTTTTTTAATGTTTACAAACCTAGGTTCTATAGTTTACCTCGGGTGTGGCTTAGCAACCACCCACCCCTTTCATTGTAAATCTTTGGAGATTAATTTAGTTGAGTAATTTAATTTTTGTTTCAGATAAAAGAAAAATAAATAAAAATTACTAATAATTAATTTTTTTTGGTACATAAGGTAAATTTTATAGGTGGAATATGTTATTCACTTTTAACTAGTTATTACTTCACGTGGCACCATTAATAGGGAGTTATGCACTCATTGATGTTGATTCATTGATTCACAATGGCTATTTGCCATGTAGTCAATACATTACAATTGTACTGTTAAACTATCATAAATATAATCTCTCACAAAAAATTAAAAAATTACAATATGCTTGTTACCTAAAATGAGGCTGAGGATTTACTTATTTCAAAAATAAATCTTAGCACACTTATATTTGTGAATAATTTTTTTTAAATATTAAATTTTATTAATTCAACCGTTGAAATTAAAGTTGGATCAAGTTTATAAAATTTCATACAATTTTAAAATGAGTTGATGTTTCATCTAATTATTTTATTTTAATGTATAATATATTTTTTAAAGTATAAGTAAATGTTAATTATTAGATTAGATATCTATCCACATCTGATTTATCTTAAATTTAATATGCATAATTATCATGATAATATCATATTATTTAACGGTTAGATTAGTGAAATTCATGTTTAGAAAATGTTATTCATGAATGTAAGCGTGATAGTAAGTGGATTTCCACCCTAAAATTAAGTTCCAATACCCATGCAAACAAATATATCACCTTAATTGTTATACCAATATATATATATATATATATATATTGCTCACACTAATATATCTATTCAGATAATATTGATTTATTCACATTTTCACATAATGATTTCATGTCCGTGCACTTTTCTTTTAAATGTAACATAACTTAACATGAATAGAGATCAAAGAAATGAAAGAGGGAGAAATAAAAAAAATTTCTCCATTTTGTGAGATCTTCGTCCCTATAGAACTAATCACAAATTAATAACCAAGTTGGGAGACATGCTGCATTATAGGTGGTAACGAATATAGAATTATTTAAATCAAATAGGCAACTAATATGCTTGAGTTATTCTATCCAGTATTTGCTAATAGATAACTTTAAATAAAAAATAATATAAAACAATTAGATATGGTATTTCCTAGAGCACTCCTAATTAATTATGATTAACCAGAGGCTAATCATAATTGTATATTTTTTGTGATTGCAATTTGCATTAAATTACGTACGTGTTTGGTTAGTTATAGTCGAGAAATCTGAAGAATCTCTTTGCCAACTATAATCTTTACATACATGAATAATGAATTAATACATCTAAGTCAATTAATGAGTTAGTTAATAAAAATATTATTTACTATAATATATAAAAGTTGTCAATGAGAGTTAATTTAACTAGGAAAATCCAATTGCTTAATCTCAAATATTATGAATTTGAATTCTGTTAAAATTTTTTATTGGTAAGCGATATATAAGTACTTATCTCAATAAGTCTTTTGTTATACTTTAATTTTAAAATGGAATAATATCTTTTTTTCTTAAATTTTTTACTGCAATATCAATATATATATATATATATATATATATATATATATATTAAAAACTTAGGCACACAAGGAGAGAATTGTATGAGTCATTTTTAATTTATTGTCAAATATATTTTTGACACTTACATCAATTGTATTTGATTAAATGTACTTAATTTGTTCCTGTACATAAATATTATGTATGCTTTTTATAATGGTAACTTCTCACGAAGACTTAATATATACAAATTGTATATACTAATTTAATAAATAACTGATATATTATTATTTTATATTATGTGAATATTTGAAAATAAATTATTTTTAAAAAATAAATTATTTTTAAAAGTTTTTTAATAAAATTTTAATTATAAACTATTTAGATCATAAAATAAACTAATCTATATATACATTAAATTATAATAATTTTTGAGTCAACATTAAAAATAATAATATATAATTTCTTTACTACTTCAGTTTACTCCTTCATAATGATGTATAGGAAGTGTAGTTTTAGAATCTTTAGATTAAGGAACAGACAATGAAAAGAGAGAGGGAAGGCAAAGTGTCACAAAGATTTGCAGCACACATGACACACGTGGTTGACGCCGCCTTGAGCAGGGCAGCGGACGAACCATTCTGTCATCCGTGAGACATAAAAGATTTTTGCGAGATCCCCGGTGGGTCGGTGACTTGTGTTCAGACTACTCTTAACACATTAATTAATTTTATAGCACTAATCCATAATTATTATCAGTCTTGGGCTACTAATAATAAATTGATGATAAAGATAGCAAAACCATAAATTAATTAATGAACCATATTATTATTATTATTATTGTTATTGTTGTTGTTATTGTTATTGTTATTATTATTATTATTATAAGATTAAATTATTATTTTGATTTTTTAAAAATTTACTTGTTATCAATTTAATCCTTTAAAGATATGTAATATTAAATTAGTCATCTAAAAATATAAAGTAATATTAAAATAATCTTTCAAAGATATGTAATATCAAATTAATCCTCAAAAAATTTAAAATGACATCAAAATAATTCTTCCGAGTAATCATTTTGGATGACTATTTTGATGTTGCTCTAAAATTTTTGAAGACTAACTCAATGTCATATATTTTTAAAGAATTAAATTGATGTCAAATATTTTTAAAATATCAAATTAATATTAAGTAAATTTTTAAAAAATTAAAATGATAGTTTATTCTTATTATAATTATAAAACTCATCCTCCATGATCCAATCTCCGCCGTCCAATGAGATCCGCGTATCCGCCGACCGCACTATTAGTGGCTTTAAATAAGTCTCGGCAATAGACACAAAGCAACTACTTGTTTTAAAGCAATAGGAATGAATCATGGTTAGCTATTGGATTTATTTCTAATCAAATCTTAAAAGGAAAAGTGAGTTAAAGTGCAGGTATCCAAAAAAGATCGTTAGTTAATTCATGAGAAAGTTTGGGTATATTATTTTCTTTTAGTGTAGATTCTTGTCCTAAATGAAAATATAAATCTGTAATGTTATATTCTGTTTCTATTTTAAATAATAATGGGGAAGCAATTGTAAGGCTTCTTTATCTGACTTGGGGAGGAGTCTATATATATGTACGCTATTTTATAGATTTAGATTTTGTTTCTACAGTTTAACTTTAAATTGACATGTAGGTAAACTTTATAATATAGTCAATGCAAATATAAATCATTATTACATTTTATCAATATTTTTCTAAAAAGAAAAAAATTCATTTAGGTAGGATTGTAGTAAGCAGTTGATCTTTTATTACTGTGCTTGACATGAATGCATCATGCTTAAATTTGTAGTTTGACCTTTTTATTTTATAGTTCTTGTTTTTTTTTTTCGTTACATATAGTTCTTATATTTTTTATTCAGTCACTATTATCCTTTATTTATTTTTTCATTTTAACACAATTTCAGAGAAAGAATTTAGAAAGTTGAGGGAAAGGAGGGAGAATGTATCACCCTCCCTTTTCTCCTAAAAAATCTTTTAAACAAGAATTTGAATCACTATTTTTATATTTTTCTCTCTTTTTTTTCTTCTTGTCTCTCATCCATAGCATGATGAATGAAAGGGAATGGAAAGGGAAAATCTTAGCTCTTTTTTTTCTTTGTCAAAATTAATATGATTTAAGAATAATTATTATTTTATTTTAATTTTTTGGATCTTAGGGAAGCATTTTAATCTGAGGAAGAAAAACCAAACCTGTTTTGCTACCTTTTGATGGGATTCAGATTAGCATTAAATTAAAATTCAAGACGACTATAAAAATATTTTGCTTTATAATGTACCAAAAGTAAAACATAGTTAGGATACACCACTATTCTCGACAAGAACATTGTACTTCTTTTCACTGTCACACATTAGGAAGAATTTACATTCCACCTAGCCATATCCATAATTAATAACGGAAATGTCTCTGTGAATAAGTTAATTCAAAACGTGAATGGACAACTACACCAAAAGATCATTATGGGTGAGATTCAAATTCAAACGTTCAAGGGAATGATTTTTTTTTTTTTAGATAAAATGGTAGCATGATAGGTTATTTCAAAAGACTATTAATTAGGGCTTCAGTGACATGCTTAGGACATTAGAATGGCATGCAGAAACTCACTAAGAAATTTACCATCAAAGATTTATTTTTATTTTTTTAAAAAAGAGACTGCCTAACTAGTTCATGAAGATAAAGAATTCCTTTAAGTTATGCTTGTATTAAAGAAAATAGAAAGAAAGAAAAGATAAGGGATGGCTTATTTTAAATATTTTATACTTAAAATTTTAAAATAAGTATTTCATTTTATTTTCTTTTTTTTTTTCATTCTTCTCTAATCCAAATATATCACCATAGAGGAATGATCACCAAGTACCATTACTTGTCCTTAGAGAGATTCAAATCTCCACATATAGAGAATGCGAAGCTCAATGCTGAATCCTTCAAAATGAATGATCTGTCTACAGCTAAACCAACCCCTTACTATTTTAAAAACATTATCACTCTCTCAAACTTTCATTCAAAACTCTTTCGACTAATTAAAATCTAACTTTAGAAACGAAAAAAGCAAAAGTTAAAAAAAAAAAATCACATTGGCAGCTAAGACAGCTTGATATAGCAAGATTAGCAGGCCAAAAGGTTTGAAAGTAACGAGTGCTGGTTACAAGGACAATTTTGGTAGGCTTGTCTTCTAGTAGACAAGTCTAAATCTTATATGTGGCGATGATCCTAACTAACCTCTTGCCACTATGAGAGCAATCAGTCCAATTATTAGACTGATATATAATTATCTACATATATAAAATTTATACTAAAATAGGCTAGTCCATGATTATAATAATCCTCCCAGAATATCTTAGATTAGGTTCATCACCTTGTACAGACAAGTTTGGAATGGCAAATCTGGTTTAGGTACAATGGCCATATTTTGTTTTCCTAACAAATTTTCTTAATATTTCTTTTGTTCTTGACCTTGAAATGCTCTTGATATATAGGCTCTGGGTTACAGAAAAAGTGCTTTGAAGATAAGTAAAGGAGAATTTATATAATCACACTTTACTTTACAAAATGCAGGTAGGTAAGAATGTTCCAAGTATAATAATTCTCTCTCTCTCTCTATATATATATGGCATTTGTTATGTTATTTGACGCACCAAAATCCAGGGAATGCGTCCAACTTCCAAGCTACCTACAGAATGGAAACCATGGAAGGGTCGAGATAGAATTTGGGTTGAAGACGGTGGCAACAGAGAAAGCAACAACGACAAGGACACCAAGAAATGATTGCTTTCAAGGTGACTAGCATGGACGGTGAATCAGCATTATTGCGAGGACAATAGATTCAATATTAAATGAAAAGAGATTAATTACAATATTTATAACCTAACTGATGATATAATCTTTTAGTAAGGAAGATTCAAGAAGTGTTATGATGAAATCCCATTAATTAGCACAATTAGTCTCGGAGAGTCCAGAAGATTCTTAAAATATTAATTAGGTGCAGAAGACTTTGTGAAAGCATCGTGCATATTCATTGTACTGGCAGGTAAACATAATAAAATGAGCTAAAAAGAGTAAGAAACGTTTAACGTCAGTGTGGCACAAAGTGTATTATTATTCAGAAGCAACTTCAAAGCCACGCTTTGTCTCTCAGATTAAGACTGAAAAATAAACAATGTGTTTTACCTATTGGCTCCCTGCTTTCTAGTTGTCCATGATTGCGAAAAAAGAGAAGACATGAAATTTGGGACAATACTAGCTAATATCTAATAGCTAGGTAGATGCATTGGATGGATGGTTTTGACTCTAGCCGGAGAGCAAGTTACTATTTTGGCAAGAAACGCGGACAAGTGGCACAAAGGCACGAGATTAAATTTCACCATTATTAGAGATGAGAGAATATTAGAAAAATACATAAATACTTATCTTTTGTTGTGTGATCCATTCTCATAAATTAAAAGAAAAATCAGAATATTAAAAGAGCTAAGCTAATGCAATTTCTATTGGGTATGATCTTTTCAAGAGGAGATGACCATGCCATCAGTTTCACTCAAGTATTAGGGAGAAGGCGCTGGATGATGTGAAAGATAAAGAGTTTTATTGAGACATATCATAATCATATGGGTGATGACTAAGGGTGACAAGTCCCCTTAACTAGTTTTATGCGGGTGCCATTCATTAATAGGTGTCAATATCTCATAAAACAGTTCATCAAAAAAACAAAATATCTCATAAAACAGCAATTCACTGCTTCGTCATCCGCTCACAACTTTGCTATTAAGTATATTGGAAAGTGTTGTTTTATATGACGATTTACAGAGTAATATGTGAGGTGTTTGAGAGAAAAGAAAAAAAAAAGCTTCTAAGTAACATGATACCTATATACATTTTTTAAAAAAAATGAGAAGTATAGTTTATTGAACAATTGATTTAGTGATAAAATGATTATGTGATATATAGTTAGGCTTAGTCACAAGTTTAAATCTTAAGACACGGCGAAATAAACGTTCAGAATTATAGGGATATTACAGCACAAGTTTAAGCTACGTGCTAGCCCAGAAAAAGAGTGTTTAGCCAAGACCCACCCAATGAAACTAACACAACTAAATTAAATCACCGGCTTAATTCATTTTTTTCTGTATAATTTAGTTTTGTTTAAAAAATATTATTTTATTTATGATTTGGAGGTTCAAATTATATAACAAGCTATCTCGTCTGTTTATTTTTCATTTCTCTTCATTCATGTTCAGAAACATTCTATTCATATTTATCTCCCTCGTATTATTTATGGCTTTCAATTGAATGAAATGCTTCTCTGAATTTTGTGTTTGCTCGTAGAACTCTTCAATTATTGCCTCAGTGAAATCATAGCTTTTCACAATCAAGTTGTCAGTTTGACTACAGTGAAGAGCGAGTTCTGAGGGTACATCAATGGCCTTCTTTATGCTTCTAATTGCTGGGTTGCTTTCAGTCAAGGCGACAACTTCGGAGAGCTTGAGACTTTAGACGGGTTAGGACAAGCTATGCTGCCCCTTGTATGGATATTTGATTGCACAACATCCCATATATATCAAAGCTGGTCTGAAACAGTCTTTTCTTAATTTTTCTTAGGCAATGGAAGCAGAAAACTTTCTTTCTGTCACCTAATTCCATCTTATCCATTTTTATTAGCTTTATGCTAAACCCAATTTCTGATTCACTAAGCCTATTCAAGATTTATATTTTTTACAATCCTAGCCCTCACAGGGGGACCCGTTCATGATTTACTAAATATACATAGTCAGACTCATGAAATATTAGCATAGTAAAAATAAAATATACCCTCAGACATGAAAACTGCAGTTCAATTTCTGAAAGTTACATATCATAGTAAGAATTATACTATTATCACTCTTGATCCGAAGAGATTAAACTTATGAGTTAGTTTAAATGAATCAAACCTTATGAAAATACTCTTGATTTACACCAATATAAACTTCAAAGGGAACAAAAAATAAGAAATAGTAAAGTAAGGTCATAATTCTAATTTCTTCCTATTTATCAGTAGAACATTTCAAATACTAAACCATAGATCTTTTCCCTTTCCATCAACTTCCTTTCGAAATACTTCTATCCTTCCCATCAGATCTTCCAAATATTAACATTATGAATTGCTTGCCCATTACTTTCAACTCAAATCACATTTCATTTATGAAATACAAACTAACCATCACATTGGCACCATATTATTTTAATTACTTCTATGTTCTAGCAAAATTTGAAATGTACAGACACCCCGAATCCAGAAAAAGCAAAGGAGCACAACAGAGTGATAACATTGATACCCTTTGTACAATAAGAGACAAACAGCAACATGCTCGTAATCATAAACATTTTTGTGGGATTTCTACCTATAAGCATGATTTGCATGTGCGGGGTTCATGAGGCGGATTTAACTTCCCTCTTCAGTAATTCCTGGAAAGTGAAAGACCATACTAAATTAATTTCATGGTAGATGACAAGATTACCCTTGAACGTTTCTCTCATCTCAAATGCTTGTTACCTGTTTGGTGGCAGCAATTGACAGGCGCTCTCTTTCCTTCTTTTTGCGTTTGCATTCTCCACACCAGCTAGAAAAATCTTTCTGATATTTCTTCATCTCTCTAAATACCGAACTACAAGAACAATGTCGATGCACATTGTGCAAACAGATGTAATTGACCATGAATAATGCTCATGATAATAAGCATTGGGAGTCACATTTAGGTCAAGTCCAACAGAGGATGGAACCAAAGAAAAAAAGATATTCAGAACCCAATAAATAATGCCATTCCCTTGAGATTGCATTAGAAAACCTCTGTTGCAATCTCAAATCACAAAGGGACATATGAGAAAAATCGCTACTTCAGTGAAGCAAGGGGCTAGGTTGTTTGCATTTCCTTAAGTAATAAAATATGTGTAGCAAATACCTTCTACACCATAGAATTAAATTGATCCGATGCCCAGATGTTGTAGGTCTAGCACCATGCCGATAACGACCACAGTGAAGAACTGCTCGTCCTGGAACATGGCAATAGTCGAAGATCTCCTACAAAGATTTGATTGGAGGAATAGAATTTGTCCACATGAAATTTATATATTTATATTTGGTCACTAATATATTCTAATGTCACTCTAATGCGATTCAATATTCAGTATGTATTATATGAAATGGACAACTCAAACATTCATAATGTATTTGTCCATTCATGTACTTGGGAAACAAAGAGCAAGTTAGGATGAGCCTGGGATTGCATTATTGCCACCAACCCCCTATTTTTTATTCTTGTTCTCACTATAGCTTGTCTCAATTCTCAAATGTAATACAACAATTGGAAGTCTGAACGACAAACTTTCCAGATTATGCTTGTATCCAAAAAATTCAAGTTCTTGACATTTGAATCACTTCAAAATAATCTTTAATTTAAACTTCAGACCAGATTTATCTAATAACAATCACATGACAAATGGAAAAGGAATACATCTTTTTCAGCTTTTAGGAAGAGGAGAGGGAGATAGGAATATGTACCATCCAGAAAATAGAAAGGATATAAATCATCAACTGACAGGCATTGCTATTTCCCCTTTAAGTTTAAAATAGAATTCAAATACACACTGGAGAATAATAAAGCTGAATATAAATTAATGAGCCCAAGATAATTTTCCTATAACAGTAAACATACCTCTGATTGGGTCTCTGTATTCACGTGTTCATCACATCGAACACCCCGGAAGAACAGTTCTCCACCAGAAAATTGTTTTCCCAAGCAAATATTTAGGGTGACTTCTGAGTCATCCACATGGAAGCCTGTAAATTTATCGATTCAGATTTCAACAAAAGCTTATAAAGCTACAGGGTTGAGAGGAAGGAAGACAGAAGACAGGTGGCAAAGAAGCAAAGCAAACAGAATACACTTATGTAATAGACGTAAGACTGAGAGCATCATATGCAAGCAATACAACGAGGAAACAGATCTACTATAGAATTAATCTATAAGAGAAAAATATCTAATTATCATGAGAGATTAATAAGTTGGTAACAAGACTCAATCTTTCATCAAACAGCGAAGGAAAATACACATTCAAATTTAAGAATAGATAAGCCAAAGTAACCAAAATATCATGAAAGTTAGACTGAACTTAAATGAATCAAGTCATCATAATGGAGTAGTAACTATGACCATAAGTGAATAGCGATTTCTGACAATCATGCTGAGCTCTAATATCTTTTCTTTTCTTTCAGGTAAAAGAAGAAATAATATGTGAGAGAAAAGATAATAGATACAAACAAGGGGGAAGATAAGATATCCCACTAGACAAACTAAAAGACTACAGAGAGCCCAAGAGGCTAAAAAATGCAACAGAACTGACCAATCTCTCTGCATTTCAGACAATCCTGAACTTTACTGCATTTTCATTTTCTTTTCCCTTTGTTATGGAAAAAAAGAAAACAATCAAAACATATAAGATAACAGGTAAATGCAAATAGCATACAGAGTATGATTAAGTAAATTAATACGAAGAAGATAAGTAGATTTGCTTAAAACCTTAAACTCCATATAGCTTCAAATAATTTAATTACAGATTCCGGACAATAACAAGATCACAAAACTAATGACATAAGTTTGAAAAACCTACCAAGTTCGACATCTCTATTGGTTCCATATTCAACAACAAAACCATGATGAGAGTCCAGCGTGGATCCACCAAGGTCAGTAAAGAAAACTGCAAAAATATTTCAAATTGCAAAAGTAAGTTCATGCCATTATATTAGTTTCTTTATCTCAGTGCTAAGTTTCTCCTCCAATCTCATTAAGATAAATATAAATAACCTCGAGATATAGGACATATGAAATCATTCATCAATTTGTCAAGCATGGTTTCCATGCCAAAGTCATCAAGAACAGCACCATATTGGTTCATTGTGTTAGGTCGCATGATTCTGAATTTGGTCTCATGAACCCATCTTTCAAAATGATCCACCTAAGCAATCAGAACCTGATAAGAAAACATAAAACACTAATATAGAACAGATATAATTATACATGCATGAAAAGGAGAGGAAAGAAATGTGATACCTCAGATACCAACATTTCACAAAACTGTGGTTGGAGCATTTCAAATGTATAAATTCCTCCAGATGGTTCAGACATTACACTTCTAAAACCCGCTTCTGTATTATCGCTAATTGCTTTGAGAAATGAGGGTGCAAAAAAGTTTTCAGCATGCATAGTATATATCTCCTTATGTAGCGGCTACAAACAAAAGTGAATAATTGGTAAGATTGAGCGTGATTGGTACATATATGCTACATATAGAAAAAGAGACAACATAATTGTCCTCGGGTTAGCAAATTCTGATTTCAACATGTGCTGATTTCATATTCTTATACATAAGGACCAAATAAAAGATGCCTCCAAGTCAAAAGCCTAAGAGAACTTATCCCATCAACACAATTCACACAATGTCCAGAAAGATCATAAAATGAAACCATTGAAAGTTTCAATTACAAAAGGACAAAACTGCCATTTGATGTCCGTCAGAAAACTTACTGGATAATTCAATATGATCTTCTGCCTGTATTCCTTGTGCTTTTGAATCTGTTCAATCCAACATAGAACAATAAAAACTCAAAAAGTGAACAATAAAAATTGGGCCAAGGACAGAATATCAGGAAAGAGAAAAGAAGCCTCACTATCACAAGACAAAGCCCATTTGCTATCATCACCTTTTCAGGTTAACAACTTATTTTTTATACCAACAACTTTAACAAATGTCTTGACACGTGTGTTAATCTGCTCTTTTTAATTTAGAGAATAGAGGAGTTTTGAAATCTAACATAACTAGTCACTATTCATAACTTCCTACTTTCTAGGTTAAGGTTTGTATCTTGGAGAGACAATAAGACCAAAGACTTGCCTTAAGCATAAATGCTAGCACAGATTATTTGGCAACATTTGCTGTCTACAAAACTTTCAAACAGTGGTTTTCATCAAACTTTGAAAAAATAAGTTATCACTGAGAAGCTTGAATTTGGAACTCCAGAAGAATGCTCTTTACACCCATTCCCTAGTGTAATAAACTGGCTCTTGAGCATGCCTTATTTCTTGGCAGTTCGCAAGACACAAAATACATATAAGGAATTAACTTGAAAAGTGAAACAGAATTTCAAAAATGACCTAGAAAAGGCAACCTAGCGATGCCATCATGACCAAAATTACAGTTTCAACAAGAATTGTGGACAGCAAATCCAGACGTTCCAGACTATTAGACTCACCTAAAGGGATATGTAAGCTTCCATAAAACCCATAAATATGCCTAGCAGATATATCATTGCTAGAAAAAGTACAAGCAAGTACTTCTAAAGAACAAAAGGGTATGCAAATTAAAGATCAGATTGTCATTAATCTAAGAAGACACGTCTAGTAACATAAATGATTGTGACTGTGTCTTAATGCAAGACTAACTGGATACATAGATATCACAGTCACTGTAGGCATCTACTAAGTATAAAAGGATCCAATTGTTAGCGACCAAGGGGATCAAACAGAACACGGATTTTTACTTCCCCAATTCCAAACAGAAAATATTCAACATCTTTCCCTAAATTCTCTCACAATCTCTATAAGCCAAGCAACAATGCAGCAACTAGCAAGCATTATGCAGAAAGAGCAACATTCGCATATCCCCATATAGTCAATGCCCATGAACCTTATGGAATAAGGGTAATATTAAAATCAAATTTTATTTTAAAAAACAAACAAAATCAAAGAGACATGGCTACCAAATTCCAATAACCTTCTGGACATCTCATCCATCCCTTTATTTTCAACGGAAAGCAAAGTCAATTATAAAACCCCTCAGAAACTCAGAAGCTGTCATACCCGAGTGCGTTCACTCTCAGGTAAATACCGGCGCAGAATGTTCCTCATGTACTGAGCCTTAGCGTCTCGAGACAAGCTGAGCATGTGCAGAGGCAAATACTGCTCGAGGGAGCTGAGGAGAAGCGGGCTGAACTCCAATTGGAGGTCTTCATAGCTGTCGGGCTTGTGGTCGCTTTTGGGGCTTGAACGGAGGAGGCTATGCGCACCAGACAGTGTGGCCAAGGTGTGCGTTACGAGGATGTCTCCATTGCCCGTATTATTGGAGTTGCGGGGCTGGGTCCTGCGGTCAAAGGAACCATTTTGGGACATGATTTTGGGAGAGCAACAGAGAAAGAAAAGAGAAGATAACGTTGAGATGAAGAAGAAGATTGAAACTTTAATGAGGAGGAAGATTGAATACTGAAGATTGAAAATGGAAGACGTTGACGGTAGTGTTGTGTAGTGTAGGGTTGATCTCTCTCTGGTAGATTGGTTGCGTTTTAGGGGGAGGGTCCAATTGGAAGATCGTTCTAGTATAATCAACGTGGAAGATAAATAATTAAGGATTTAATTTTCAGCTCTATTTTTTTATTTTTTTAAAGATATAAGTGATATTATATCAACATTTGAATATAAGTCATATTATCGATAGAAAAAAAAAGTGATGTTAAAATAAATTTTAAATGATAATTTCAATTATTAAAATAATTCAAAACATCCTGATCTAACATGGCTTTGATATTTTATTTTGAACTATTTTAATGAACAAAATTGCTAATTAAAATTATTTTAGATTTTATTTATAAATAAAGAATCAATATAATGTAATTGTATTTTTTGAAAATTAATATGAATATTTCCTATTTTTTATTTAAATTTATATATAAAGACTCAAATTATGTTAGTTGAGTTATTTTAAAAATAACAAAAGTGAAGGGTCCAAATAATAGTCAATGATCTTTTTTTGCCTTTTAATTTGTATTTTCTTATATAATTAAATTTTAAATTAATAAATTATAATTTTATTATAATTATAAATTAAATATTTAAATATAAATAATTTTTAAAAAAATAAAAAAATAATTCTCTATATTTAAAATCAGTTGACTGTAGAATATAATTTACAAAAAAAGTATTAACTGTAGAATGTAATTATCAAAAAATACTTTTATTTATAAATTTATCTATTTTTTCTATTGGTATTCAATTAATTAGTAATGATTTTCTGTGTAACTTAAAATTTAAGACCTAAGAAAGGAATACTCTTCATAATAATATAAATAGATATATAGATAAAAGAAAAAAATTAAGTCCTTATCTCTAGTCCTAAAATCAAATTTAAGGATAAATCATGCATAACTCACATTTGGTTTATGAGATATTCATTTTGATTATTTGTGAATAAGGAGATGGATGTGATTAACAAAAATGATAATATAAGTGAGAAATTCGAATTAAGGTATAAAATAGTGAAACTATATGTAAACAAAGTAACACTCATCAAATTTCAAGGAGAAAACCATATCATTTATCATTTTTACTTAAAGAGATTCTATTCATAAAATGATTCAAATAAATCGTATTTTGTATAAATATTTTTTGTTCATACTAAAAAAAAGTGTCATCTATAAAATGAAAGAAGTAAATAAATTAAATAACCTCTTCAAATACCAAAACTGAAGTGGTATTACATTTTTTTTTGAGAAATTATGTGATCGAATTTTACTTAGACTGCTTTGCATAAAATTTAGCCAACTCTTTTTTTTTGCTTATATCAAATCTTAGATTTTATTTATAAGAAAATAATAAAAAATAAATAAAACAATTAGTCTCGCCTGTAACATAAATTATTTGTAATTTACTCTAAATTTAAATAAAATAAAAAAAGTTCTTTTGTAGCAATATTTTCTATTCACATTTTTTAAAACTTTTATCATATAATTATTTTATAAATTAAGTAATTATAATTTTATTATAATTATAACTCAATTGCTTAAATAACATGTTTTTGTAAAAAAGTTAAAATATATTTAAAGTCAATTATAATAATATATGTAAAAAGAAGATAACTCTCTATATTTAAAATTAGTTGTAACTATAAAATATAATATTTGTATTTACAATTTTATCTATTTTCCTATTCGTATTTAATTAATTATTAATTGGCTCTTGAGAAATTAAAAATTAGGATAAAATATAATTTACACTTTTAAAGTTTACTCAAATATCAAATTACTCCCTGAAATTATTTTTGTCTCACTAAACCATCTGAATTTTAGTCTAACTTGAAAACGTTAATTATTTTGTTAAATAAAAAAAATGTTAACATTCAATTTCAAGTTATACTAAACTTTAAGAGGATTTAGTGAGATAAATTTTTTTTCAAAAGATAATTTGAAATAAGAATAAACTTTTGAGGTTTAAATTATATTTTAAATCATAAGGTCTTCTAACTAAATGATTAAATGTTATATATGTAGGTCATGTGGTGTGCACGTGGAGGTAACTTCTATTTTATTTAATAACAAAATTAACATTTTCTAATCAAACAAAAATTTAAGAGGTTTAGTGAGATAAAAAAATTTATAAAATAATTTGATATCAAAATAAATTTTATGAGTGCACATTATATTTTACCTTTAAAATTTTG
This sequence comes from Castanospermum australe, assembly GCA_019955255.1. NCBI lineage: Eukaryota > Viridiplantae > Streptophyta > Magnoliopsida > Fabales > Fabaceae > Castanospermum > Castanospermum australe. Next base: position 49,970 of record NSJW01000470.1, read on the forward strand.
ATATCAAATAAAAGAATCTCTTTTATAATAATATAGATTATTGTTTTAATGCCTTTAAGCTTCAAAGGATAAAAATAAAGAGAAAAAAAAATCAAGAAAACAACAAGGTAATTGAAAATGTCAAATTGCAAAAAAGCACCACTAGGTTAACTATTTGTTTTTTTTTTTGAACTTGTACTAGGTTAACTGAGGTGATCGGTATTGCCGTGAGATGGTTGGATTGTGCATAAACCCTTAACCAACCGCGGAGTGCCCAACAAAACAAAGCTTCGTTCACTTCTATTCGCTTCTGTTTCTTCCCCTTTTCTACGAGGCTTAAAGCCCCGCTTGACATCACAACCAAAAACATAGTATAAGTATTATAGTCCGAGTACAACTCTAGAAATCCTCGTCCTCGTCCCTGCTGTGCATCGAACCCATGGCCTCCGCAACCTTCGCCAAGCTCAACTGTTTCTCGTCCCAGTGGCTAGGCCAGCACTCACTCTCTCCCGGCCGTGGATCATCGCCTCGCTTCGCCACTCGCCGAGTCTCCGTCCCGATCTGCGCCGGCACTTACGCCGACGAACTCGTCCAAACCGCCGTTAGTTCCCTCCCCCCCCCCCTCTCTTCTACTTCTTATGTTTCTGGGTTTTTCGTTCTTTCTTTGGATGATAAGCGTGTTCGTGCCCATTGAGCTTGCCCGTGTTGTTTCGGGGATCGTCCTCTGTTTCTTTTGCCGATCGTTTCCGTTGGATTCAATGTGTTCGCGGCAAAATTATTGACCTTTGCTGTTGTGGGTTTGAATTTCAAACTCGAAGTGTTTCTCTGGTCGTTCGTTTGGCACGTAGTATGTACATTGTGGGCGATTTTGTTAGTATTTTTTTTTATTCTTGTTTCGTGTTGGATTTTAACGAAGATAATTCGTATCTGGGAAACGTGGTTTTCTTTTCTTTATTGAAAATATAAAAACCTTGCTTTTTAGTTCTATCCTTGGTGTCTTTCGATACATTGTTTGACTTATTGATGCTGGTAATCTATGCTAGGTATAGGAGATTTTGTTTTGGAAGATGCTTTGAGTAGTTGTTCTCTGTTGATCTAGATTCTAGTTTATTTGCTAAAACAGCATTTGTAGAAGCTTGACTACCCTTAATTTTCTTTGATTGGTTTCTTTCTTGATGGTATAGCAATCTATTGCATCTCCTGGTCGTGGAATTCTTGCCATTGATGAGTCAAATGCAACATGTGGGAAGAGGTTAGCGTCCATTGGATTGGACAATACTGAGGTCAATCGTCAGGCCTACAGGCAACTCTTGCTGACCACACCTGGCCTTGGTGAATACATTTCCGGTGCCATTCTTTTTGAAGAAACCCTTTTCCAGTCAACAACAGATGGAAAGAAGTTTGTGGATTGCCTCCGCGGTGAGAAGATTGTACCTGGCATCAAAGTTGATAAGGTCTGTTGTTTATGAGTAATTTGTGACTGTAATCTCTGACATTAGAATCCTGTTTCACTGATTATACACTTGCTTGTAGTCATATTTTTAGTTTTTTATTTTTAGGGTTTGGTCCCACTACCAGGGTCAAACAATGAATCTTGGTGTCAAGGATTAGATGGATTGGCATCAAGATCTGCTGAATACTACAAGCAGGGTGCTCGATTTGCGAAGTGGTAAGTCATTCTTCATTTCTTCTTTATGAAACTTTCTTGGTGATAAGATGCATTGAAATTGAGTTGAAATAGTGGTTTACTTCTGTAATATTCAGGCGGACAGTTGTTAGCATTCCATGTGGTCCTTCTGCATTAGCTGTTAAGGAAGCTGCATGGGGACTTGCACGTTATGCTGCTATCTCTCAGGTATTCTTGCACCCATGAATCTATGTTTTCTGAACTTCGCTCATTCTTAGGGTAACAAACGTATTTTCTTAGTTTATCCCTAAGGTCCCCTTCACTGAACCATCTAAAAATGGAGGTTCTTTTATTTGAAGGAAGTGAAAGCTGGTCTTGGGTTTAGTTTGGGCTAGGTGACAACAGGAACAGAGATTTTGAGCATATGTTCACGTGTGCTTAGGATATGTCAAATCTGATCGAGTGACAACTATATAATTCTTGCTAGTCAATGAACTTTTGTGGTTAGATGCTTGATGTTAGTGTGTGTATAGAACATTTGTTTGGTGTTTATCTCAAGCTTGGTTTCTGCACAGTGTACTCATCCTCCAGCTCTGCAAACTCATTCAATTAATCTGATTGGAAATACGTTAAAGTAATATAACCAATGGTCAAGGGTGGAGATATACTATATTTTGGTTTCTATTAAAAAAACATTTTGTATTCAGTTTGTTTGATATGTTCTTCTTTTACATTTATGGACGCCATTTGTGTTCCATTTCAGGACAACGGTCTTGTTCCAATTGTAGAGCCTGAAATTCTTCTTGATGGGGACCACCCAATTGAGAGGACACTGGAAGTGGCAGAGAAGGTCTGGGCAGAAGTCTTCTACTACTTGGCTGAAAACAATGTCATTTTTGAGGGAATTTTGCTCAAACCAAGCATGGTGACACCTGGGGCTGAACACAAAGAAAAGGCTTCTCCAGAAACCATTGCCAAAATATACACTCGCAATGCTTAGAAGAAGAGTTCCTCCTGCAGTCCCAGGAATCATGGTACAACTACTGCACCTTTTTTGTTTCCTCTTCACATAAATTGATATATCATATTTCCTGTGCACAAACCGTTTCTGGGAGTACATGAATTCAAAATCCTAAGATTCATATCACTGATTACATGTATCCTGTGTTCTTGATTCTAGCTAATTTGAATGGATGGAGTCTTATAGGTATCTATCATGGCAAGCACATCATGATGATGCTAATTTTAATCCCTTTTTTCTCCTTTCTATTTTAGATTGCACTTAAGTTAGAGATTTGAAGTGCAAACCATCAAACACAACTGTAATTTATGTTCTGTTTTTATTCTCAGTTTTTGTCGGGTGGACAATCTGAAGTGGAAGCAACACTAAATCTTAATGCAATGAACCAAAGTCCCAACCCATGGCATGTTTCCTTCTCGTATGCACGAGCTCTGCAAAACACTGTGCTTAAGACATGGCAGGGGCACCCCGAGAATGTGGAAGCTGCTCAGAAGGCTCTTTTGGTGCGTGCTAAAGCAAACTCCTTGGCTCAACTTGGAAGATACTCTGCTGAGGGTGAAAGTGAAGAAGCCAAGAAAGGGATGTTTGTCAAGGGCTATACCTACTAAAAGTTTAGGTATCCTGGCCTTGAGTCTGTCTCACTCTTAACTATTTTATCATTCCTTATTAGCAGTGAATGAGGAGACTTGGATGTGTTGTATTTTTTTTTTCTTTTTTTAAAAAAACTTATAGTAACTGAGTTTGAATAAAGTGTGCGAGAAAGAAAGCTTTTCTTGATGTAATGGAGGTTGGGAATTAGTAAAAAACCGAAAGGGAAAGAGCAAAAGAAAAATAAGGTCTATTACTTTGTAGTTAATTTGCGCTGTTCATAGATGTTGCTCTGGATAGTCCCATTTTGGCGGTAGACTTCTTATTGGCTTTTTTAATGCACATCAGATCTTCTGTGAGTACCATATTTAGTATTGAAATAAAAATAATATGCCATGATTGTTTTATATAGTTAATAAGTATTGCTTCTGCACTTGCCCTGATATTTTTGACAATCCTCATGGATACTGCAATGAAGTTGAAACTGGCTCTCGTTACTTTCTGTAAGTTAATTCTAATGTTTCTAGCCTCCCACATATATGGATCTCTCGTTGAGAAATTCGGGTCAAGCATGTCCACCATCCAGCCATGCCACATTAAGCATATCTTCCGAAAAAAGCAAGTTTTGTAGACCTGCAGTTTTCTTTGAAACTCATCCTTCATCTTTTTATTTTTGGGTCATCCGGTCCAACAACCCAGCAAAAGGCTTTTGTCTTGGAGTGGTGTCTTAGAAAGCGGCGAAGAAAATGGTAAAACAACTACCAGGCTTCGAGTGGTCCTAGAATCCTTGCATCTTATAATATACGCAAGTTGTATATACAATGGACACTCATCTACCAAAATTAGTCTCTGGGAAAAACGTTAGTGATAACATAAGTAGATAATTAGTATACACACAATGTCTTCATCAAGAATCATCTTAGAATAAATTGAAGAACGAAATTTGAGCTATGCAATAGAAGTAACCTATTCCCGACCAATTCCATTGAGATTTAAACTTTACACTTCAAGATGGAATACCGACTAAGGCTAAACCAAAGGGCATTCACAAGAAACTAGCGAGAGAATGTAATCTGTAATTCAAACTTACAACATTTTTCACTTTTCATTTTTTATCAATGCAATCAAGGTTACATTTCTGTTTTTTTTCCCCATTTCACCTGTTATATATCCAAAACTCATTCCTTTCAATTTCAATCACATTTTGCTCCCAAACCTAGAACAAAAGCCCTAAAGTTCCACCACATACGTCGGATTTCATTATATCCAAATTATAAATAACTATACAAAGAATTTGTTGATGAAAAAGATATCTGTACTCAAGAATGGAAACATTTCCCGCTGGATGTTCACATCCCCTATGAAAGAATGCTATGTACTACATACTCCTTCTGTTGTAAAAGGACTCCGCCAGTAAACATCTATTTTCTCGCTGAAGATGCAAACGCATCAAATTGGACAGTCAATACCTTCAAGCTTTGATTGCTGATTTTCTTGCTTCAAGTTCGCAGACAATCCATTATTTTGCCTCAATCAAAAATTAGTGTCTTCCAACTTCAAATTAAATCTGTTTGATACTTGCTTGATTGGATATGGCTGTTGTCACGAGATCCAAATTGGCTCAGAGATCCAGGACAATATAGTAACAAGGTCGCCAAAACAATTCTGTCCCTCTATCCCAGAAGAGAAGAGGGAGTAGGAGCCAAAAGATTCAGGTTAAGTACGTTCATCTAGGGCTCCGTTATCTTCCCAGCAAGCTCATTATAGTTGATTGCTTAATTATGATCCTTCTTACTTTTCTTTAGCAACATTGACATGTGATTGATATAATCATTGCCTGTACGCCTTCCACCCATCAGCCACTGCAGCGTCTCAGCTGCAGCATCTTTTTCTGCACTCTTCTTATTATTACAAGGCTGGCCCATTATCTGCATTCCATTAAACTCGACTGTAGCCCGAAACTGATTGTTCTTCAATTGCTTAGTCTTGTAGATGGGTGCAGCATATCCTGCCCTTGTAAGCAATGTTTGGAGCTGACTTTTAGAATTATCACCCCCAGGTCCACTCTCAGTCCTTGAAACCAATGCTGGCTGTGAGGCCATTATAGATGGCTTTGATGGTTTAAGGACCTGGCGACCAAATACAAATCTGCCTTCGCATTTGTTGCTGGAAATCAGCAACCGAACAGCAGATAGGAGCTCATGATACGAGTGTATGCCCATCTTTGGGAACAGTAGCTGCCAAATACAACAGTGTAAATTTAGAAATAACTGTTAACTTCAATGCAGGTCGGCCCAGAAAAGCACTAAAACAAAATCCCATTGGCATTTGCATTAGGAAACTATGCTCAAGTTTTTGTTTTTTGATATTCAAATATCAAGGGAAGCTGTTAGGAGCATGAAATTTATTGGCACCTACTTTTTTCTGAATGAAGTCATCAAGTTCTCTCCTTATATTCTGATACATGTCAGCAACAGCGGGTTCCATGAAAAACTCCAGGTATCCTCCTAACATTTTTAAGTGACCATCCTGCTAGATGGAATTCCAGTAAAACATCATATAATTAAAACTTAGAAGGCAGTTTGAAGCTGTAACATTTTATGGAATAAACATGAGAACCAATAAAAAAATCACAAGGCACTTACAGCATCTCCTTTCGAGATGCTTCCACCAAATAAAAGCACCACTGAATCAGAAACAGCTGTTGAGTCACGGAGAAAAACTGAGTTCACTTTTATCTTCTCATTAAAAACTAGCCATGGATATGGAATTTTAGTTTCCCGAGCATTCACTGAGTTCTAGGCAAAGAAAAGTAAAAACAATCAAAAGACAGCATTAAAAAAACTTGAGTACAAGTATTTGTAGAGTTTCACAACCAGCAGAAAATTATAATGACCAGAATGGACTAACCGAATATAGGAGCACTTGACCATCCTCCATTGTTTTCAGAGAAAATGACTTCTCATTATGCTGCAAATGAAACATCATACTTATTTTCTAGTTCCACAGTATTTACTAAATAATACAATATTAACACAGATTTTACAGCTCCCAGCACTAAACTATTTCTCTGGGGACAGTGGTGGAGCCAAGACTAAACTTCAAGCGGGGCACAGTTTATTATGAGAATTTGATGGTTGAAAGTTTTTAAATAATAATAACAATTTTTTTACAATTCAATTGAGTTAAATATACTAAATATAAGAAATTATTATCTTGGATTATAACTTACACCTCACGAAGCACTAATTATTTTTTCATTGAAAATTATATATAATTATATCTTTTCATCTAATAATTATGTAAGAAAATTTAGAAATATAAAAAGTACAAGACAAAGTCTCTGTAAGAACAACCAAGCCTTATCTCACTATGTGGGGTCGACTACATGGATTAAATGACACCATTAGGCTCTACCAAAGTACAAGACAAATTTGGTGCAAACAAACTATTTTAGAGTAATGCTAGAGTCAAAACTAAACTCACAAAAAAATTACAATTGGGCTCTACAAGCCATTAGATAACTAATTGTCTTTTAAATCAATGACTTGCAGAGCTTAATTGTGTTTTTTTATGTGTATGATTGTGTATTAGCATCAATCTTTTTTTTATATGGTAAAACTAAAATTAGGATTTGAGGACAAAGATAAAATTATTTAGGGAGGGCAGGGCAAATTACGGGGAAAATATTGTGAACATGTTAAAAGTGAGACGTGATGTCAAAGGGAAAGGAGGAGGCGAGGAGGGGTACATGCCCCTCCTGGTCCCAACCTCCATCTGCCACTTAGGGGAAGGGCTTCTATAATAAACATATAATATTTATGTCATATTAGAAGTACATACCACGACAGAGCAAATTCCAGGATATAGGCCATAGCAAATAACTGCCTGGATAAGATGCAAATCATGGCTCCATGCATTACAGCTGGTTGTGTTGCTATCAACTAATCCAATATCCTTGAGCAGGAATATGAACTCCCTCCGAAGAGCATCAATAGCTTTCATGGATTGTGCTGAAAGAAAATTTTTCCAGCAGTATTCATATCCAGCCAGGCCTATTTCAGCATCTTTCCAACCCTCATAAGCCCTTACAAGTGCAAGATGGTCACTGTATGTACGAGAGAATTGAGATTTTGCTGCCTCTGCAAGCTGCAATGAAGAACTTCAATATATCAATAATCAAATCCAGTTCATAATGAGGTCATCAAGCAATAACTCGCAAGAGAAATGGATCATAATATATTCTGCTTTCATGAAGTGTCCATATCCATTTACAAATTAAAACAGATTTAACAAAAATAGTACTCATTCTAGCTAGCTCTTACATTGAGGAAAAAATATAAATAATTCTGGAAATGAAACCCAAATAAAGCAGCTTAATTTATTAATAAATCTATAAATAATAATGCAGTTAGAAGTGCCTTCCATGTAAGATGCAAAATGCCGTCTCTAACTTCTGTTCTGGATAGAAAAAGGATTCTTAATGAGGAAGAAAGCTAAACAGAAGGAAAGATGTACTTTCAAACAGAAAAGAGCAGATCAGCAGAGTGAAAGATATGGAGAGAGAATAAAAAAAAGGCATAAGGAAAACCAAGGCAACAAAATTCTACAAGTGCTATAAAGAATATAAAAAAAAAAAGAAACTCAGAGAAGAATTAATTGGTCAACTAGTACAATTATATTGAAGTCCCCTTTGTCAGATAGAAAAAGATATTAAAGAAAAAAAAAAGTCTTCAATTAGCACGTAATGACAATGTAGTTGTTAGAATGAATATTTCGGTTGTTAGGTCATTAGTCTTATTGTATTAGTGGGCATGGGCTTGTACTAGTAGTACTAGTACTTCACGTTCCACTAAATCCATAACTCATCACTTAAACTTATTTATTTTCAAATTTCACCACACGAGGGCAAGGTAGACTGATGAGAAGAAAACAAAAAAGAAACAAAGTAAATAGAAGACACTAGTTAGACGTTACAGGTAAGAAGCGAGATTTATAATTCATTTAGGTTACACACACACTGTTACTTATTGCAGATTTTCTTCACATGCAAACTGTTACATATGTGTCCATGCAAAAATTTGCCAAATGACTCTAATCTCACAATTGAACCTAGAATGGGCATGTATGTATGCAATAAATTTGGGCACCAACACAGCTTGGGTTCTCCTGGAACAAATTTCAATTGAAATTGGTGTTTGAACAATAGAAAGAAGTGACCTATGTTATTTGTATATGTTCATGTCAAGGAGGAGGAAGTGATGAACAGCAGAACAGAAGAAAATTTCAAAGAGCTTTTATAAAAAGGATTATCTTTGCAATCATTAGACAATCATCTAAAACAGGAACAACTTACATCCTTTTTATCCAATGGTGCTAGAAAAGGATCTCTCACACTAAGGCCAGCAGCAACAGTTAATATGGGATCCAGGCAATTGAAGATAGCACCTAATATAAGCATCTTGCCAAGTTTGGGTTCCATCGGAAGCATTGTCAGATAGCGCCCTGTCAATTGACAGACCAAGTAGTATGTGGTTTCAACACTTTGAGGAAAAAATTAAAAAGCCAGATTTGCATATATTGGTAAGGGATCAACCCACCTAGAATAGTCAGATTCTCATTCTCATCCAAAGCCCCAATTATTTTTAAATATTCAATTGCATTTTGCACCTGTGAATAAAATAATTAAACCAAAGTGAGAGATGCAAATTTATTTGAAAATTAGCGAAACAAAAAATGAATAAACAAATACATTAGAAAGAAAAAACTTGGGGAGAAAGACAGGTGTGCATGAATTTTTGGAGTTAAAATGATAGCACTAAAAAGAAGTATCAAATTTATCATTACCGCAAGTATCTCAGGAGACTGCAAAGCCCTAGACAAGAACTCAGATATACTTCCAAGTCTTAAACTTTTGATTTGCAGACAGAGAGATTGCAAAGGTGTCCTCAAAATTTCTGGCAGTTGATACTCTGCAAAAGCATCATATACACATCTAGGATAGAGATGGTAACACTCTCCTGGTTGAACACACGACCAGCTCTTCCTCTTCTCTAGAAAAATAGGATTTGGGGAAAACACAGCCAATAAAATCAACATCTAAGGTCCCAAACATGGTTAATATTTAGGATCATGATTCACAGGCAGGTGTCTATATGAAGATGTTTTAGGATACTGCACATTGCCACCATGATCTTTGAGACCAATGCATTCTCATCCCCAATCTTTAAAAAATGGCATATTGCAACCTAATCTATCAACATGGATGCAATTTCCACCCAGTCTATCCAAAATTGGCTAACAAAGTTAACATTTAAAGGCTATACATTATCTTTGGGCGAGAATACACAGGCCAGTCAAGTCAATGGATGCGTTTATAGGGTCCAGACAAGCCTGCTAGCCTGTTATAAATTTAAAATTACTTTCAGCAGCAAATGCATAGATTCACTTGAGTGGCATATGCATTCTGGCCCAAAGTTTGTGAATGCCCAAAGTTTGTGTGAAATATCACGTATAGTCTCATTAGATATTAACCTTGATAGCCAATTTGGATGGACTGAGTGGAAAATTGGAAATTGCCACAAAGTTGATAGATTAGGGTGCAATGTGCCATTTTTTTAAGATCAAGGGGAAGCTGTAATTGGACCCAATGATTATGGTGGAAAATTCTAGAGGGTAAAACACATTTTCTAATTGAATAATTTGATGCACACAAAGCACTAAACATGAATCATAATCATGTGCCACAATATTCCACAAAACATCGAATCATAGATTTTGATGCACACAAAGCCCTAAACACTCTCTCTGGGGTTTTGGCCTAGAATTCCACTATATCACTTCAAATTTCTACCTTTCTTGACCATTCACCTACTTTTCTTCCTTTATTACTACTACTTCTGTGTCACGCGTGCTGTTGGTGAAAATAATGACTGATGAGTAAAAACAAGGTCTATCGAGCTCCAAATAGTATGTCTTCGTGTCTATTTCTTCCCAGAATTTTGTTCGATATACTAGTAGAACTGACAGCCACTCTAATCTCAATGACAACTGCAAGACTAAATAAGAGATAAGCCTAAATCTAGCATAAATATGCAGAGTTGTTATCATACAAAAATTGATAGTCAAACCCAGAATATCACCCATATAGCCCTATAACTAAGTATAATGCCAGAAGTCCAGTGTCCACAGCATTTGGCCAACTCAACTGTTCTAAACTAAGCAGAAACTTTGCACAAAATGAACCCAATATAAATATATCAAAGATGCCAGAAGCAAAAACTCTGTCTACTAATATTGATCACATTATGTATAATGATTAATACCAAACACATATCTACTAGAATATAACCTTACTTGTTGAGCAGAAACCTTAGAGACCCAGGTAGGAAGCAAACAAGGCGTGTTATTCAGTGCATCATATGATGTTTCTTTCGCCTTTCCGCAGTCAAGAACAAAAACAATGTCATTTATTGTGATACTCGTTTCAGCAATATTTGTTGCTAGCACTATTTTTCGTACTCCATCTTCGGGCTCTTCAAATATTAACCTCTGCATAACCAATACATATAATCTAACTAAATATTGCTTGCGAATTTGTAAGCAGGAAGGCAAAGCACGTGTTTCCTTTCTTCGATACCAGACCATGCATGCAATAAATTTTTGAAAGTAATTTTCAGCCAATTTATCACTATGGGATCTGATCATTATGCTTTCTTTTCAACCATAAAATTAAAAATTTATTGCTGGACTAGAGTGCCTAACGGGTTAGGTGATACGTGCAGATTACCAATCAACTCAAACAACGAGCCATCAACAGGCAAAACATTACCTGCTCCGAACTAGCCATTGAGCCATGGCACGTAAGCAACAAAACTCGGTTTGGATCTCCCAAGACAGGATGTGTCAGGAGCTTCTCTTTCAGAGAGCTTATATCATCCCATCCAGTCATAAAAACCAAAACACCACCAGGCCTTTCATTCTCACATATATTGCATAAGATATATTCTATGAGACTAAAACCAATACTGTCAGGGTTCCAACATGACAAAGAGTCCCTTGTCTGTGGGCTGTAATCTTTGAAATCGGCAGCTCTAACTGCATCCTGCTCACATTTTTCCAAAAATGAACTACAATTAAGAAAATACTAAACAATCAATGAAGTGACTGTAGTTCATAAATTTTTAAATACCTCTACAGCGGAAGCAATTTGGCTTTTCCTCTTTCTTGGGGCCTGTTTGTTCAATTTCCACATCCTTTCTTGACCATAATCATCAATTTGATTATAAGGAGTCAATCTGTAGCCCGTCATTTCGAGAATATTCTCCAAAAAATGAGTTCTAACAGGGTATGTGAAGCCCTATATTAGAAAGAACATCCACACAGCCAATAAGGAAAGGGGAAACATTTAGCTTTTGGCACCAAAACAGTATCCTTTCTATCAGCAAAGTAGAATATGATTTAGAATGTCCACCCCCATTTCCCTCCCCCCTTCCCCCAAAATGAAAAGGGAAATAGGGAAAAAAAAAAAACCTTCTCAAAACTAAGACAAACTACTTGGAATTCTCAAACATGAATTCTTGAGCCATTTCACGCCTATTTAAGACAATATTAGACAGAGTTTGCACCCATATGCTCCCTTAATACTTCTAAATCATGTCATTTTAGTGGTTCCCTATCCTGAATTATATTTGCTTTAATTTTCTCAACACCCACCCCAGCTCAATTACTTCTCCCAACTGATGATAAGAAGTGCAAAGTAAATACCAATAGATCATCAAAGAGGAAGCAACCATGATGGGATATAAAAATCCTAGCTCAAATTTCAAGTAGAAACAAATACACCACAAAATCACTAACTACCAATAGAAACTGAGCAAATTACAAATTACCATTTAATAGGGCTATATAACTGCAGATATTTAGTCAATTTCTACTCTTTCTGCAATAGAAATCATTAAGGTTCAATCTCCAATCAATTTCCCGAAAACAAAACTAAAGTTTATGCCTTCCAGTTAAATATAAAATCAATACTTTCTCCCTAAAGATTCTTGATCCATTGCCATAGGAAATTCCCAAAGATACAACTATCCCCCATCACAACACAAACAAGCAATATCATTCAGTTTCCGTAACATACCGGAATATTCATGATTGGAGCTCCATTAAAGTAAGAAGAGAAAAGCTCTGCATCGAGGGTAGCACTCATCAAAATCAGTTTCAGTTCTGGTCGGTGAGGAAGGAGATCTTTAAGGACAATAAGCAGAAAATCTGTCATAAAAAACGCAAGAACATGAATATTCAAAAATCTTCTGAAAGCCAAAGACTAAACTAAGTTCAGAATTCTACCTTCATTCATCCCACGCTCATGAATTTCATCCACAATAACATGAGTTACACCTTTTAAGTTTCTATCAGCTAGTAATCTTCTTAATAAAATGCCTGTGGTGCAAAAGAGAAGATGGGTATCTCTCCCTTTCATGCCCTCCAGTCTAACTTTATATCCAACCTTTCAGGAAGGAAGTAAGCGAGAGAGGGAAGAGAGAGAGAGAAATACTTCAAATTTTCAGAAACCACATAACAGAGAAAAGTAATGTGTTGGGAGAGTAATTAACAGTAATTGTCTTTGGCAAAGGAACTCACAGATTCACCCAATTTCTCCCCTCTTTCAGAGGCAACCCTTTCGGAAACAGACATGGCTGAAATGCGTCTTGGCTGTGTGCATATGATATTACAAACAGCTCCACGAACTGATTCTATCTCAGATTCTAAAATAAATTGTGGAATTTGTGTTGTCTTGCCACAACCTGTTTCACCTGAAATGATAACTACCTGCAAATATGTCATTTAATAGTTAACAAATAAATTCTAGATGTCAACACTACAAATACCTTTAAATCATATATTTACCAGCAACTGGCTGGCACGTATGAATCAAATTATAGGATAACCTAGAATTTAACCAAGATGCATACTAGATTTTGTAAAGATTTTAATAAAAGCATTTACTGTCACAATGCAACATCAGTGGCTTAGCAAAAGGAGAGTTGGTAGTGACACCAGCATAAGCCCAAAAATTTTGTATCTCTTCAGGGGTCTTAGGGATCCAATGAGTACTGTTGAGGACCTTAATTTCTTCTTACATCAGGGATTGTATCACCCCAATTCATGCATCAAAGTCCAACATCATGTGCCAACATAAATTATTATAGAAATTATATAAACCAAAGCAGGTCAAATCTCATGCTTTTTCTGAATACTGATTCATGGCACTCTAGCCACCTCAAACCAAACTACCAGAGTCTTTCTCAATCACAGATAACTCTGCTCAAGCTAACCATATGATACAGACAGTGCGAGATATAGCTATCAGATAAACATAAAAACTTGAGCACTGCATTATAGCAAATCATCTAATAGCAACTCACTTATCTTATGGACAAAAATAATAAATCCTATCCCTGAAATTTCGTATTTATGCTCATCATATAATTATTCCCAACACCACCACTCTCACCCCTCCTTTTTCCCAATGACCACTGCTGCTGCTGGCCTAGCAACTCAACCATATCACTACCATGTTTCATCATGATCATTTATTCTCCAATAAAAGGATAACCTCTATACTTTCACCCTATATCATTGGTTTAAAAAATTGACAACTAAAATTTCAACTACATTTTTTCAGCACTTAAGTGGCTAACAGAAATAGACCTACAACAATGCTATGACACAAGACTGACAGGCCATAGCCCATAGGCTTCTCTCTCAAACTATTTAGTATAATTCCATAAAAATAGCCCCAGTGAAAACAAAAAAAGAATTATATATAAGGTGTTATTAACTAGTGATTAAACAATAACAAATACAATTATTCAACAAACCTGATTCCTTGATATGACTGACAATATTGCTTCTTTTTCCTTATAAGCAGGGAGACTGCTACGAAATTCCAGTATTCTTCTTCCTTCAGGAGATTCCTGCAATGAAAATGGGAGTCATCAAAAACATTCAAGCTGTTTTCTTTTGTTTCTATGGTTTTTAAACCTCGTTGGATATTTTTGCAAATCAGTAATAAAGAATTAAGGACAACCCATCTATCTACAAAATAACTGCTAAAACCATTATTTGTAAGCACTTGTACAGATAACTTTGGGAAAGGACAACTAACTGTACCACACACAGACCATAATGACCACCAAGAAGAACAAATGAACTTTTTTTTACTACCACACCTTCAATCTATTTGCCAAACCTTGTGCTTGAGCACCATGACTTCAGAGCAGGTAGACGCTACTTCAGATTCAATCTATCAAGATAAAATCTAGGAAATGCGTTGACCTGGTACATAAAAGCAAAAAGACGTGCAGTTTGCCCTTTACCTCAATATGTGTATTGTCTAAAGAAGTGTAAGCCTAAATCTGGCCTATGTAGATAGCTTACTGAGATATCAGAATTCAATGAGAAAGTGAAGTTAGACAAGAATAACAATAACCATTTTCTAAACTGTAGTCAATCAGTGGATGACATCATCCTAAAATGTAGACTAGTAAGTAGTAACCAGGTTCATATCAACATCTTACACAGACTTAAGAAGTTGCTAAAGAAAATGCCTTCAACTCTGAATTATGAGCGAACATAAAGTAATACAATAAAATATGCACACAAAACTGTATCACAGGATGGGAACACATTCCATAATTTTATATTTTCAGGGAAGATAACCTGCCAAGCTTGCTGCTGATCATGCATTTGTAAGCTTCTCCGCAAGAGAATTTTCTCCACAACAGCCTTACTGGAAGCTAGTGGCTCAGGTTGCTCAAAAAGCCCTTCATCTGTGCCAATACTACCGCTACTGCTTGATCTTGCAACTGACAAATCCGAAAAACTTTCCTTCATCCTGGACTTTTGGCGTAGGTATTGTTCAAGATATGCATCAACTTGCCTTAACATGGTAATAGGCATGCTCACCTGTCAATTACTGAAAGCTTTACTTAAGCATCTCTCAATGAGAGAGAGATTTTCCAATGATGAGATTTTTATTAAGAAGTCTAATCTAAATTCTTTAAGATTCAAGTACAGTCATATTTAGAAAGTCAAATAGTGATGGTGACATTAAAAGGAAAAACATTTAAGGTAACTTTAGTTTTTGTTTGTTTTCTGCAATCAGATCAAACAGGAAAGTAGAGAGCAAATCATTGAAAAGGAGAGATATACCTCCCTCTGCGGCCGCCGATCATCCAAATCATATCTGTAGTTTGGCATAGGGACCTTACTGAAAACAACAACCTTTGCATACATATGGCTGCCACAAATAAATGTAATTGAGACTCCCCAAATAAAGACCAAGACTTGCAGCTCAAGCATTAATAGTGTCAGGCCATGAAAAAGAAAGAAAAGAATAGAAAAGATACCTATACAAACCCATTTGGCTTGCCAAAGTTGCTATTTGCTCAAAATCACGCCTATCCTTTTTCTCCCTTGAGATCACCTCTTGCTTAATCTTGTCATTTAAAAGCATGGTTAATCTCTGCTTCCATTCATCAGTGTTATCATTGGGGGAAGCACTCTGATAAGCAAATTTTGAGGCAACAAAAAACCATCTTCAATATAAATGAGAAAATATATATTAAACTGAAGTACTATTTGACAAAAATCTACACTTCTAAATAACAACAAATCCTACATATCTTATCAATCGAGATATTTGACACAAAGCACCTTGACGTTACAACATAAGGAAGAAATAAGAGGATATAGGCACTAAAGTACCATATTCAGGTTGCAAATTTCCTACGTTTACCACTGCCATTTCATGTTCTATGCTTCACTCCACAGAAAATCACCTCATCTTAGACTCCTAGTCATCCACTCTCACATGTCACAAACGGGGATGCTAATTCAGCAATAAACACAACGAATTAAAACCAAAACACCGCATAACTAAAAATTTCAAATACCAATATCATCTTCACAGGCAACAAATCGACCCAACAATAAAACCAAGCATTAAAACGAAACCATCATTAACAAAGAAAATAAAAAAAAAAGAAAAGGACAAAAAAGAAGGCAACCACCTAAAACCACCATTACCCAGGAAAAAAGGGGCGGGGGGGAAACAGGGAAAAAACAAAACAAAACAAAAAAACAAGAAATCACGCAAAACTACAAACCGGCTACGTAAATAAACTCACCGGTTGTGACGGCGCCTCAAATTCACGATCAGAACCTTCCTCGGAAACCCCGTCGTCATAAGCAGAAACATAGCGCGAATTCCCCTTGTTAGGAACTTGCTCCGGCCACCGGGTTTGCGAGTGAGGCAGAGTAGTAGCAGCAGTAGCAGTGGGTCTAGGGTTTATAACTGCGGCTTTGGTTTGACAGAGCTTGGTGTCAAGCGGAGGAGACGAGCTGTAATTGGCGGAGGTGAGGAGGGAGCGCAGGCGGTGGTGCGGCGGAATGTAAACGGCGGCGTAGGAGGAGGGCGGGGGACGGTCCTTCATGAGGAGAAATGGAAGGTGATGTGTGGGTTTTAGGGTTATGGTGGTGGACGAGGGTTGCAGTTGCAGAGAGGAGAGAAGAGACGAGGGCATGCAGGCTCCAACGGCGTCGTTGCGATGGTCGTTATTCTTCTTCAGGTTGTTGCTGTTGTTGTTCTGAGAATAACGGCGTATGACTGCGAACTGCCAAAGGTGGTCACCGAAAAGGAGATGATGCTACTGCTGCTGATGCATGATGATGGCGAATGACCGTGATCACGCGCCTGAGGGAGCGTGCTATGTAATGCTGCCACGTCAGTCACCCCAAATCTAACCGCCGCGTCTCGGCGCACCGCACACATTCGCACCCGTGGGAGTAGGTTGTAATTTTGTTTAGGAATTTTCTAAATAAATTAAATAAATAAAATTGAAATATTTTAATTCTTTTTTCACAATTTTTCTCTTATTTACTTTGAAGAATATTTTAAATTTTAATTTATTTTTAAAAATTAAACAGCCACTTCTAAACATAGAAGCCTATGTTTAGTACATTGTAAATAAGATTTTGATAGTATAAGATGAAATAATATAAGATTTCATAATATAGTCTAAAATAATATAAGATTTAATAAATAAAGCCTTATTATAATAGGAGAACACAAAGGTAAAAGTTATAGTTGATTTGTGATTGAAGTATTATATTTTTATTTAATGAAATACAAAATAATTTTATTAAATCTTATTAGGTTACTTGAATAGTTTATCTTATAATCATTAGATAAAAATATATAGATCAAATAACTTGATCTTATTAAATGTCATATTAAACATATAATAAAAATGAGTTATATAATCTATTACTTACTATTATAAAGGAAATTCCTCTCTTTAGTCTCAAATTTTTAATTTCTCATAAAACTCATTAATAATTAATTAAACATAAATAGAAAAAAAATAATAAATACAAACATTATATTTTATAATTAAAATTAATTTTAAATATTGAGAGTTATCTTCTTTTTATATATACTATTTTAATTAATTTTAAATATATTTTATCTTTTTACAAAAATATTTAATTTAACCCATTAATAATTAATTAAACATAAATATGAAAAGAAGTGAAATAGTCAATACAAACATTATATTTTATAATTAAAACTAATTTTAAATATAAATTTTTTTTTCTTTTCACATATACTATTTTAATTGGCTTTCTTTTACAAAAGTATTTAAATTTAACTAATTGATTTATAATTATAATAAAATTATAATTAATTAATTTATAAAAATATTTATATAAAAAAATAAAAAATATAGATTGAGAGATACAATAATAATATTGAAGATACTAACATATTATTAAACTTTATATTATATATCAAATAAGGCCTAACGACACAAGAACAAGCGCAACATTATTAAATCATCATATTGGACGGACTTTCAAGTATCAACAGGATTATGGTCCTATCTTCATGCAGAGCAACGTGATCAGACATACATTTCTATTTAGAGTTCATATACGCCCTCAAAAAAAAAAAAAGAAAAGAAACAGAGTTCATGAACAATGGGCCTTACATTCAAACACCCAAGATGGTGCTTTATTCAGTGGGCTTATTCCGGATTCCCACTTTAGCAGCTCTGTATGTTCTACATATAGCGAACCCACAGAAAATAAGAGAAATAAATCCCTCCTAAATTCCATCCTTTTTTAATACATTAAAAATCGGTTATCATAATTCAAATTTATTGTCTTTATTTAAAAGAAAAAATTTTCTATCCACTTTTTGTCTTATACATTTTTTCTATACTATCATATTTATTTATTTTATCTATTTTAAAAAGAATTTTTGGACTTATACTAAGTGACATCAACACTTTTTCTACATAAATTTACATAGACAACACAACTATCAAATTAACCTTTTGTAACTGGAAACATTATTTAGAGACAAAGATTGCTATTAGTTGAGTTACAAAAATTGTTAGCATTAATATCAAATAGTAATCCATGTAAAATAATCCAATTGACGAAGATATTTGGGAAAAATAAAAAATATATTCAAGTTTAAATTGAACCGTGCCCACCATCAGCGGCACCAGCCAAGCAACCAAGGTTATAGACTCCCTTAACTCTTAAGATTTGTTTTCTTACTCTATATAAAAAGCCTGAGTTCAGACGAAACCGAAGAAAGAAGACAAATGACCACAGTAGGGGACTTGTGGCATGTGCATGTGACAATTATATTGGCGGTGAAACGGCTGAGGTTCATTGACCCTTAATAATCTATACTAATGGTTCTTTCCCAAGGGCATTTTTTATCTTTTAAATTAGATTAAAATACAATATTATGTTTTAAAATACTTTCTCCTGATCAAATCAATCTTTTAATTTTCTCTAATTACGAGAACCCCGATTTGATTCACAGAAAAATCATTTCACGAGCAGGGTTATGCATACAATTATTCCTTTTGATTGTGGACATTAGACTAAAACAATTTAAATAGATTAAATCTTGTAAAGATACTTCTTGGATTTAAAAAAAAAAATCAACCTTTTAATATCTAACCCCTTTGTTTTTCTCCCTCTTAAAGAAACAAAACCAAAAGTTTGAAAAAAAAAAAAAACCAGCTTTCTACGCCCTAGCTGTGTGAGAGATCTGTCGGATCAGTCTTTACAATATTTCACCTGTTTTGAGTATACATTTTTATTAGTACATGTATGTATAGAAATGTGTATAGTTGACTGTATAGGAAATTACTTGAGTCAGTTACAGGTTGTTACGGGCTGTTAGTTAGTTAGTTCAGTTTCTGGTGTTTTGAGTTGTATATATACTGATCTAAGTTAATTCAATCACCACTCTTTACCGTGCCTCATTACTCTGTTCTAGTTCTAATATGGTATAAGTTGTATTTCTCTGAGCTTCCGCTACTGTAATCTTGGTTGATAGCTTCTGCACCTTCTTGCATCGGTTTCTTCCTTCAGTTCTATGAAATCATTATGGATTTCGAATTATCAAGCCCCTTTTTCTTGCATCATTCGGACAGCCCTGGAGTAAATCTTGTTTCTCAGTTGTTGACTGGTGACAACTACAATTCATGGAGCAAGGCCATGAAAGTTGCTCTATCAGTGAAGAACGAGTTAGGCTTCCTAGATGGCTCTCTTCCCAAACCGGATGAAGCAGATCCTTTGTTTCAAGCTTGGAATTGCAGCAACCATATTGTTGTTGCTTGGCTCTTTAATTCTGTGGCTAATGATATCATTCTTAGCACTGTGTATTCAGAGGTAGCAGCAGATATTTGGAAAGATTTGCGAGAGCGTTTTCAACAAGAAAATGGTCCTAGGGTCTTCCAATTATGAAAGGAACTCGTGAGTTTGACTCAAGGAGAGAACACAATGAGTCAATATTATAGTTAGATGAAGGCTATTTGGGATGAGTTGAATGACTTCACTCCAATCTGTTCATGCACTTGTGGTGTGCAAAATCGTTGCTGGATCATATTCAAACAGAATATGCTATGTCCTTTTTAATGGGACTTAATGACTCTTTCACTCACATTCGTGGGCAGATCCTTATGATGGAGCCATTTCCATCAATTAATAAAGTTTTCTCCTTGGTTTTGCAAGAAGACAAGTAGAAGGAAGTTAGATTTGGAAATCAGAATTCTCAAGATCCACAGCTTGCATTTGTAGTGAAGGCTGAAAACACTGAATCATCTAAAGGAAAATAGCAGGAGAAGGATAAGCCTATCTGTGCTCATTGTGGTATTGCTGGCCATACCATTGATAAATGCTTTAAGCTACATCGTTATCCACCTGGATACAAGCTTAAGGGCAAACCAAATTCAAAACCTGTTGTGAACCAAGTTGCTAAGACTAGTGCTGCTGTTAAGCTTGGTGGTTCTATGCCGCCCCTCACTGCTGCTCAATGCCAACAGTTAATGGCTATGCTTGCATCCCAGATGTCACTTGCAGCCAAGCCAATTCAGGAGAATGGTGATTCTCATTCTTCATCTGCAGGTATTTCTTTATCTGCATTTTGATTCCTTCTTTTCTAGCACCGATTGGATTTTCAATTTTGGTCCTACAAACCATATATGCTACACTTTTTTAAACTTTCTTGACTACAAACTAGTGGTTAACTCTTTTGTTTCATTGCCTAATCATGCTAAGGTACCCGTTTTTGGAGTTGGTAAGGCAAAACTTTCTACCAATTTCATTCTTGATAATGTCTTTTACATTTCTTCTTTTCAGTTCAATATCATTTCTGTTAGCAGCCTTTTACATAATCCTAATTTGATTGTTCTATTTTCTGCACAATCATTTTTCATTCAGGACAACAAGTCTTTGGAAATGATTGGCAAGAGTCGTCTCCATGGTGGACTCTACACCTACAAAACACAGTTTATTGCCTCTGTAAATTCATCAGTGCATGGCACATTAAAACACAATAAAATTTCATATGCTGTATGGCACTCTAGACTAGGACATATGTCCCCCAAAAGTTTTGATTCTTTGCAAAATAAACATCTTCTTAGTTCTATTGATTCAAAATCTCATACTCGTCATATCTGTCCTCTAGCTAAACAACATAGACTATCTTTTCATTCACAAAATCATTTTTCTCCTAATGCCTTTGATTTACTGCATTGTGACATTTGGGGTCCATACCGTGAGCCAACATTTGATGGCAGCAGATACTTCTTAACTCTAGTTGATGATTGCACACAATATACTTGGACTTTTCTGCTAAAGCATAAATCTGAGGCAACAAGTTTTATGCAATTCTTTGCATATGTTGAGACACAATTTGGTGTGAAAATTAAGTCATTGAGATCAGATAATGCCAAAGAGTTGCTGCTTACTGATTTTTTGGCAAGTAAAGGAGCTGTCCATCAATTTTCTTGTGTGGAGCGCCCAGAATAGAACTCTATTATTGAAAGGAAACATCAGCATTTGCTGAAAGTAACAAGGGCTTTGTATTTCCAATCAAGAGTTCCATTATCCTTTTGGGGACTTTGCTTAACAACTGCAACATTCTTAATAAATAGAACACCATCTTCTATTCTTAAAGACAGTTCTTCTTATGAGCTGTTATACAAGAAAGCTCCAAATTATCACTTCTTAAAGGCATTTGGGTGTTTGGCCTTTGCATCTACATTACCTTCCAAAAGGAACAAGTTGACAAAAAGAGCAGTGCCAATTCTGTTTGTTGGTTATCCTAAAGGAATGAAAGGCTACTACTTATATAGCATAGTTAACAGAAGATTTTTTGTCTCAAGGGATGTAGTTTTTCATGAACAAACATTCCCATTTCAACTGCTTAAGTCAAAACATGAGATACCAGATCCATTTCCTGATATTGTGATTCCAAACATCCAATCTGATATAACTCATAACCTTGAACCACAGCCACAATCCATCACAGGTTCAGCTACACCAGCACAATCTTTAGCCTCTGAACCACAACCAGCAGCCCATATTCCAATACGAAGATCAACAAGAGTCAGTAAACAACCCACCTACCTAAATGACTATCACTATAACAGCCTCACTGAATCTATCTGTCAGTACCCAATTTCCAACTATCTATCATATAATAGGTTATCTCCCTCTTATACACACTTTGTTCTTCAAGTGTCAATCAATGTTAAGCCACAATTCTACCATCAGGCTGCAAAATTCCCTGAGTGGTAGCAGGCCATGAAGGAGGAATTAAATGCAATGGAATCAAATAACACATGGTCTCTTGTACAGTTACGACCAGGGAAACACACCATAGGGTGCAAATGGGTATATAAAACCAAGTACAAATCAAATAGGACAGTTGAAAGGCTCAGAGCACGTTTGGTGGCAAAAGGGTACACACAACAAGCTGCACTTGATTTTATTGAGACCTTTTCTCCTGTTGCAAAAATCACCTCTGCTAGGATTCTTTTAGCATTAGCAGCTATCAAGAATTAGGCATTGGTGCAACTAGATATTAAAAATGCATTCCTAAATGGAGAGTTGTTTGAAGAAATTTATATGGATTTGCCTCTTGGGTATCCAAAACATGTGCGAAGGTAGTGTGCAAGTTAAACAAGTCCATCTATGGACTAAGACAAGTATCAAGACAGTGGTTTTTCAAATTTGCTAGTGCAGTTTTATATTTTGGTTTCACACAGTCTAAATGTGATTATTCACTATTCACAAAGGGCAGTGATGAGACTCTTGGAGCCTTACTTGTATATGTTGATGATATTATCATTGCAAGTCCTAATTCTATGTTGGTGCAGCAAGTTAAAGAATCTCTGCAGGAACAATTTAAGTTGAAAGACTTAGGAAAACTTAAGTATTTCCTTGGTTTGAAAATTGCACAATCCAGCAAGGAAATTCTGCTATCTCAGAAACACTACACAAATTCATTGTTAGAGGATACAGGATTCATTGGTTCAAAACCAGTCCAGCTGCCTATGGATCCAAATGCTAAACTTAATTCTTCCACAAAAACCTTGTTGGCAGACAATTCTCAGTATGGAAGACTTATAGGGAGATTGTTATATTTACCAATTTCTGGCCTAACATTGCTTTTGCAGTTCACAAGCTAACTCAATTTGTTTCTAAACGTCGGGAGTCACATCTTCAGGCTGTGCATCACTTGCTGCGCTATCTAAAAGGTTCACCCAGTCAAGGAGTGTTATTTTCTTCTCAATCACAGCTGAACCTCACAGCTTATGCAGATGCTGATTGGGCAAGCTACACTAACACAAGGAGATCAACAACAGGTTTTTGTGTTTTTATTGGAGATTCCCTAGTTTCCTGAAAATCCAAAAAACAACCTACTGTTTCATGTTCATTTGCTGAGGCAGAATACAGATCATTGGCCACAGTGGCTAGTGAACTGTCTTGGATAATAAATTTGCTAAAGGATTTCAAAGTTTCAATCTCCTCAGCCATGGTATTCTGTGATAACCAGGCTGCAATACATATTAGGACAAATCCTAGCTTCCATGAGAAGACAAAGCATGTGGAGATAAATTGTCATTTTGTAAGAGAAAGGGTGAATGATGGAAGACTTAAACTGGTTCATATACCTTCTGCACATCAGTTAGCAGATTTGTTTACTAAAATTCTGTCTTTTTCCTTGTTTCAACTCTTAATGTCCAAGCTAAGGGTGCTAAATGTATACCTCCCAACTTGAGGGGGAGTATTAGTGCATGTACGTATAGAAATGTGTATGGTTGATTGTAGAGGAAATTACTTGAGTCAGTTACAGATTGTTAGTTGATTAGTTCAGTTTCTGGTGTTTTGAGTTGTATAACTAATCTAAGTTAATTCAATCACCACTTTTTATTGTGCCTCATTACTCTGTTCTAGTTCTAATAATTTTTATTTTTTTAAAAAAATAAAATAATTAGATCAATATCGAAATGAGACATTGATTTGGTTGTCGGGGTAAATAATTTCGAAAATAATGAGGGAATCTAACCCATTTGAGTATATGAGACGGGCTGGGGAAGGGTCTGTTTGTGTCCCCTCTTTGTGTTCTTATGGTTCCTAAGAAAAACATTTGAACTTCATTAAACCAGCTAGATGAGAAAAAGAAAACATCAATGATCATTGCTGGGTATTAGAGAGAAAAAGTATTTGAAGTAAAGTGTTTTGTTTTGTTTTTTGTTATGTTATTATCTGAAGCTTTATGAAACCCTAGCTAACGGTGCTTTATGGATTATTTTTGTGGCCTGAATTTGAAACTAAACTGTTTACAAAAATGACTCTAAATTACGTGCCTGTGATGCGTCTCCAATCCGTCATCGCGCTGTAGGGGTTCCCGGGGTGTCGACTGGGCCACCATTGGGGTCACCCGTTGCCGGTTGTGGCCAGGGAAAAAATCGGCCATATGCAAGGTTGTAATTAGCAGCATGCATGTTAAAGGACTCAAAAATGGCACTTCAACATTTGTGTTTGAGTTGGTGAGGGACTTTTTGTCTGGCACCTGTCCGGGTGTTCTTTCTTTCGGGCATGTACTTATTTTTTTGAGATGTTGGGGGCATTAAATGCTTATTATTAATTGGAGTGAATTGTGATTTAAATAAAATTCACAAATAATTGAAATTATAATAACGACTGTTTAATTTTAATATATAAAAAAAAGTTGGGAATGCCTAGTTTCAAGTTATATGTATGTATGTATGCCTTCATAGTGATTATTTTTTGAATTACTTTTTTAGATATTTTTACTAAAGGTATTTCTGATTTTATTTTCTTTGATTTATTTTTATTATTACATTTTTCTTTGATTTATCCTTTTAAAATTATTTATTTTTTCAAAGTCGGACCAAAGAAAGGAAGGATAAAATGATACGTGAATGACACAAACTGGAGATAAAAATTGACATTTCAGTATTTCACTATAGCTTAATTAGTAAGGAAAGACAAGATGATATGTGAATTAATGACACAACTCATAAATAATGTTTGTAATCTCCCTTACATGGCCTCTTGAAAGATGTTATTGTCCAAGTTGTTAAGGTTGACTACATGGCCAAATTCTATGAGAATATGTTTAATTAGTGAGAGAAGATGTTTTTAGGTAGAATATGTATAAGATATATAATTAATAGTTCTTATATTGTGTTATGTGTTTGGTCAGTTATATAGGGTATTATTATTTTCAATTCATTATACATTAATTATTATTTAAATTAAAAATTAATTACAGTGGTTAAAATTAATAGTTATAATAACTCACATTACTTTTTTTTTTATAAAAAAATTTAAGTTAGAAAGGAATGTATCTCAATTCAAAATTAAGATGACTTTCAACTCAACCAGCACTTACAAATAACCTACCGCTAAGTTAATTGAACTTACAACTTTTAAGTTATAAAACTGTTCACTTATCACTTAACTTATTCCTTAATGAATTGATGTAACATATATTGAACAGTATAGTATAAGATATTTTTTTTATATATAACAAAGAATGTCTGTTATGAGTTGTATAAAAGGGACATTGGACCGAGTGGAGCCCTTTCGTTGATTATTGGTCAGGTTTTGAATGTGGAACAACTCAAAATGATATTCCCCCAGCTGGATTATTCTACCTTATGGTTCATTTCCATCCACATCATATGGGAGCTGTTGCATTTGTTTGTGTCTGAGACAGGGATGTTCCCTTTCAAAAATTATAATAACAACTTTGATAATGAATAACCTTACCGGTTAGAGATTTTCTTGTTGGATGTGTGAATATATTTTTGTATCTTTCTGCCTTTATTGTCACTTATTTCTTTGAAGAAAATAAATAGTAAATAAGTTATAATAACGAGTGCAAATTAAAACTTTCTTTCTTTCAGCATATTATGATACATATAAATCAAAATTAATTTAAGCAAGCCTACAATATTATATATATACTCATAGGTGGTTGTTTTTTCTCCTAATAATAGAAAGCCATTAATTCTGAAAATTCTCAAAATAATATTTACAATTAGTTTTTATTTTCCCCACTTAGTAGAACGAATTATAGCGATATTATATTAGGCATATGCGTTTGATAGGAATCATTATTTGACCAAGTTCAAGTCATTTCAAGACTTATAATCAAGAAAACTTTCCGATCATCCATCATGTTTAGAGTTTTCCATCGATAAATGCAAAAAAAGGTAGAAAGACAATTTCTTATAAAAGTAAAAGGCACATTATTGTGTTTAATGTTATTAGATAACATGAATTTATTTTAAAAAAATGCGGATTTTTTTTATTCGTTTAACTTTTATGTCAGATATTACCTTTTTATATAAAACATAAGATTTCATATTAATTCAATCCAAAAAAGAGAAAAGAAAACAGACAAACCAACGAGAAAAACGAAGAGAGCAACTTTTTACTATAGTAGGTGGCATCTTAATGTTTTTAATGATTGAGTCAAAATCCGATCTCCTTATAAATGTTAAAAGTGGTTTGAAAACTAAAATTCACTTTAATAACATCTAAAGGAGCGACAATAAAAGGCCTTTGGAGTCTTTCTTTTGTGGTCATTATAAAGATTGTTTTTTTTTTTATAATAATTAGAAAGATTGTTTTATTAAAGGACGGCAATGGACATAGTAACTAAATAGCTAAAACAAAAGTCATATGACTCGAAATGAGTTAATGATAAACATTTTGGCACAAAAAATATTAAAAAAATGATAAGGACAAATAATATGTAATAATAAAAAAATTATAATAATGAAAGAAAAGTAGTGTGCTCAAATGGAACTTTTTAATAATTATAGGGCACCCTTTTATATGCACAGACACTGTAGTTGAAGAAGGATATAGGTATATGATCATCAACCTAGCGCTCATGATTAGCAAATAAAATTATTTGTTATTATTTTCTGAATTATTCTGTAATACAAATTAAGTTCCAATAATAAAAAGGATTAAATGATATAATCTTTAACTTTTTATTCTGGACAGGAAATTTTAAAGCACGATTAATTATTAATAAGCATATCCACTAATTACAAAAATTATTAGAGATACATGATCACATTAGATTTTCAATTTATAAAATATTTTCAATTCAAAGACAAGTTTCTATCCACATCCATATCTTGAAGTAGAGTTATATATTTTATTCCCATATCATATACCATCATATATGTTACATTTAAGTTTAATTTATCTAAACTCTTAATTAGAGGCACTTAAAATTTAAATGCACAACTCACATTATGTAATGTGTAACCAACCCTGTTGATATAACGCATTTGGTAAAACTCTTTTGCTTTTCCTTTTTCTCCCCTTTATCCTTGGGATGCATAGACTTTAAGCCCAGCGGCATTATTATTCCTTTCACTCTAGTCCTTAGAATCTATTGTTTAATGTCAAAATTAAATCTTTGACATGACACTCTCGGATTTATTGGTACTTTTGGTATATATGACTATTCCTCTCAAATTTAACCAAAATTCTCTTAAGATTGATCATGTTTAGTCAAAATATCATGATCATGATGATTTCTTTTATTATTTTAGAACAAAAAGTATGCTCTTACTGCATCATCGATCGAGCTTTCCAGCATTATCTAATTTCTTTTTAAACTAAAGGGTAGAATAAAAAAAAAAGGAGAATAGTACTTTATATATATATATATATATATATATATATATATATATATATATATATATATTTTTTTTTTTCGGTAAAGATAGTACTATATATTTTAGAATGTATTTGTAAGTGTGTATTTAACACCTTCACTTAAAATTTTTATTTGTTCCGCTCCTATATGCATGCATGTATCTTTATCATGCATGTATCTTTATCCACCGAAGATAAAAGCTTTTAAAATTTATTGCAAAGTTGCTTTTCAAAATATATAGTGAAATATTTTATTGCGTAATCTAATCCCATTAGAACACCAGCTCATGAGGTGACAAAAATGAGACTTGGTCCAAGAACGCACCCGTAAAACCAAGAGAGGAAAATATAGTTTTCAAATTATAATGATATTAGCATCAAAATTCCACAAAACATGTAGGTCAATATGGCAAACAGCTAAAGTTTTTATGAATAAAATTGGTGTGATTTAGAAAGAGCGACATTCATTCTAAAGTTAATGGGATTGGAAGGTGCTCTTTCTATCTCACGTTTGTTCTTTGCATTGCACATGACAACATTCTTTTTCATACAGGCAAATTAAAATAGCAAGAGGCATTGACAATTGACTCTATTCTCTTTTCTAATCGCAAGCTTTTGGCCAATATATGATAAACCTGGATAAATCTAAGCTTTCCTTGATCTTCCACATGCCAACAAAAGCCGTGGAACAATTTTCCATCAAGGGGTGGGGATTGAGTCAATGTAAAGCAACTCATGGGACGGAAAGAGAATCAAATCTTTGAATTTGTCCAAGATTGTGTGTGGAAGAAACGTAAGGGATGGAAAGAAGAAAGCTTTATCTGAAGCAGGAAAATAGATAGGCGTTGAATAATGGACGATAAGCAATTTTTCGTGGGACAACAAAGGATGGGAGAGAAAATTCGACTAGGTTAAGTGCTCGTCTTTATATATGTAAGCCAAAAAAATGAAAGGTGGGTTTGGATATTGTAGTTTGCACGCATTAAATTTGGCTTTAATTAGGAAGCAAAAGAGTTGGAGGCTATCTAAATGTAGTGATTCTTTTATGACTAAGGTCCTCAAGGCCAAGTACTTTCAGTTCTGGAAAAAGGCTCATATACATTCGTTATTTAAGAATTAACGCTGATTTGGGGTGATAATAATTAATTGACTTCCGCAACAACAAAGTGTACGAGCACACTGATTTTGTTCTTTATAAGAGACTTGGAACCGTAATCCGTAGTCTAGCTAGTTAAAGAGATTTTCTACCATTAATTTGATACCTCTGTATCATTTTCACTGTGACAACCCATGACATGACATGACATGGATCGGATATGATGAGGATGGGACCTATATATACAGTGAAATCTGCATGCCACTTTATTGTCGAATAGGAAAGGGCAACAGCGAATTTCAGCGGAGGAAGATCAAGTTAACTGGAGTAAGATACATGCACACACGGGACTAATAATTGTGCCACCAATGCTACTCTAGCGTACACTTTCTCTGCCGAGGCTTAGTAATCAACGCCTTGCCTAGACGCTAGTGCCATGTAACTTGTTTATGCGTACGAAATGTCTGAGTATATCTAAGCTTTGCCCCTGTGATTCCACACATGCTGAGATTATGTTACATGTTATTAGGGATTAATTAGTAACTTAGGTTCTGTTTGGTATAATGTTTAAGTGATGGATAGTATAATATAATTAATATTATTTATTTTTATATAATATTTTAATAAAATATTAAATAACATAATATCTAATTAAAATAATTTTATTTAACTTTAATCTTATAATATATAAGAATTAAATTATTTTATCTTATACAATCTTATAAAATTAAGATTAAATTAAATTATTTTGACAGAATAAATTATTATACAATAAATTATCTAAATATAAATTGTACTATTTATATATTATATTATCTATCTTTTATACAATGTGTTAAATAAAATATTCATAATTAATGAGCCACCTGTTTTTGATCAATGGTTTTCCTAGAGTTGGGGCAGCATATAACGTATAGTACTCTTGCATATGGCATTTGGCATCAAGAAACAAACTGTGCTCTAGAGAAATTGTTCTAGCACCCTCTAGCTAGCTGATTATTGATATTAATATAATAGATCTTACTGAAGCCTACAAGACTTTCAACATGACAATGCAAGATTTATGTTAATTTAATGCTAATGACCTGGCTCTCGTCTAGGTTTTTCACTTCTTTCGGGTGATCCTAAGCATGTGTTTTAGATTCTTCTCTTTCTGCCATATACTTGATACTTGCTAAGGGGGAAATAAAATGACTCATTTTCCTTTCCTTCAATTGGCATTTCCTAAAATTCTAGTACTCTAGTTGGATTGATGAGAATACATCCTCAGAGATTTTGAATTGCTATTCTTGATCCATTGATTTCTTCTCTCTGAGTAGTGAAAGTCTTGAGGTTTAAGTCAAGAAAAGAAAAAAAAAAAGAGTAATTCCTTTTTCAGTAAATTGCATGTACCAACTTTTTCCAAACGTCGAGTTCTTTTATTTTCAAAATTTACAAAAATATCTCTTATGTAACAAAAGCACAAATATATATAGTGTTTGATTTGTTTCGAAAAGTATAAAATATTGTTAATAATTTTAATAAAATATTTTATGCACATAATTGTTAAGCATACTCTTTTTTTTCTGTTATACATTAAATGTTGTCCCTTAATTGTTAAATAGAATATTCAAATATAGCTAACTTATATTTGTTAAATGGAATAATATATTTGAGTTATAATTATCATATATAATAAATAAAATAAATTTATATTTGTTAATCAGAACAATACGAATAATTTAGACTAACAAGTGCACACTAATTAGTAACCATAAGAATACATAGTTTTGGCATTATTTTTTTTTACGTTAATTAATGTTTATGTCCATATTAGGTTAATTTTTTTTTAACGAAAGTTAATATGAAGAGTTATTTATAATTATGTGAAATTTTAAATATTAGGGAGAATTTTGTGTGTGTGTGTGTGTATGTTTCAATTCCTTACAGTTACACATGATAAATAAATAAAACAACAAAAAAGAAAATGAAAGCATCGTCTCTCATGCATGTGTCCAACAAGATGTAGCATTGTATGAGAATGGGAGCAATATTTGATTTGGCTCTATTAGCGAAAATGGTTTTCTAAATAGCATAATGGGCATTGCTATGTCCAATATAGATTTGGAGAAGGGCACACTGAATTGAGAAAATGAATGGTAATTACGTGAAGCAGACGGTGTTTTGATGTTGGGACTATAAAGTGAAGTTAATTATAATATATATCTCTCTCTTTTCCCTTTCCTTCATGTTCCGATTTGCAATGCACATCGAAAGACAGTGATATTGATTTGTGTTGCTTGTTTGATATAATGCAAAAAAGCAGTGGCACATGATGCAAAAGCCAAGAGATGCCAAAGCCTATTTGCGTGCCGTTTGTTCATCGTTCCGTAGCGCAGGCTACGTGCAATTTGTCTTTCAACAGTGCAATTTCTTCCATCCTTTTCCAGTTTCCACGCAAAATATTAATTAATCA
Organism: Castanospermum australe; assembly: GCA_019955255.1. NCBI lineage: Eukaryota > Viridiplantae > Streptophyta > Magnoliopsida > Fabales > Fabaceae > Castanospermum > Castanospermum australe. The sequence goes on from NSJW01000470.1 coordinate 81,333, forward strand.
TGTCATGGTTATTCACTTTACTACAACATCTCTCGGTTGAGTGATGAGTGATCACTGAAATCATCTTTCCCACTAATTTATTAAATGCTTAAAGTTCGAATCTCACCTATATATACTTGATTGTTGAGAATTAACTTGAACTCTTAACTTCAAGATGCTAATATTATTAATTTGGTTATAAGCTTCACCTCTGATTTCCGTGAGAAATTTTTTCAGTTCTTATGAGACTAAAAAAATAATATATTTTTTCATTTAATTTTTACATATGCGATTACTTTTTAAATTTTAACATATATTTCAGCTATATATATATATTTATATATATATATATATATATATATTATAAAAATGACTTATATGAAAAAAAATGAATAATACTAATACTCATTTTTTAGTACTATAAAATATCTAAATTGTTGAATTACTAATGTAGTAAGTATGCTAGAAACTTGCGCAAATTGACCATAGATGTTAATTAGGTCCAATGCTTCTTGATGAATAAGGAGCAGCCGTTCTATAAGAAAAGCAAACATTTAGCAGACAGGCATGTTATTTACTTTTCCTTTCATCGCATATTGGAAAGATATATAGGGAAAAAAATCAAGATATCAAGAAAAAAAATAGATGATATACTCTTTATATATATGTGTACGTGTGCATTTTGTTTTATACATTTATAATATGATTTGCTCCTTTTCTTGAATGAGGGTTTAATATCTAGACATAAGAGAAAATGGTAAGAGGTAAAAGTAAACTTTTTGTCTCTTAAATTTACATCTTGTTTTATTTTTGTCATGAAATCATTTATTTGTTCTCCTCAAGTCTTATAATTTTTAAAATAATGAATTTTTTTTTTCTAAAGACTAACTCCATCATAAAAAATTGGCAAATGCCGCCATCCCCTTAACATTACAGAAGATGAGGTGAAATTAATCACCACAAAATTATTTTAAATTTTTAAGCAACATTGTTAGTGTTATAAAGCAATTTTGGATTCAATTATTGGCTGTATGTAATTCTTTATCCTTTAAGTTTTTGTAGAAATTTGTAGTGTATCTTTGATGTTGAAATGAGACAATCTCTCTTTTTCTTAAGCTTTTATTATAACAAAAAAAAACACTGATATAATCTTAAAGCAGTTATTAGGGTTCAAAATTGAAACAAAGAAGAACATAGAGTTGGAATTGTAACACACTAAGCCATATATGTTTTTATAAATAAAACCTACCATGTACCCCAATTGTTTATGTAAAATTATCAAAGATTTGAAGGCATTGGAACAGAGTTGGAACTTGGAATTGTAGCTAGTCCGAATCCATGCCGACCATGAAACATTGTGGAATGGGACAGAACTGATTAAATCCATACGCATGAGTTGTAAGTAATAATGCCATATTAAATAAAATTAATTCATGAATTCTAATAAGTCAAGCAAGCAATAACATAACTAACAAAAATAATTAACAGTCACACAGATAAAAGCAACCCAAACAAATCTTTGATAAGGGACTCTGCATTATTTACCTTAATTAGTGCGCAGCAACAGTTCCTCTTGGAAACGAAACCAAACCACAAATAATTAAGAAACTCACAGACAAAACAAACTTCACAAGCCCTTTGACAAGTGACAACACACAGTGAATCCAACCATCTTTTTTAATTTCTTTGGTGCTCCCATTCCTCAAAATTTGGTCTTTGAGATGCTTTATAGGTCACATTCACATGAATGTTAGTAACAGTTGTACTATAGTTGCATCATACCTGGATATTTATTAGAGTACCAAACCCACACACATACCTGGCCTCGAAGTCTGAGCGAGTGGTCATATACTCCACACAGGCACCCCAAGGAAAGCAAAGCACAAACCGAAATGGGTAGGGCTTCTTAATAACTTGGGTAGGTCTTCTTATTAACTTTGTGCCATTCAAACACTATCGAAGGACACACGCCCATCTGAAACGACAACAACGACTTTGCCTCAAAGAGTCGTATCTGACAGCTGAGGCAATATTCTTCCGTTCATGAGAAATTCTTATTTATAATTTTTTTTATTTTATACAAATAAACACAAGATAAATATATAAAATTAATATCAAACATAACATCGTATATTTATTTATTTTATATTTTTTATATAAATTATGATTATTTTTTTTTAAATTTGATCTATTTAAATTATTTTATAAATTTAATTTTTTTATTAAAAATAATAATAATATAATTTTTTTTATAAAATATAATTCTTAAAAATTAAACTATAATTTTTTTATTTAAAGATATAATTTATTTTTATTATATTAATATCTCTTAAATTTATTTATCTTATATCTATTTATACGAAATAAAAAAATTATTTTAATAACATACAAGAATTTCTCGACGTTCATATACCATGATTCTCTTCCCAATTTCCCATCCCCATTTCGCTGTCAAGATTGCCTAATTATTTGGGTTAAACAGAGACAACTGTTTGGAGCTGGAACATAATCAAAAGAAGACACTGACATGGATGGTTGCAGTCCTTTTAGACTCGTAGCATTAGGTGCTAATTGCTGAGGGTCACGGTCATGTTTGAGGAGTTTGAAAATGGGTAATTAAGAGCCCCCACACACCGTACATGTATTATGAGGAACTGCAAAAAAAAGTGGACACATAGGCACCAAAAGCATGTCCGCGTCACATGCCTGAAACGTCCTACGTGCGTATTAATTCAGTGCCTGCACGTGAACAAAGCCATTCAAATGGTGTGTTCGGGTGGGGGTGGGTGGCTCATGTCACTCAGTGTTTCCCATACCAAATTCTTAGCAAAGTCAAAACGGTGATGTAGAATATTCTTCCGCAGGGATTCTGGGAAGTGGATGTTTCATGTATGTCTAATCATAGCTAAATCATCCTTTGTGAAATCCAAATAATTTGATTTGAAGTTTATATCACTTATACCAAAAGGATTTGAATCTACGATTATAACTTTGTGCCAAAACTGTTCTATATATGTAAGACTTCTTACTAACACTTTGCTTGGATTATAAAAAATAAAATAAAAAATGAAAAGAAAAATATTTTTTTATTATTTTGATAAAGAGAAAATATAAAAAAAGAAAATAAAAAAATATATTATTTGATTGTATGAAAAAGTGAAAAAAATATATTTATATAAAATGACAAATATATTCTTATATTTTAATACAATAATAATTCTCATCCATAATTTAAACACAATTTGTGAGCCCTATGTCATTTTATAGTGGGTCACATGCATATATATTTTTTTCCTCCACTTTTCTTCTCTTATCCTAGCAAAGAAAAACTTCCTCTTACCTCATTTTCTCCTCTCTCACTTTCTTTCTTCCCTTTTTTACCCAACCAATCAGATGGTAAATGATGAATTAATAAATTTGTCAACCAACACCACTATTATCCTTTTTTAATAATAATGGTATGAATATTTGAACTTATAATTTTTTATAAATTATTAAAATCTCTTAACACTAACTTACTTCTAGTAGTTTTATTTAGAGTTTTTTTGCCTCTAACTTGTTCATCAAGTTCAACAGAAAAGATATGTAATAAAATAATTAATTTATAAGGTCATACATACAATAAGTAACTAAGATAATCTAATGGATAAAAGAATAGAGCTTACCTTTAAACAATTCAAAAATTTGAAAGCATGTTTTGACAACACAATTCAATCAAAATTGTATATCACTTTAAGTCGTATTAACTACTCTGAATATATATAGTGCTCAGTACAAATATTATACCACACACTGTAAAGTGCATTAATTCAAACCAAGCAAATACACACTTTCAAATCCAAATTCCTAATATTCCTATTTTAATATTAGAATACATAACTACGAAGTCATAGTCCTAAATCCATCATATGTTATGTGTTTTAATTTATCTTTGATCATGAAACTTCTTTTTTGTGAAAAGTAGGTGTTGAGTCATTAATATAATTAGAATAAAGTATAGTTGATTTGCTGTAGTTCATTTTCTTAATTATAAATAATATTTCTTTGAGTAAAAAATAAAACTGATTCTATTCTAAGAATATAAGTTTGTGGTTACTAATGAACTTTCTTTACGGAAGTAAGGAAAAAAAAAAGAGAAAAAAGTTGATCGCTAGGCATCGAATCAAATGCTAATGTTAAAAAGCAGCATCATCATCTTCTCTCCACAAAAGAAAAAGAAAATGGCGCAGAAAGCTACTTTTGTATAATTTTTTTTAAGGTACAACTTTTATTTTTATTTTTTTTATTTTTTGGTGATCAACTTTTATAAAATTTAACGAAGATAAGATGATTCCCAACCATTTGAACGTGCGGTAAAACTTTATCATAGTTCTTTCTACTTTCTACCACTGCTTTGGCGAAGCATCAAACGTCAATTTTCTATGTCATATAAGAAAAATGGTCAATTTATAGAAATCATAGAGTAACCTTTCAAAAACCAGTTATGCCAGAAAGCCCTCCTTCTTTGGAAAAGGGACTATAATTATTAACCTCATTAATTAATTAATTAAATTATTATTATTTATTTATTCAAGCAATCAATTATCATCTAAAGTTTTTTTAAATTTATAAAAGAATTAAAAATCTGATTTCCAGTTTTCCACTTAATTTTTTTTATTGCAAAAGAAATTCTATGATCTAGTGAGGAGATAAAGAATACCCCAGCATTACTTTAAATACGAGCATTAATTGATTGAATCTGAAATAAATTATATAAACTAAATCAAGTATACTTATTGCATATAATTCACTTTGCTTCGATTATCTTAACTGGAATTCTTCTATTACTTAAACTTTTTATTTAAAAATAGAGAGAATATGATATTTTTAAAATTTTGAAGAATTATTTATTAACCATAATTTTGCCAGAGTAAAATTTATATATACTAACCATATTTAACAACCATGACTATATATTGTGTAAAATATATAAGATTTATCAATATATAAAATATATCATTGTATTGTACATCAAAGTATGCGGAAAGATGATTATACAATAATTCTTTTATATTGGGAATAGTATTGAATGGAGTACAATTTATTAAAAAAATACAAAAAATTATTCAATTTCATGTAAATTTGTCTAGAATGACTTCTTATATCATTTGTAATATTTTTTTAAATATTTATTGAACTTAATTACCGTTACTTTTTCGTTATTGGGGCTTTAGAAAATAATTTTATGTGGTAATAGTGATTAACAAGAATCACAGTGATGGACCAAACAAAAAAGTGATTGACAAGAACCACACAAATAGTTGTATGAAAATGAACAAATTTTCTCAAGGAACGAAAGAGAATAAAAATGAGAAAGATTTATGGAAAATGACAAAGAGGTGTTTATGTTGTGTTACGAGTAGTTGGTTCGAACGTGATAGATGTCATTATTCTATCTTATTAAAGATCAGTCCTCTCACTTAAATGTTGCATACTTTTTGCACTAAAAAACAAAATATTTGCATATACTTTACTTGCCAATATTATAATTTATTGCACACTTTTTGTTCACATCAATATATATGATTTGTGCATTTTAAATTTTTTTTTGTAACTGATGACGCTCTTCTAACCATATGTTGCATATATTTCTCTCCCATCTTTTCCATTTACTAACTTAGCTAAAATTTTAAAAAAAATGTTCACACTAAAAAAAAATCCAATATATTGCATGTAGCTTTTTCGTTATTGAAATTTTCTGCGAAGCTTTTAGTATTCCTCTGTCTCACAATATAATAAGTACTGTATTATTCATATGACAAAATAATTAAGATGATATTTATTTCTTTAAATTATTATTATACTTAAACATAAAAATATAATTATTTTAAAAATCAATTCATTTTCGTTCTCATTTTACTAAAATTAATATTAAAAATATTTTTTAAATCTCTCCCTCTCTCTCACGCCCACACACACATATATGCTTAATGTGTTAAGCATGGACTCATTCTCATTTGAAGGGGTCAACAGAGATCATCACTGTTTTCATTGCTTGTGTTCTTATTTGCATCATAGATTGTCCGCTCAATGAAGCTAGTAGTACATTCATTCCATCGGTTTAAGTGTGACTGTTTTTTAATCTCTTTTTTTTTAAATTTTTGGTCAGCGACTGTTTTTTAATCTCAAAATGAATATCTCTTAACTTTTTTTTAAAATAAATAATCACAATATTTTTATTTTATTTTGATATGTGACAAATAGTTCATTATAACTAAAATATAAAAAAATTCACAATACATTTAATGATATAAGTTAATTTTTTTTACTTTGTATTATTGAGTGTATGTTATATTAATTTTATATGTCTTTATTCTCTATTATTATCTAATGTTAATACCAATAAAATATCTATACGTTAATAATAATAAACATTAAAAATAATTAACATGGTGAATGTTTAATGATATGTTATAAAAAAAATTATCTTATATTAAATATACTTAATAAAATTCATAAAAATACCAATATTAAAAAAAATAATATAAAACGAGAGAGTAATTTCTGAAATTTCTGTTAATTTTTTTTCATGGGTATCACTAATTTTCTTAAACCAAATTCCCAAAATTACAAATAAGCTTTCTTTAACTGATAATTACTCAATGAGAGGAATGCGTAGATAAAGGGAAAAGGCGAGAGTGCAACGGTAATTTCAGTGTCCCAGCCGAACGAGTGGAATAAAACCGAACATTAATTAATTAATAGTAATATGGAGCAACGAAAGAAGAGGGAGGGGTACTTTCGGAATAAAAGATAATTGCTCTTCCCACATCATCGTCATCATCGTGCGTATCTAAAACATCTTCAAATCTATCTTTGACCGTCGTACTCTCTCTCTCCTCTCTCTCTCTCTGGCTGCCCTTTTTAATTTTCCTCATCATCACCCTTCGCCTTTTCGCCGCTGTTGCAGACTCTGCTGCGAGCCGAAGCGAAACAGAGAGAAAGAGAACAACGAGCGCCACACCCACATACACTCCAAGAGCCACACAGGAAGAGAGAGAAACGGTAGAGAGAGAGGGAGATAGAAACTTAAAAAAATCTCTCACTTTTGTTCGCTTTCCCTGTCACTGCGAAAATATCTATATATATAATTTTCCATCATTCATCAGCTTGAGAAAGAGAAACACTTATCTTCTTCTTCCTCTCTGATTTCGATACCTCCATTCATTAGTAGTAAACTTGCTGCCTCTCTCTCTCAACACCTTCCCCTCTGCTCTGATCCGACGGCTACGATCTTCTCGTTTCTCCAATCGTACGGCAAGGGGGTCCCTCTTCCCACCTTCAACTCTCTCTGACTCTCTCTACGTAAGTATCCCATCTCTGAAACAAACAAGAAAATATATGACTTTATAACCCCCTTTTTCTCTGTATACATCCCCTCTTTTTCATCTCGAATCATATCCGTATAATATCACTAACACGCACACACATACTTTTTGGATTGTGCTTCGTTTCAGTTTTCACATTCAGTGTACGTGATTTTTCTCTTTTTTCCATTTCGGGTTCGTTCCAATTCTTTGAATTTTTTCACAAGTTTTATTTTTTGGTCCTCCCCACTTGAGCCTTCCACTGGAATCCGGGTTCAATCGGTTTCTTTGATTACATGCATTGATACAGTGTTGAATTATGCATTGTCGTGTTGGGTTTTCTTTTGTTCTGGCAGCGGATGCGAGATTTAGATCCATACATGATGCTACGACTATGATTGGCAATTTGGCTGGATTGAAAATTTAAATCTTTTCTTTGGTTTTTGGTGAATGCATTAAAAATTTTCTGTTTGAGTTCTTTCTATTTTTTTAATTTTTTTTTCTTTAGCCGTTTGCCAAGTTCTTGTCGAAAGGGTTATCTCTAAATGGGGTCAGTTACTCAATCTGCTTCTTTGTGGTATATTATCCATGTGGGTGATATCTGTATTAAGATGCCAGGTTGTACTACTCTGTTGTTGTTCAGGAATGATATTTAGATTTGCATATTGTAGAGTACAATTATAAACTAAAGAATTTGTGATGTACTATTGGGCTCTCAATCAATGATTTTTAATAGAGAATGTTTGTGATTAAATTGTCCACCAGATACTACCATAGGTTACAAATTTGGGGTTTGTTAAGTTGTAAATCATTAGTTTTGTGCGAGTATCTAGTTTAGTCTTTAATTTTGAACCCTAAGATGGTTTTGTTTTACGAAAGGTGTTGGCCCGTTGTAAGTTTTTCTTGGATTATTTTGTTTTACATTACAGGGATGTAGTTAATACTTTCTACTATGGATATATAATACCTGTGGTCCGCTGCAAAAAAGAAATTGTTGATGATTTTGTGATTTTTTTTTTTCTGAAAATCCCTGCAGGTTGTATCTTTACATGGAGTCCTCTTGTTTATTCCACTTACGATTTTAGTTTATGCATGTATGGAGTATACTGTTGTACAACCATATATTTGAACTTCTTTTAAGTTGTATACATTTCTTGTTCTTTGCTCAATATCTCTCATGTCAATGGAGTGCTAATGAAATGTAACTGCAATACAATTACTCATGGGTAATTAGCAAGAATCTTGTCAATGCTCCATGTGTTGTATTGATGTTTGGTGTATTTTTTAAATACAGAAAAATAAATGTTTGGTGTGCTTTTATGATATTGTTTCATATGATGGTTTTTGATTTGTATTCAAGTGGATAAATTTTCTCTGACCATCTGTTGTTCTGTGTGCTTTCCAGGAGTGGTCTTTTAAGGAGAATAGAATTCTGGGGATCAGTAGATGATCTTACTTCTTTGATTTCGATTGTAGTGAGAGAGTAGCTTCTCTGGAACACTGAATATGGAGTCCAACGGTCATAAAAGAGTAAAGAGACATGATATTCTTGTTAAAGAAAATGGTGATTTCCATCTGTCAAATGTTGATGATGAACATGATCCATGGACTGCATGGGCATACAAGCCTCGCACAATTACATTGTTACTTATTGGTGCTTGTTTTCTTATGTGAGTGCTCAGCTGGATGAATTATTGCTAATAAGTGAAATTTGTGTATTCTTATCAACTTGGGAATTTGTTCTTTAATAATAAGTTTTATTCCCCACTTGAAATTTTTTTTTTAAATTTTGGATGTATATGCCAGTTGGGCAAGTGGAGCACTTGATCCAGAAAGAGATGCATCTGGTGATCTTGTTACCTCCGTTAAAAGGTTTGATATTTTTAGTTTGATAAGTGCTCATATTGCTTTATTCTTGTTTAACATTTTACTGTTTGTACAATATGCTGAGTGCCCACGCATTTGTTTCTCTGTAGGGGTGTATGGGCAATGATTGCTGTTTTTCTTGCTTATTGCCTGCTGCAAGCTCCTTCCACGTGAGTAATCAGAGTGAATTTATTGTGTATAGTTTGGTACATGTATATATTGGTATTGTTGCTTTTATCCCATTATTGTTAAATAGTATAGTTGTCTAGTACAAGGTAGTCAAAGGCAAAAGGCGAGAGGGAATTTTAACGCTTGACGTGCCAAAATGTTCACACCAAGAAAGATGCTAATATTAGAAAAAGGAAAAAAAACAGTAAAATATTTGACTATATTGCTTTAATTTGCTTTATAAATTAACTAGTCAAGCATAACACTCATAGTAAAAAAAAAAGATTAAAATGTTCAATTATAAAATGCTATTTTGCTTGCTTCATTTTTTTTTTTTTTTTGGGAGGAGGGGTTTACAGTTATCAACAAGGTACTAAATGCGTGCCTTGGCTGAACCAGAAAAGCAAGCCTAAGGCGCCAAAGGTGTGCGCCTGACTGAAGGGGCAATGCCTTAACCAGCAAGAGGCGCTAACCCTTTGTGGCGTATTGCCTCAGTGCCTTTTGGTGCCTTTGACTACACTAGTCTGGTATATTTGTTAGTTTTAGAAATAGATCTTCCTTGACTTCCTCCATGTTTGGATTATTTTCTTGCCTATATCTGTCAGGGGAGTGAGTATCTGATTTTCTAGTAGAGATTTTGTTTAAGATTTTAATTCCAGACTTTCTCAGTTACTAGTATATATTTTTTAAGTTAAGAGTTTATGTGAAGAGAATGATGCAATTACTGTACATATTAAGAACATCATGTATTACCCTGGTCATTTGACATAATCAAGGTCTCATTCTAGATTGGATGGTTATGGAGTGTTTAACTCTAGATTTTGTTAGAAAAGTGAGAATAAATAACTGCAACCTGTAAGTTTACTAGGAAGAAAAGCTACTGGAAAATGAGGTTGGGGGCTGGGAGGGAGTGTGAGAGAGATAAGGAACCATATGAAGAGAATTGAGAATTCCAGGTGTTTACTATTGTTTGATGGAAGCTAATCCATAAAAATTGTAACATAATCCTGCTTAAAGTTGTCCTGCAAGTCATGAAAGTATGAAACTAGGACAATAGTAGCTTGAATGAAAATATGAGAATGAGCTGATTAGTGGCTCTTGTGGGATAGGTAATGATGATGGAAGAGCAATATTGTAAGTAGGGTTTTAGTTAAGCTGAAGTTTGTGTTAAATTAATATTTTGAGACCATTATCTCTGTCTAATATACATTTTTTTTTTCTGCTTTCATTCAGGGTTCTTATTAGGCCACATCCTGCAATTTGGCGCTTGGTCCATGGGATGGCTGTTGTTTACCTAGTTGCCCTCACATTTTTGCTTTTCCAGGTTGGTTGTCGTGTGTTGATTTGACTGTTCTTGTTGTGTGTGTCAGTATATGTTTTTTGAAACTTAAAGTAGGCATTTTTGTGATTGAAGAGATATTTTTTATGATTAACAGCATGCATTGTGGTGAATCTTTCTACTAGATTTTTGCATGCCTTTTGGATTTGCATCTGTTAGCCTCCAACTTTGTCAGTGCCTTCTGTTGCACAACTTCTGTCGTTTGTTACTCTGTCTCCTGTAAGTGTATAAATGTGGACTAACATGTATCCTCAATATGTTTTTGACAGAAGCGTGATGATGCTCGGCAGTTCATGTCATTTCTTCACCCTGATCTTGGTGTTGGTAATTCAATCTGATTCTTTTAGTTTTGCTTTGAATTGATTGGGATTATGTGTTGCATTTGAGATTAAAAAGGTTCTGTTGGTTGGTTATGGATCAACCTGTTACCTTCATGTTCAAAAATCATAATTATTTTGTATGATTTTACCAGAACTTCCAGAAAGATCTTACGGTGCCGATTGTCGCATATATCTGCCTGAAAACCCTACAAGCAGGTTTAAGAATGTTTATGTATGATTTCTTCTTTCAAAACCTTTTGTGTTTTTCCTATTCTTTCCTACTAATATTATTTTGTTCTTCGCTTTATCATATGTGTATTTATCATGGAGCTTATATATTATTCTTCATTTTCTAGGAGACACTTTTTGATGAGTTTGTTCTAGCTCATATTATTGGTTGGTGGGGGAAGGCTATATTGATCCGTAATCAGCCCCTTCTTTGGGTGTTATCAATTGGTTTTGAGATGATGGAGGTTAGCCCTTGATCTTGTTCATAAACACCCTGCTTTTGTTTTTTGACATGGGTGTGGTTGTGGGCTACTGCACCCTTGAAGCTTCTTTTTTTTTTGTTTATTTTTTTTTCTTGTAAATGTTCTATGTTGTTTATAAACTATTCTACTGTGGCATCCTCAGCTTACTTTCCGCCACATGTTGCCAAATTTCAACGAGTGCTGGTGGGACAGTATTATTCTTGACATCTTGATCTGCAATTGGTTTGGTAAGAGTTTTTAATCCATTTTTTGTGTGGCTTGTAACTGAGATGCAAGATAGCATGTTGTTTATTAGTTGAAGCATGAGCTTATTTGTTGTATTACCATGTCAAAGATGTCATTAATAGTCGTTGATTTAATCTTTTTAATACTTTGTGAATGAAACACATTTTGATTTTGAAAGTGGGCTTACTCCTTAAATGCTAAATGCTTGTGGATCTATAACATTTTACAGATGTCCCTTTACTGTTTAATGTTTGAGGCAGTTAAGCTTTCAGCATTAAAAGGGTATATGGAAAGTGTATGTGTTTGCACTATCTTGGAAGAGAACTATTAATTAAATATTGCGTGTATGAAAAATTTGAGACCTTTTCATGTGCCTTGAATGGCACTAAGTTAAGCTTCCATTGAATCTTCTTTCAGCATCAAAATTTCAAAGATTTAAACCTAGTAGTTGTACTTGTACTCGCTGAGGGTTATGTTTGTTATTAGGATGATATTCAAGCCCATAATTGTGTACTTCACTTAGCATGAATATTATTTGTCCTGCAAGTTCAGTTGTTTTAATTGATTTGAACTAATTTTGTCATCCTGGAAAAACTTTGGCCACATCATATGTGCTTTAATGGTCCTCTTAATATCATAATTCATAGTTCTTGTGCTATTGAACTAGCTCTGCATTAGTATATACTTGTGTTGAATTTCTGAAAATTATTAGTAGTTTGAATTATAAAAAACAGAATTATTTGTAACTTAGGATTTCAAGTTTTGCATATTTGAGCTTTTTGAGGCTACTCATTACATTAAAGAGAATGGAGGATTTCATCTTTTCTTGCAGTATTCTTCTAATTAATGCCTTCTGGAGATAGAATTGTTACAGCTGAAGCTAATTGTAACATATATTACTTGTTTCAATATGCAGGTATTTGGGCAGGAATGCATACTGTTAGATACTTTGATGGGAAAACGTACAAGTGGGTTGGTCTAAGCCGCCAGCCCAATATAATAGAAAAGGTATGTTTTAGAGATTTTGATTGTTTTTATGATCACTTTATGCTTGCATCTCTATTTTGTATTGAAGTTGAAATCACTCAGAGCTGTTTGATACTCTGTCTTTGCCTACTGGGTCGATAACCAATACTGATTTTCTGATAATTGTTTTCACTGAAATTATTCTTCTGATAATGTTGTAATAACTACCACAATCACTTCTCATTGACAAGAAGAATGAATTGATTCTAACAGGAAGTTAATTTTTATTGTTATTAATTTATTGTGATTGCTAAGGAGACTGAATGTGATTTTAGTGCTCTTTGCTATTCTTTTATTGTTATCAGGTGAAACGAACATTAGGGCAATTCACTCCAGCTCAGTGGGACAAAGACGAGTGGCATCCATTGCTTGGTCCATGGCGTTTTATTCAAGTGCTTACTCTTTGTATTGTATTTTTGACAGTAGAGCTCAACACATTCTTTTTGAAGTTTTGTCTCTGGATACCACCACGAAATCCAGTTATTATATACAGGTTGATTTTGTGGTGGCTAATTGCAATTCCAACAATTCGTGAGTACAATTCATACCTTCAAGACAGGTACATTCTCCATCTCTCTTCTTCCCCTCCCTCTCCCTGCCCGAAGAAATCATTTTTTTTTTCTGTTTCCCTATTGTATGATGATGAATGGCAGCATTGGAACGAGTTTTTAACATTTTATCCTTGCATATATTCATTGTGAACTTTTCAGCAAGCCAGTGAAAAAGGTTGGAGCATTTTGTTGGCTCTCTCTTGCCATTTGCATTGTAGAACTTCTAATTTGCATCAAGTTTGGATATGGTAGGTCTCTTCTTATCTGTCATATTTAGGTACTAGTATTTATGTACTGAAGATACTTTATTCACTGCTTACACGCTTGTTGTGTTTCACCAGGCTTGTATCCTAAATCAATGCCTTTATGGCTGGTAATCTTCTGGTCATCTGTTGGAGTGGCCATTGTTACATTTCTGCTTCTTTGGTCTTGGCAACTCCATCGAAGTCTCGGAAAAAAGAGGCTATAATTTTACTATTGCAGTGCATTATTCTTTGATTCCTTCCTGATTTTTTTGGGTATCCATATCTATCCATGGTGTAAATACTATCAACCTCATAAAATTGTAAATGATTATTCTCCTAGGGTAGTGGATCACAGTTTCTTTTGAGCGGCAATTATTAGGTCCAACTGGTAGAGGCATTTACTTCTTATGAGGCTTCTGAACAGTTTTCCACCATCAGTAAATTGGCCAATTTCTTCCCTAACTTGCCTTAGAATGAATCGTTGTGAAATGTGTATTTTTTAATGAAATCACATTTATGCATTGATTTTCTATATATTGACTACCTTTGTCCAGCAATCGTTGAATGTTGTTGCTTCGTAAAATGTGCAAATCGTACTGATATGTTGATGTCGCATGGCAGTTCCTATTATACATTCGAGTGTTTTAACCTTTATCATTTATCCCTCCCAAACTCTGATGTGCTGGCAACATTAGAACAGCTTCAAGTGTACATCCCTAGGTTCAGCTGTAGATGTTGGTCTAGCTTTAGAAGTTCCGCGAAGGTGATCGCACCAGGTACCACAGGGAAGTGGAGTTTTAAGGAGTGGCCACTGAGTGGCTTTTGACGGACTTGTTAGTGGCTGTCGATGAACTTAGTCAATATTGATACATTCGGGTTTGGCCGATTTTTGGACCCGACTAGGCCACTTTTTCAAATAAAATACTAGACCAGGGCCTACTTATTTAGGCCACATTTTAACATGCTGGCAGAGGCCAGTGTTTTTTACTCTTCTTTTTTGTCATCCAGTTGGGTTTGCGTATTGATGGGCTGTCCTTATATTGGTTCTGGCGTGGCAGAATGGAGACCATTATTTGAGCAAGCTTTGAGCGTCGTGCATTCAGAAAAGATGATGTTAGTTGCACGACTGAGCATGCAGTTGCTAGACATGCAGTCTCGGATTGATCGAAACCTTCGGTATACTGAAGAGCAGCTACAGCGACTGTGCGTACATACTGAGCATGATTTTAATGCTTGTATTTGTTGATCTCCTCACAAAATGTGCATATAATGTACCTCCAATTGGTTGAGGATATGGAGTAGTATGGGATGTGTTCTTGGGGCTCGACTTTCTTACCATATTTGTATAGAGTTGTTTGGAGCAACGGACTATGCTGGGAAGGAGATACTAGGTGCGGGCCTCCTATTGCAATTGTGGGTGTGGGATAGATTTCCCCTCATTGTTCATAGATTATTGACCCCTTTATTTTTTCACATTCCTTACTCACCTTTTAGTAGATGATCAGTAACACTTACTCCATTTTTTCCATATGCTGTAGTGAGAGTGTATGATTACCCTTTAGGATGTTGCCATTCAGTTGGGTTTACCTATTGATGAGCTGCCCGTCATTGGTTTTAGCGTGGCTGCACGGAGACCATTATTAGAGCGAGCTTTGGGTGTCGTGCTTACGGAGGAGATTAGTAAGCTGCACAACTAAGTGTATAGTGGCTAGACGCACAGTTTTGGTTTGACTGTAACCTTTGGCATATTGAGGAGGTAGCTACAGTGATTTACACTTGTGTACATACTATGGTTGATTTGAGGGCTTCTATTTGTTGATTACTCCTCATGGTATGTGCATATGATGAACCTATAGCTAGTTGAGAACACGGAGCAAAGTGGGAGGTATTCTTGGGACTCGGTTGTTTTAGCTTATTTATATAGAGTTGTTTATCGTTATGAAGGAGATATTTGGTATGGGCCTCCTATTGCAATTATAGGTAGGATAGATTTTCCCTCGTTGCTCTCAAATTATTGATCCTTTTATTCTTTCACATTCCTGACTCACTTCTTAACAGACAGTTATACTTATTTCTTTCTTAGTTTCTAATTATATTCATTTGTTTATCATTTGATTAATGAAGTACTTATGGAGCGACGAAGGCTAAAGACACACATGTTCCATATGTCTTAAGAGAGTGTACGATTACCCTTTAATTAGGATGTTGCCATCTAGTTGGATTTACCTATCGGTGGGCTGCCCGTCACTAGTTCTAATATGGTTTCATGGAGACCATTATTAAAGCGAACTTTGGGCGTTATCTAGAGGAGATGATGTTGAGTGTAGGACTGAGCGAGCAGTGGCTTGATGCAGAGTTTCAATTTGATTAAAACCTCCAGTATACTAAGGAGTAGCTACAACGATTTACACGTTCGTACATACTAAGGTTGATTGGAGGGTTTCTATTTGTTGATCACTCCTCACGATACATGCATATGATGTACCTAAAGCTGATTTAAGAGTGCGGGAGGTATTTGTGGGGCTCAACTGTCTTTAGCATATATTTTGTAAAGCAGCGAACTATGCTGGGAAGGAGATATTAGGTGCGAGCCTCCTTTTGTAGTTATGAGCGTGGGATAGATTTCCCTTCATTGCTCTTAGATTATTGATCCCTTTATTTTTTGACATTCTTGATTCACTTCTTGGCAAATGATTAGTTACACTTAATTATATTCATTTGTTTATCATTCAAATATAATGTAGTTTCAACAACCGGGTCCATAATGTAATTTTTATTATAGTTTGAAAGGTCAACTCTAGTATTAAATTGTTCAAAATCCCTTGTACTAGTTGCCTCAACAATGACATTTTCAAATGTCGTAAACAGTTTGATATTCATATGAACGAACCACCTTTATCTGATGTTGAAATGTTACAATTCGTTTCAATTGATATAACTTTTGCATATATTTTTATAATTGTCAAAACTTAATGTTGTTCAAATATGCTAATCATGTACTCAACATCATTATCATCTAATGTAAAGTTCGTGTCATGACCAGATCTCGAGTCGTGACTGACGCGCAAATTAAATTAACTTAATACTCACTTAGCCTGACCAGCCTAACACAAAGGAAACTAACTAAGTAGCATAAATGTCATAAACGGGGACTATTGAAAATCCAGCAAAGTCTTCCTTAAAAATGAACTAATCTAAAATTTAATATAACCTGTAAAATATTTTAATAACTCTAATATATCACCAGGAAGATTAACAATTATATAGATATATATCAAATATCCATTGGTTACAAAAACAAACCATAGAAGGAATTACATCTTTATTGACAAAATCAAAGAAGACACAATTCTATTCCTATTAGTGCAAAATACTAGAGTAAGACATCTTAAACTACCAACAAACAGATGCCTACCAAAAGACAATAGCTTGAGAGGAAGTTTGCAATTCCTATTAACCAGCTATTCGAACACCTATAGATCTAAATGGTAAAATAAATAGGAGGGGTGAATCACAAAGACTCAGTAAGGGTATAATAAACACAATGATTATAGAGGAGAAACAAGTACAAGATTAAATCTTTAACTTTAAAGTAATTGAAGAAAATATTACTTTAATAAAATAAAGCTCGTAATAATATCATAATAATCCTTTCTTTTACCAAACTAAATGTAGTCAATATTTCTCAAAAATTAATCATGTAGGTTTCTGAAATAACTATGATACAAGTGGGGAGTCATCTCAATCCAATAAGTCAAATCTCGTAGCCATCATAAGTCAGGGGCTTTGCCTCACCTGACATAAAACTTATGACTAAGATCCGCTCACCCTAAAACCATGTCAAGAGGGTAAGGGTCCGCTCACCCAATAGCCAAACAATCTCTGAATCTATTATATACACATAAGCCATTATATCTCTTCACCAACAGTAAATGATGTTCTAACATGAAACCCACAATGAATGTTCAAAAATATTTCTAATATAATGAAATCACATGTCCTCATTTCTCAATTCTCTTAATAAAAATCAAATCATTTTCAGAAACTTAGAATTCAACACTTTTCTGTTCTCTTTTCATCGATGACAACTTCAAATAACTAGTAAGTTCAATATACACTTGGCTCAAAGACCATAACAATGCTATTGTAAAAGTAGCAATTTAACATATAAAGTCATAATTCCGTCAACATAAAATTCACCTTCAAGTACTTTCATACTTCTATCAAGATCCTCAATAATATTTAAAAAAAAATTGTTTCCCCAAAAATAAAATTTGACAATTTTAAATAATTATTCAAGTAACAAATACTTTCATAACAGTCATATTCAATATTAAATAGCCGTCAAGATTAGACTTAGTATAATAGTGGAAATAGATAAATCATAGTAGTATATATAAAAATATTTCAAATACACCACAACATAAATTATCCACTCACTAACTAGGAGTGTAGCCACAAATCCGTCCCAAAACGGTCCCATCAGCTCAAACGGGTGCAAATGAAATGGTCCTTGAAAAATCTAGTACTAACGAAACATTTCAATAAATTCAAATAAAGTAAACAATAACTAACAAATAGTCAAAACCACATCTAGAAACTTTTCACACTTTTCACTTAAAGCCAAAATCTCAAAACTTAAGGTCACTAAATGGATTTTCAATTCTTTAAATTGTGAAAGCTTTAGAAAAAATTATTCTAAGTAAGAATAACAATGGGGAAATAAGTATAGACAAAATCTCCAAATTATAGGGTTTAGAATTTTTAAGAATCATAAGAAATTTAAAGATAAACTAATATTTGGCTTACCTACAAAGCCTAGCAAAACTCTAAATTTTTAAACTCTTGGATTACTCCCAAAATCCCAAAATAGATTATCTCCACCATAGCCAAACAGCAAGCATTGGATGATCTTGGGTGGGTTGAAACAAAAATAAGCAAGAACCAAGGTGTAGGAACTTACCTTAAGCTCAAAATGCAAGTTGGTGATGGTAAAAATGGAGGAAAAATGAAATGGGATGGCTGGAGGAAGAAGAGAGCTCCGCACCATGCCCATGCTCTATCCGCAAGTGCTTCTCCGTCCAAGGCTGTATTTTTAAGTTGTGTTCCTGTTTTTTTTTTTTTTTGGTTGAAGTGGGTGGGACTCACTAAAAAAAATGAACGGTGTCACAGTTTGATAAGCAGGAATATTGATTTCATTCCATAGAATAAAGCATTCATATATTTGTTTGCAAAAGAAATCATGAAATGATGATTTTATTCTATATCCCATTCTATAAAACTAAAAATAGAGCATGAAATCCATTCCTTCCTAGAAAAGTGGGATTGAGATTTTATGTTCTATGGAATGAGATTAAAATTATTTATTCATAATATATTCTTAAAAATTTTATAAAATTATACCTATTGTCTTTCTTATATTTTTTTGAGTAATAAAATATTTTTCTTCTTATATTTCAGTTTATAATGTAATTTTTTTATATTCAAATTTTATGTATTTGATTATTTATCAACTTTGATAGTATTTTATTTTATCAATATAATTTTTAGTTTTGATGTAGATAAGCTGTCTTTAATTTAAAAACTTATTTATATATAAAAATAAATGTGAAGTATTTACTTAATATGATAATATTATTTTTTTAAAAAAAATGAGAATATTTATTCTAATCAAATTATAAAAAAATTAAAATTAAATATTATTGTTAATGTTTAAAAGATTTTTTCTTATAAGGGGTATTTATATCATTTGAATCAACTTTGATTCCATTTTACATTGATTCTATGTACCAAATAGTTGAGTGGTTGAAAAGACATTTTATTTCAAAAGTTACTAAACTGTAAATTAAAAATGATCATTCTATTTCAATCCATTCTTATTTCATTCCGATTCCATGAAATTATTATTCCGTGTACTAAATGTTACATAATAAATTAAGTCCCTCAAATTAATTTATTTTCACTTTGAGATATAGGAAATCTATATGTCAAACTTGAAATAACTTGATTTGTTTGCAGCTTTAGTTTTAAATAAAATTTTCTTTTAAATGACCTAAGCTAATATTCCGTTTTATTTGTATTGATCTTCAATGGCCCTCGAATATAAAACGTTCATGTCCTTCGTACCTTTGCCCATTTGGGTGGATAAATATAGTTAACTTACTCATTTTGCATCTTCAATGGCAGAAAACATACAATTATAAGCAAAATGTAAATCATTCATGTGGTCTAATAGGATAAATAGTCAATTTTGATAAACTTAAATAAAAAAAGAACTTAAAAAGTAAACTAAATGTAAATTAACTTTTAATAATACATGATAAATTTGATAAATATAAATAAAAAATCATAACAAATTAAATAATTGTAAATAATCAATTTCAATCCTAATAAGTGAATTAATTATAAACAAATATCATGACAAATAAACTCAATGTAAATAGTCGATTTCAATAATAATTAATAAATTAATAAACATAAATTAAAAACATACATTATAACAAGATAATTAAGTGATCATACTAAATTTTTATAATCTATATTATTATAAAGGAATTTCTCTTCCTGGTCTCAAATTTTTAATCTTCCTAAAAAATTATTAAATATTAATTAGACACAAATGGACTATTTGGGTAAAACTGCAAACACAAATATTTTGTTTTTAATAATTACAATCTACAATCTACAATCTACAAACTACAATTACTTTTAAATACAGAGAATTATCTTCCTTTTACATATATTATTATATCTGACTTTAAATATAACTTACTTCTTGCAAATATATGTTTTTAAAAATAATTTCAATTAAATGTAAAAGTTAATAAAATATTATATTTTATGACAATAAAACTACAATTTATTATAACTAAATAATCACATTTTATACTACTTTCTTGAATTAAAATAGAAACATATTCGTAACTTACAATTAGAATTGTTGCTTTGTTTTCATTTTATATATTTTTTCTCCGAATGCTTCCTGCTTGTCTTTCCCATCATGTCGTTTGGGCCAAGAATTTCTTGTTAAGTACACCAGAGTATACGTTAGTTACTTCCTAGTGGCTACTTCACATAGATTACTAGGTGGAAAATGGCACTGTAGTGAGCTTCCTCTTCCATGTAGTCCTTCCTCTTACAATTTCATCGTTTTGTTTCTCCCCATTGATTTGTAAGAGGTGTGTATACCTTACTGGCCTATGCTCAACGCAGGCCAGGACTCCACCACCCTCTATAATCTCTGATGCCAAGGAAAACCCATTGAGCAGGCTTGTGCTGTAATCTTGTTCCACTACACCATGAAGTATTTCATCTTCTTCAGGTTCACAGAGTGATTGAACTATATCTGAGCTCCCACACTCCCTTCTGTACTCCAGTGTGATACCAGATAATTGGTGGCTCTCTAAAACTTGGTCTGGGATGGTCTGCAAAAGCAATCAATAGTAGAAGTTGAGAGTTCATTCAGAATGACTGAAGAATGAGTAGATCAATTTGTAATTTACCTCTAGCATCCATCTTACATACTTCACATTGTTAACATGTTGGTTCATGTCCAAATCACTTCTCTTGGGCTGCAAAGTAGGCAGGGAAAAAAGAGTAATTAATTTTGTGCTTTTTTGTGCTGTGGCAGCAGCAGCATTACTGTAATGCATGATATTAATATGGCATACCTTCAAGTCACAGTTCATGTATCTTGCCTCTTTGTCCAATTTGACAATTTTTTCAGGAGCATCTTCCTTTATTGCTTGCTTATCTATAAACCAAGGTGCAACTTCATCCCTCACTTCTTCTGGCATCTTGGAGAGGCGTCTAGTTTTTCGGTTCATCATCACCCATGTGCTGTTTGATGGCTAATCTCAATGAATACAGGTCTAATGGTGAAAACTGAGGAAAGTTTCAAAATTGTTAGGGAAATTGTCCTAGACATGCATACCTAGTTGCACGAGCAAAAATTTGGCCTGTGGCTTGACTTCTGATCAGCCAGTCACGCCGCATTCCATTCTTGCCCGATGCTCCAACCCATGTGTCAATTTCAACTACCTCTCCCCTGCCACACGTTGGGTGCTTTAATAGTTATTATGGTTCTGACTTAATGCCATTATAAGGCTTGGTAGTTAAACTAAAACTTCACTTGATTAAAATTAAGTTTTAATTTTCATTAAATTTGATAAGATTTTTTATGGCCAGTTGCAAGTCTCAACGTATTCTGCAGTGATGATGTGCTGGCTTCTTTGTTTAATTAGTTGAGTTTGGGATGGCAATGGTGCATTTGTACATGGCATGTTTTAATGAAAATTCTATGCATATCATGGCCAATACGTGTCTCTATTTGAACTTAGAAGAGATGCATATCTGTCGTTTTCTGCTGCTAAAAGGGTAGAGACAAAAGATCTTGAATATGAAGAAAATTCCTAGGAGAACCTTCAGGAAACTGTGCATTTGTGTCAAGTAAGAACTGTCTGAAATGCTACAATCATTTCTGTCCCAGTGATAATTATCAAGGAGATGAACTTACCAGATGGGATAGTAATCAATCAGAACTTGCATTCTTGAGACAACCCAAATGAGATTGTTCCTCGTCATTCCATGTGTTGCCCCAAACCCATCACCGAGCAGTCCAGACATCCATACATGGTTTAATGCTGTTTCCTGCATATAAAACACTGTAAGGTTGCATTTATAGCTCCCACTCCCCAGCTAAGGCAACAATGAAGCCCTTGTGTTTTTGTGAAGTAAACTTTAGTTAATCATGTAACTTGACTATTTAATCACCTGAAGAAGATTGAGGATGCTCTCAAGCGTTGCAGTTTTGTCAGCGCCAACTTCATAGGACCTAATGACAACAGTCTGTCTGTAACCAACTCCACCTTCAACAATAAGCCCCTGACGATGAGGATCAACCAACTGCTTCTTTGTTGGGATGTTTTGGCGTTGGCCACTTTCAGCAAGAGAAACAGCCTGACCGAGAGTGGTAGCTGCTGCTTCAGCTGTTTGGCTGAGTGAATCAACTTTAATTGGGGACCTGTAAGTCCCATGAATTCTAATGCTTCCGTCCAATTGCTGCTTATGCTGGTCATGGGTTTCTCTCATGGAACAGCACCTTACAAGATAGGCAGAGGCTGGATAGCAGAAAGTAGTAGCCATGCTTCTCTTTTTGTTCTTTTTCTCCTGCTGTTGATATGGATGGAGAGAGGTTGGAAGAGAAAAATGGGCAATACAACTTTTTTATAGGTAACTTCAGGCGGAATTAACTAAACAGGACTTAATTGGAACTGTGGGAGACAAATAAGTGAACTTTGTGATAAAGCTGACAAATCAAAGAGACCTTGGTAATTGCTGTCCCGTTAATTTGAACATGGAAACGCCCTGGAACCGATCGATCTGGTAAAGTGGACAAAAGGGTGTTTTACTGTTTAGTTTGTGTCTGGCTGTTTTGTTTGTTTGTGCAATATAGGAGAAGTTTGGATGTTTTGAGGCCTCACTAGCTCTTATAGCTTAGCTTGACTTCTTATTCTTGTCTTCTTCCATTTACCTGGGTTCGGACTTTGAAAATTCGTCAGCTATATATAATGCTTAATATTACATAGGAAGTATAAAATAAAAATGCAAACGCCTCCTCAAGAAGTTGACATAGACGACAAGGGAATACATTTAATTTCTATGTCAAATCTTTAGAGAGAAAGTAAGTATTGAAAAATATATTTAAATATTAAAAATTGAGTTTCTTTTTCAGCAAAAAATGTGTAAGAGTTTAATGTAAAAATTAAATATAGGAATATTTTTTCCCTTTTAACAATAACCAACAGGGAAAAGTTAAGTAGCAATGCACTTTTCACCAAAAAGGAGTTTGAATTAATTCTTTTACAATTATATTATTTCCATACTTTATTTTTATACCTTTATTTGTACACACTTATTTTTTATAATAAAAATATGAAAAAAATTGAATTTCCTTCTCTTTTTTTTTAACATTGAGGATAGGTATATTGGAGAAATATAAGAATAGAGTGTTTTGTGAAAGTTACTGCTACCAGAATTGTGTGCTCGAGGCTGCAAGGAAGTAAAGAGAAATGTTGCTTCCAAGAAGAAAAGTTAGAATAATAGAACCAATAGTTTCAAATAGAAAAACCACGAATGCTTTAGACTCTTGCCTGGAAGAATCAGAATTTTCTTGGAATTACTGTGTTTTTTGTTGTTTGCTTGAAAGGTTGAAATTATGATAGGAACTAGGAGAGAATGAAAAGAAAAATTATTCTAGTAGAAGTTTCCTCTAATGCCAACCAGAGATCAATACATGCTTTACTACTGCACCCACGTGGAGAAACAAAGTAAATAACTCAAGTAAAGTTTATTTGATTTGCTTGAAATTTTTAGCACGACCCTAAATTTTTTTGGCCAAAAGCTTATATATATATATTGTTGACTAATTACAGTTTTCCACTCACTAGCATTTTCTATAGCCAACATAAGAAAAGTGCGAAAATATTATTCCTAAAACTGTGTTTCAGAATTTCGGTGAAACAAATAAACCCTTCTTGTGAAAAAGCTTTTCCATATATTCAATTTTGTTGGTGTGAACTTAAACAAAAACATATTAATATATGAATTGTTTTCATCGATTCTTCTTTATCTAAAACATAAGCCCAAGGCTTTTCTTCAACAGTACTAAGGTCTCTGAAACCCAAGTCAAACTGGAGCAAGTGCAGCTAGAGGAAGAAGAACAGAAGGGAAAGGGCCTGAAGAGCTACTATCGCCAGAAACTGTTCTCAGATGGAGGAGGGCTGCTCGTGAAGCTATTGGAGTCTGCCATCGATTCACAACTCTCTGTCACCTATCTGTAATGTATAGGAGTAATTCTTCCAATCTTATATCATTGATTTATAAATATATCTAATTTATCTTTTAATATCAATTTATATAATTAATTTTCTCTATTTTAAGATTTCATTAATAAATATATTAAATTTATCCTTCAATATTAATTTTTATCATAAATTTCGTTTATTTTATAAGTAATTTGCTGTCACTTTAAAAATTAATTTAATTTATTTATAAATAAAATATTAATATGATGTTACATACATCTGTTAAAAATTAAAATGAATATTTGTTTTAATCTATAATAGTGATTAAACCTTGATACTATTTTTTAAAATTTGCATTTCATTCGATCTCAAGTTTAAAATTATTTAAATTTCTTAGAATAAATTATATTAACACTCTTGGAAGCTTTTCAACATGACAAAACACCTCAGTTTATAACTAAAATTATATTATGTCCAGTTAATTTTTTCCGAATGACGAAATCTGCCCCATTAACATTAAGTATAATTTTTTTCTTTTTGCAAAACCAATCAAGAAAAAATAAATTTACCTAACAAAATTATAAAATAAATTAAAAAAATTAGAGTTTCATTTTAGAGTACATGCAAGTGAATAACCAATTTGAATCTTATGAAGTTAAATTGTGAGTCCCATGCATATATTTATAATATATCAATTCTAAAGTATATGATTTCTAGCAGTCACATTAGCTTTTTTCGATTCTTATTTTAAGTCATGTCAGTATTTTTTTTTTATCATTATTCTAAAATTTTGGTTGAGTATCTTTTGAATATTTTCAAATGAACTGTTTATTTTAAATCTTTACTCATTTCATAATTAAATAATTATAATTAAATTAAGATTTCATCATATGTTTTTCTAAACAAATGTGATTAAATTAAAACTTTTCAAGAACTTTTTCGTTGACCATGATACTGTTGCATATTCGTAGAACATTTGCTATCCTTCCTTTATTAACATCAGGAAAGTTACTTAAGGTATTCTCTTATAATTAAATTTCAACAATTTTATACGTACACTTTCCTTATCAATCATTAAATTCTCCAAATATTTTTTTATATTTATATATTTAGTTTAATATAATGGCTATCAATCAAATCATGTGTTATCATTCATTAATTAACATTCATATTCTCTTTTAAAGCGCCAAAAAACTGACTTTTTCCGTTTATGTCTCTTTAGCTTCAGATCCGTGAGTAACTTCCAAAATTCATTTGTTATTTATTTGCTTAAAAGCAGGATTAAAATTTAAGAATAAGTTTTATATAAAAAAACCACCCCTATTTATAATCAAAAATAGCATTTCCACACCACAAATTTACATCTTTTCTTTTAAAAATTTGATGCATCATAAGTGTAGAGAAAAAAGGTATAAAATTTTGACTTGGAAATATCATAACTCATTTATAATTGAGGGATACAGTGATGGAGATTTGGCATAAACCCAAGTTTTGGTGTGATGAGTCTAGCACCGACCGCAACCAGATGGAAGCACAAACACCGGCGTCAAGAATTGGCTCTTACTTTCTGCCAGAGCTCAGGTATGAAATCCTCCTAAAGCTACCAGTGAAGTCCCTCGTTCGTTTCATTTGCGTGTCCAAAACATGGCACTCTTATCAAAGATCACACCTTTGTCCGCAACAAACTCAAGCACAGCCTCGCCAACGATGCAGAGAACTGGTCACTCGTCACGCTTTTCTTTCCGATTGAGAACGCAGGACAAAAATATGTGATGCTTCACGGCAACGGCGAAATTTCCGAGAACCCGTTCGTGAACGTGGATTTTCCGCCAGCTCCTGCTCCTAAAAGCGGAATTTATGGACAGGTCATTTCATGCAATGGCCTTGTAAGTGTGCTTGGTGTTTGCAAGTTGCTACAGCATAGCTTTGTGGAATCCATTCATTAGAAAATACGTTCTGGTGCCATGGTACAGTGACAAACATGTGCCGTGGTATGATAGCAAAGGTAACGTTCAATTCTTTGTGCCTCATTCGCTCTGCGGTTTGGGGTTTGGCTTTGATCCTAAGAGCAACGATTACAAGGTGGTGAAGTTAGTGAGGCCACGTATTGATAGCAGGAATTTGCACAAGAAGACGACCGTGATTTATTCCCTTTTGAAGGGCTCTTGGGAGTGTTTTTTCCTGGTGAGTCACCTAGCTATGGCTGGCAGGATTTTTACTTGGACGGTGTTGTCTATTGGTTTGATAAGTCCAATCGGTTTTGGGGTTTGTCTTGGGTGCTGAAGAATTTAGAAAGATACAGCTGCCTCACTACTTGGGCGCAGGTGAGGGCCTAGCGCTTAGAGCGTTTCGGAATCGCTTTTTGCTTTCCAAGGCATTTCTGGAAACCCTGCTAGTTGTGGTCTTTGTGGCATATGGGTGATGAAAGAATGGGATGCCTGGACTAAGCTATGGTCCCTTCAAAACCTACTGCTATCGTTCCGGTTTTTTGGCCTTAGAGAAAATGGTGAGATCCTGCTAACCAGGGGCCTCGGAAATGAAGAGATGACTTCATATGACCCTAAGACAGAAAGGGATAGTAAGACAGAAAGGTATAAGAATCTCGGAATATGGGGTTACTTTCAACAATTGGATGCATGTGTGAAGAGCCTAGTTTTGCTCAATTACCCAGACATTGATTTGCGTACATATCAGCCACAATAACTCACAAAAGTCATCTTCTGCATGCATGACATTTTCACTTCCTGTGGCTTTTTCCCCCGTTTTTTTTCTCTTCATAATTTATTTGCAAACATCATTTCTACATTTGAAGCCTCCACGTGGAGGAGGCTGGTCTGTGATGGGGAACAATGGTATGAATTGGAAAATAAGGACAGGAGTCGCTTTATGTAATAGGTCGAGCATATGCCAGTGTGGTACGATGCTTCGAAACATTGGCTATAAAATTTTCATTGTGCCTCTCCATTTTGGTTGATGAATTATTGAATAAAGCCTTTTATGTGCTGTTTTTGTCAATTAAGTAGCATAGTTTTTCATTGGCTTTATCAATCTTGCTTGCAAGGTTCAATGAGGTACATATTAAGGAGAAATATAACTATTTATATGTCCTTTGCTTACATCCATGCCTGACTGTCGTGGATTATTTCTCTGCTTCATAGAATATTCCAGTGGCTTATGTATATATGGCAAAGCTGCACTGGTCAGTAATATTTAAGAACCAAAAAAAAAATGGAGAATTAATATTTAGGAACATATTTCCTGTTTGAGAAAATTTATATATTGGTTCAATGTACTGGCATAAATCTGAAAATCAACCACAATTGTACTGCAATGATAGAGCAACTAGAGAGTAAGATATAATAAAATATGAAATTTGCTTGTTCAGAACAGACGAATAGAGAAATAATTTCATATCCATGCAAATCCATTATAATCACAAAAAGAGTGCCGACAAAACGAAAAGTACTTTGAAAGGCAAAAAAGAGACGGTGATAGCCAAGCAATTGTTTGATCGTTATTTTCACTACGGGAGAAGATATATCAGATATTGGCAACTGGCATGGAAATTTTTTTTGGTAAAGAACTGGCATGGAAATTTCACTCGAGTACAGCACCTTCCTCAGCAGCAGATGCAGGTACAACTGAAATTGGGAATCTCTTACGTAATTGGTAGTATCTTCAGACAATTCACTACACATTATAATAGACATTGACTTTCTTCACTTGGAACCATACCACATACATGTCTAACAAGACGCAGCAAGCAGTCGTGTCCCTCAAGTGTTTTAGCCTTCACGATCCATTAACTTTTGAAGAATAGCCTGCCCAAACATATAAAGTAATAAATTACGCTCCCATCTCCTACCTCCGCAGATATGACATGTAAGCATCGAAAAAAGGACAAGAATTATAACAACCATTGAGCATGTAAAGTAAACCAGAAAATGAAAATAACCCAGAAAACTACCAAATGATTTCCATGAAATCCGTGCAATGCTTAATGTAGCACATATATAAAATACGGGTGGGCTTATTCTGTCAGTAACTTACAGGGCATGAATGATATGCCCTTAGTCCCAGATGTAGTTCAGCAGATGAGATTAAAAGCTTTACAGGACGGAAGTCAACAGACAGACTATGTCCTATATTGCCCGCGAAACATATTAATTCACGATGTATAAGGTGTTCAAATGCCTGCATACACAAAGTAAAAATACCACCAAATAAGCTTGGGGACAAATTACAGGAAACATGAACATAACCTTCATTTGCTATGTATTGCACATTTGGCTTAAATAAATCATCATAGCAAGTACACACACCCTTAAGCAGACATTTCGTGCATAGTAGTCAGAAGTCTGGAAGGAATCGTGTATATTTTTATACTCTGCAAAATATGACAGACATTTGAAGGAATAAAGTAATAAGAAGAGTGAAATAATAAAACAACAAATATTACCTTTCATTACAGAATTGAAGTTGCATAAACTTTGCTCTTTAACTTCCAACCTCTTCATGCAAACCAAAATATAAAGTTCTAAAATGGAGCAATCTGCTTGATCAAGTTGCAGACATAACCAAAAAACAATTAATTTTTCCATAAAGAGCGAAGGGAGAAAATTGAAAACAACGTTGATTTTTTTGGGTTTGCATCAACTAAAGAAAGCTAGCAATTTCTTGCAGACTTCTAATTATATGTAACTTGAAACTTTCCTTCCAAATATCAAAGCTTAGAGATACCCAAGAATTAGTTAATTATCATCCAAAGGCATCATCTCACATGCTACAAGAGTTTTTCTATCCCATATCACATAGGTTGTATGGAAAACCAATGAGACTCACATTACAACCTCATATGTCATGTCTTCAACTTGGGCAAAACATATTTATGTAATTTTTAGTGATCATATTTTGTAAATATCAGACACATAAAGTCACATAAACATGATCATGTATTGTTAGAAGTGGCCTAGTAACTTTAAAGGGTCCACATAAGTACACAAACAGTTTTAACTATGCCTATGTATTCTTCTCTTCCAATCACAGTGTCATACCAGTTTTCCATCTACCTGTTTGTAAAATGTTGATAACACATCAGATATATGTCTGCATGCTTTCTAGATCTCATGTCATCCTTGCATCAATACCCCATAAGTAACAATCAAGGCTGGGTTCTCTTAAGACTAATGTACATGAAGCAATCGATAACTATCAGACTATCTGGTTAAAATAAAGTCTCGATTCCAGCAAAGAAAAAGATCGTTGCTAGGCTCCAAGGGAATTAAGCAGTGGAGGGAGGTATATTTTTGAGGGGTATAGCAGGTGTAGAAATGTAAATACATGGAAAAGGTCTGTGCTCTTGGTGCAGAAAAGATCAGTCCTACAAATATATATATATATATATATCATCCCTTGTCGTAACCCATATGCTGGGACAAGTTTCCCAGGAAACCTAAAGAAAGTTGAAAAAACATATAGAAGACCAAGAAAATTCACTTCACCTAGACAAATATTTGCTGGAAAAAATATAGATTAATTGAAGAAACATTTTCTGAATTCTTGTTACCATATAGTTTTCATCTTCACCAGTAACCATTGATTGCTGGGTCTACAAAAGTTAATTATGAAGGAGAAAGGTATCCAATTTTGGCTGTCTATACAAACATCGTAATATCCTATCAACTGGGGGGGGGGGGGGGGAAGTTTAAAGTAGATCATAGTTAGGTAGTCCACCAGTATAACATAAATAAGCATATAACACCAAATTATGGAGAAAACTCCAAGAAAAAAAAAAACCAGGACCCATTATAGAAGAATAGAACTCCATGCAGATGAAATCACTAATGCAGAAAGAAAAAGCATATCATCAGGTCTTTGAATGTATGTTGACAGTCACATGTAGTTAACAATCTAAACTTGCCATACTTTTCAAACATTCCAGTTTGGGCTGCCTCTGGATACTTGAAAATGCAGTTTCAAAGTCCTCTCGGGACAGAAACCCAGTCTGCAAATCCATATGAGAGACTGCACAGAATCTGGAAAATCATCAAGCTCCAGTAAGTCTGGCACGATAGTCTATTTGATATTCAAAAGCAAAGGGAAGTGTGAAAAAAATACTTACAGGAACCTCAGCAAATGTTTGACAGAGGAGTCAAAATTTAAATATTTATTGAAGGTTTCTTTGAACCTTTTGTCATCTATAATAATCTGTAATTTGTCAAGGATTTGTTTACCAGGTCCAGAAGTGTGAATTTTCATTATGCAAGAAAAATATTTATATTTTCTATACAAAACAAGAGTTTTTATAGATGTGAACTAGCTGTTGCCAATGAAATCAATCATTCATAGAAACGTAAGTACAGTGAATGCAAAGAACTGAAAAGGTTTGCAACAATAGTTCTTTCTCCAAAGCTCATTAACTTATATATAAGAATATGAGCATCTGGCAAACTATATGCATTATGGGTTAGCATACCAATTATTGAGCCTTCATGATTGCAGAATACATCAGGCATGCAAACTCCATGTGGTTTGTGACATGTATAAATTATTCTGGGTGGCACTCCTGGTCATCTGAAGGCCCACTAATAAACTAGATTCATTGATATGGAATAAGATCTATTGGTGGAAATCATCAAGACATCAACAAGGCCAGCAACCATTAACAAGATAGAAAAGCCTTGATCTAAGAATCTTCTATGCTTTAAATCTTTAAGAGAACAAATCCAGAAATATATATATATATATATACACACACACACACACACACACACACAAGAGCCTTATAAGCTAAGGAGCAATTTCTAGACCAAAATGCACTTTATCTAATATGGTACATGACTCTAGTGTTGGCTTCCAAAGGGAATAGAACTCCTCAAATGAACTGATGGCTGTGGTACCAGCTTTACTCACTCCTGAAAGGAAAACATCTAAAAAATCCTGGAGAAACCCAGTGTACCTGAAGTTAAGTGCAAGAACTAAGTCCACTTTTGTAGTACCTGAAGAATTTGATTCATTATCTTTTACCAACAAAGGATTTGATTACTATTTTTTTAGATTAATTTATTTCCTTTTCTCTCGGGCCAAAATTCAAATTTAACAGAGGTTTACAAGAACTCCAAAACATGCAATGATCCATAGCCCTCATATGTTCTTCCCCACCTTTTTTCTCCCTGTTCTCTTTCTGAACTATAGCTGCCAAAAATATTGTCATAACCAGTATGGAATTTTTTATTCATGAGCCATTTATGCAAATAGATTATATGATTTGACATTCTGTTCCATCAATCCAAGAAGGGGAATTATATAAATTATCATGAAAGCCCTTTGACATTTTTCTGATTAACCATATATGGTCCAGCTGAAAGATTCAGCATAAAAAGGATACTTGGACCATTCTATTAAATTCAACAGCATAATCACGTGGAAAGCTTGAATCCATTGGTAATGTTAGCATGTGAACCAGTAATCTGCATAGTAAGAAGTCAAAGAACAGTGTGTTTATCATCATATTCAGCATACAAATCATGGGCCTGTCAAAAGGAAAGTACAATATAGCTACCTCTGTGAATCTTCTATTGAAGGTGGTAAGAACAACAGCTTTCTATGCGAAAAACGAGATCGTACTCTTTTCTCCAGCAGCTGATCTGCATCCTGCAAGGTTGATTAGCTTGATTTGTAAAAGTTTTCTCACAACCTACAAGTACCTTATGCAATGATAGATTATATTTTCTCAAAATATATACAAGTGAAACAAACCGGAGAATTCCCAATCCAATAATAATAATTTGTAATTCACAACATAATATCAATTTAAAGGGAGCCTTTTGTTTTCTTAATCAATCATGTATAGAAATTCAGACATGATGGTATTCATAACTACTTGAAAGTTTATAAGAAAAAGAAACTAACTGTAAAGCACACACCAGCCTGCAACTAATGCCAACTACAACAGCCTGTGATGTTACTGATTGCATTGCATCTAGCAAACTATAAAGTAACCGCTGTTTACCCTGCAGAGAATGTATGATTAAGGAAGTCAAACCAAAAGAATGTAACAGAAAGTATTTCATACAGGACACAAACAGGATTATTTAATATCATAAGAAGTTGATTTTACACCACAAGCTTTTGACAAATAAGTAAAGGGGAAAAGAAAATGGAGCCTTACTTGAGCAAAGAGGTCAAACTCGTCCAGAATAAAAAAATTACTGTTTTATGTGCTAATCCACACTCCCTAGAAAACAAAAACAATAAATGCTTTAGAACTTCATACCGTTTGCCTTTTTTCTTACCAAGAAAACTTTACTCACTTTAGCATGGCTACCATAAATTGGGAGTTATCATCAAATGATGCCTACAAAAGTTTCATATCAAGATCAACAAATCATTGTACCATAGTCATGAATGAATAGTAGCGGTCTTGTATAGGCATGCCTTATTACCGCTTTTGAGAACAGCAATTGATGCTCCATACACAACTGCCTAGCTATTTCCTGATTGATAATCAATTGCAACAAGTGAGAAATTATAAAAGAAAATAATCTCTATAACAAGATTTATAAATTCTATAATAAGCCTAACTGAATCATCTCTGCTCTTGCATATCCATAAATAATCTCAGATGCATTGCTCAGCTTGGTTCATCATCATCCAATTCCTTTGTAGATTCACAAATTTTTAACAAGAGAAAGATTTATTCCACATCTTTTAACAGAAATTCAGAAAGAACATTGTCACAGTTTCACAAGGAGAACCTTTAAGCTCCAAAGCTAATTCATTGTTGAAGATTTTCTTCTGTTTAATTGTCCTTATTAAGTAGTTATTCACTCAGCTAGACCTCATGCCAACCCAATGTTCCATTATTATTTAGGTAAGAGTAAGAAGTTAACTAAGATGGCAAATTAGTCAAATAGGAAGCCTTTGATTGTAAACAAAAATATCAATCTCATCATCAGCAGTAAGTCAACTTAGGAAAATCATGTTCATTTAAAAAACAACTTACAAAATCCAAAAAAAAAAATATTAATATCATAGCAGTTTCAATATAGTATAGGCAGGTTTTAGGAAAACCTTGAATGCAGAGATGTCATCACTATGTAAAAGCCCATTCAACCTGATCTGCAACAAACCATAAAAAAATAACTCAAAATGAGAAGAAACAGGCTTAATATCTGGAGTATCCAACATAGAAGCTGGTCTATCATGCATACTAAAAACAGAAATGACTTTTTTATATTTGAAATTTAGATTTTTTTTTTGTTAGTAAAGTTTAGGATGAGGGGAGGCTCTCTCCATTCCAAGGCTAGGGCAAACCAACAATCACAACAACAAGGATTTATATTAAGATTACAAATCACATACCAACGGGGAATTCCAAGATTCAAGCCCAAGTCATGCAATTGTAATGAGCAGAAGGTGAACCAGATGAGCCAACCCCCATTGGCTCAAAATTTAAATTTTACTATCATTTGAAACACACCCCAAAATAAAAATACCAGTTCATGTCACTATAAATTAGCACAGAATCAAACACGATAAATATACTTGAAGACTTCATTAGATGCCAACAAAACATGTCCCTGTCACCAATATATTAATGATTGTATTTCATCATTGGTGGAACTTTACACAGAATCCAATACACTCGGTTCAATTCCCAGTGATATCTCCCAAACCTAAAGGAGGAAAAAGAAAAAAAAAAAAAAGAAGCACAAAATTGAGCCAATACCACTGAAATAGTGTCCGGATATTCGACCAATAAATCTCCAATGACAAGCTCCAAAACCTGGCAACAAAAGAAGACATAATTAAAACCAATTTGAAGAAATCCCAACCAGAGGTTGCTCCAGGAGATGTATCCATCCACGAACCGCAATCTTCCCAGAGCCACGGGGACCAAGAAGCAGAATGGAATTGTTGCATGCCTCGGTGACCGAACTCGATATCATGAATTTCAGCTTGCTGAAAAGCAATATTTCATCAGTTTTGGATTGATTAAACAAAGCGGGAAACACATACTGTGGGGAAAACAAACTTGAAGAAGACCTGTAATTGCTGTGTGGAGAATCGTGGAGGGGGCTGAAGATGAATTTGGGGTCACAGATTCTGGATCGAAGAAGATTCAGTGCCTTCATTTTGTGATTTTCTCGCCCCATTGCCTTTGCCTCCGATTCCGATCTGCCAGCAACGAACGAACTACGAGAATTGGCGGGAAAGGGGCCGAGAAGAGAAGAAGAGAGCGACGGCAACGTGAGCCCGACACCTATTAATCTGAAGTTAGTTCTATCAAACGCGGCCCATCAAAACCCAACCCATTACAGAGAATACCTTTTTCTTTTTCACCATTTTTTCTTTTTTTTTTAATTATAAAGGAAGTGTAATACCTAGAGTGTGAAATTTGATTTCAAAGTATGTTTGGTGTAGGATAAAAATAAATGCTAATAACTAAGATGATTTCAATATCTATAACTCTTCCGCGGTTGATCTTTCTGCGCTGCTGCTCGCAGATGCTTTAGGAGTATAGTTTGTCGTGTGAAATTTTTTTTTTTGTTATTTTTTGCTTTCTTTCCAATGCACAAAAATAAATAAATTAATTAATTTATATAAGATAAAACAGTTTTACTTTTTTAATGGTTAAGAGTTACAATCTCTTGATACATGACCAAATGAAACCATCTTTTCCTATTACTTTAATTTGTTTTATTAAAACTACAATATTTAGATACAAAAATAATCCATATACAGTTATCACCTAAAGTAAAGCTTAAAGTTTGACCAATAAAATATTTAATAAATGGATTAAAAATTGAATATAATATAATTATTTATATTTACATAAAAATAAATCATATCTAATAATAAAAATAGTTTACCAAAAGTTTTAACTTACCGGAATTAAATTTTCGATCATGCTACTTTATTTATACTTTAACTTTGTCTTCTATTTATACTAAAGTCCATAAATGTAACAAAAAATATATATATAAATATGGTCGTGCCATTAAAAAATTATTTTAACAAAAGAATAAATTTTTTATTTTACAATAACAGTACAAAGATTTAAAGCAAAATTAAGTCTGAATAAGGTCAAAAAGATTAAAAAATAAGAATTGATCATAAATAAAATATTAATAAATAAAAGTGTAATTTATTTTTATAATAAATTCCAAATATCAAAATTAGTTTTCGAATCAATCAATGGATGATAAAGATTTCACATGTTTATCGTGAAACTAATGACTGCGTTCACTTCTTTGTGAAAATGAGTGTTAATAACCAAGATGATTTCATTATTTGGAATTTCCTGCCAGCTAGGTTTTTCACGCTGCTGCTCGTAGATACTCTAGGAGTGAAATTTGTTTGTTTTTAGTTTTCTTTTCTGCTTTCTTTTCGATGCATAAAAATAAATAAATAAATCAATCAATTTTATCGAAAAAAACAATTTTATTTTTTTAATGGTTAAGAGTTACAATCTCTTTATACATGATCAAATGACGCCATCTTTTCCTATTACTTTAATTTGTTTCATTAAAATCACAATATTTAGATACAAAAATAATTCATATATAGTTATTACCTAAAGTAAAACTTAAAGTTTGACCAATAAAATATTTAAGAAATGGATTAAAAATTGAATATAATATAATTATTTATATTTACATAAAAATAAATCATATCTAATAATAAGAAATTTACCAAAAGTTTTAACTTATTAGAATCGAATTTTCAACCATGTTATTTTATTTACATTTTAACCAATCATCTATTTACACTAAAGTTTACAAGCGTAACAAAAAATATATACACAAATATGGCAGTGTCATTAATAAAAATATTTTAACAAAAAAATAATTTTTTTATTTTATAATAACGGTACAAAAATTTGAATTTATAATTACATGTAAATTTTTTAAATCCTCCGTGATTAACCCACTTCTAATAGCCTACACAAAGATAGATTAAGTAAATAAAAAAATATATTTCACAAGATAAACAAATAAATAAATAAAATTAATACGTAAACTAAGTCTAATTTCTCAGCAGCCTGAGCAGGTAAGCTTGAGCGTGGGCCCGTAATTCTAAATATCAGGCGAAGAGAGGAGGGGAGGAAGAGGGCAAGGGGCATAACCAAACCGTATCTAATAACAGCCAAACGTTCCAGTTCGACGGAGCCGAGCCGAGCCATGGCAAGCACCACCGCTGTTGCCATGAATATCATTCCTCACTTGGACCTCCACACCTCTTTCTCTTCGAACCACCTCACCTCCCTGCGCCTCAACAACTCCTCCAGGGCTCCCAGGTTTAGCTTCCGTCTCTCAAGGAGGAACTCAAGTTTAGGTAGATTTGTTTGCTTCGCTGTTGATGACGACTTGATACAGAAGCAGCAAGAGTTGACTAATAGTGGAAGTGGGGTTGGCTCAGCCATTGAAGAAAGGCCTGGTAAGAGCAAAACCCACTTGCGAAATTCAACAAGCTTCTTTTTTGTTCTTGTTTTCCATACTTATATAATGATTCTGCCTAAAAGATCTGTAGAAAATGAAAACTTACCTGTATTAACTGTTGGGAATTTTTTGTCTTATTGGATTTATCAGAGAATTCAATCAAGTACTATGTTTGTTTCTTGGTTTTACTATGATGTTTTCTCAAGTGATGTTGAATATGCTGATCCTATGTTTCGTAACATCAACTTTGATTTAATTGAATTGGATTTCTTGGTTGGTGGTTTTGCATTTCCTGGTTTTCCCCTTTCCTGTAAATAAATGGAAAAATATCACCTTGTAATTGTATATCTAAAATTGTTGAGGTAAGACATGGTGTCTGTATATATATATATATATATATTGCAGTCTTGAGATCTTCTCCCAGGAAGTCGAATGGCCATCAATTTTCCTATTAAAGCATTAACAAGCATACTGGATTATCTAAATGGATTAATTTTCCTTTTGCGCCTCTATGTAAATAAACCTTAACCTTCTTTTAATTATATATTTCATTAGCTTCCTTTTTATTCTCTTTGATTGTCCTATTCTATTTTCTTTCTTTCTCATATCTGAATAATTTGCACTATATTTTGTATCCTTTGATGATTCTCCTCTCCTTCATCTCTTCTCCAATTAAAGGTCTCCCATATCTGAATTGATATCTTCATTTACTCTCGCATAGCTCTTATGCACGTTCCTTCACATTCATTTCTTGGGCTATTTTTTTCAAAACTGTACATTGCAAAAATTGACAGCCCACGTGGCATACATATAAACTTTTTCTTTATCATTAAACTAATTATTTTTATTGCACAGCTGCTTGTTGAATTTAGTCATTTATCCATTCAAGATCCAACACCAACTCTGCTCTAGATATTTTCTTCAATTTTGACCAAAACTCTTTTCTCCTTTGTGTGCTAAATGTACAGGTTGTTGTTTAGTTTGAGCCCTTTATTATAAAGCTCTGGAATCCAGAGCTTGCCTTCATATTTCCAACCTATATAATTCTTGATCATCAACTTGCATATTATTATCTACACTCTACAGAACATAGTAATTGATCTGGATGACGTATGGAAATATGTAATGCCTTAATTGTATTATGTCTCATCTTCTGTAAGGATGGTACGAGGATAAATTCCAAATGTAGTTAGTATATCTTTTTTGTTGATACTATTCAACTTAAAATATCCTACGGTGGTTTCTTCTAAACAATGTGTAAATGCAGGTGATTTTGAAATAATGCTAACTTACAATATAATTTGTTTCCAAATGTTGAATGATGATCATGGTGATTTTTTCCATAACTGTAGTAGATCCGGTTAAGATTCTGAAATCATTTTTATATTAGACAATACAGATCTGCTTGATAGTACCAGAGAAGAAACACTGGAAAATTCTAAGCCAGATGGTGAAGGACGTGCTCTCTATGATTTTCTCTATCCTAGTAAAGAGCTTCTTCCTGATGATAAAGAAATGAGCATATTTGATCATCTTGAAGAGCTACGACAGAGAATCATTGTATCAGTTCTAGCAGTTGGAGCAAGCATTTTGGGATGCTTTGCATTTTCAAAAGAACTGATAATGGTTCTTGAAGCTCCTGTTAAATCAGAGGGTGTAAGATTTCTTCAGCTAGCTCCCGGTGAATTTTTCTTCACAACTATAAAGGTAATATTTCTTACATCTATCTATGGAGTGTTGCTTCCTTCCCTCTCTAGTGACTTGTGATATTCTATTTCTTGGTATGCATTTCATGTAAAACTAAACCCGTGCTTTACTGTTGGCTCTTGCTTTATCGGGAATATACAAAGCAGCCTTAATTCTTATGTGTTCCTTATAACTAGTTCTCAAATGAAGTTTATGGCATTGGGTTTTGAAATTTATGTTTGTTCTTGGACTAATTTTTTTGTTACTAAGACTTAGCTTAAATTAAAATTCAAGTAAGACCAATACCTGAATAAACAGTGATTTATAAGAACAAGAACTAAGTAAAATTGTGAGTAAAAACAAGATTGTGATTTCTACTTGCATAACATTAATTGATAGGATCATAGGATACATATTTGAGAAGTATAGAGACATCATTGGCTGACACCCTGCTGCAAAGAATTCCTGGGTGAATGGCCAAAGTCTACTTATATATTTAATCATTTTCTATGTATGTTATTGATAACTTACTGTCATTTTTGGTCATGTGATTTATTATTAAAGAAAAATCTGGGATTACCTTACTTACACAGAATAAAAAATGCGGAACATTACATGATGTTGTGTTGTGCATGAACCTCCCCATTCTACTTGCCTATCTAAATTGAGATCAAATTTTATTTTATTTATATATATATATATATATATATGAGAAGCTACCTTGCAAGAATTAATATTTTGTAATTTTGTACTGCAGGTGTCCGGATACTGTGGCCTCCTCTTGGGAAGTCCTGTCATCCTCTATGAGATTATAGGCTTTGTACTTCCAGGTCTAACAAAAGCTGAAAGAAGGTTTCTTGGGCCAATTGTTTTAGGCTCATCAGTTCTTTTCTATGCCGGAATAATCTTCTCCTACTTAGTTCTGACACCTGCAGCATTAAATTTCTTTGTTAATTACGCTGAAGGTGCTGTTGAATCATTGTGGTCCATTGATCAATATTTTGAGTTTGTGCTAGTGCTTATGTTCAGTACAGGCTTATCTTTCCAGGTAATTTTTACTTCCTGGTTTTATTCTTCCTTTCTTTATGAATATACGGTGAATGGTACCTTGTAACTCAAACCGATATATGCCACGAGGCCATTGACCCAATGGCATGTCCTCTGCTCGACCCAAAAAACCACAAAAGTAGGTAATACATATATAGAAAGGAGAATTAAAAATGCCTGCTTCAGGTCAATTTGGATATTCCAGTATGCTTCTGTTAGGAATCAAGCAAAGGTCATGATGAAGTTGAAGAATGCTCAGAAGATAGTTTTGTTACACTCCATTTGTAATCAATCATTCATTTGGATTCTAGTTTTGCATAAGTGATTGTGTTCTTAACCAGTTCTTGAGGAAACAGAAAGATCTCTTTTAACTATATTTGTATTACACTTTGCTTACATGCAGTCCTTTTTTCCCTCCAAACTTCTAGTAGTAATGGAATCTAATGGAGAGTCATATTGCAGGTACCCGTTATACAATTTCTATTGGGACAAGTTGGATTGGTGTCTGGAGACCAGATGCTATCAGTTTGGAGGTATGTTGTGGTTGGTGCAGTAGTGGCAGCTGCTGTAGTTACGCCATCCACTGATCCTCTCACTCAAGTTCTTCTAGCAGCGCCCCTACTGGGTCTTTACCTAGGTGGTGCATGGGTGGTCAAGCTTACAGGACGGTGACCCTAGCCCCACACATAATATGTGCTAGAATTTTTTCAGTCCGAGAACAGATGTACATTCACAAAGCAATCTAGTGTATATTTTAACTTGTGCCAGAGCATTACCCGTCCCATATTCTGATTGGTTTTTACATATAATTCTGTAACTAGTTATCCCAAAATTCCATCAAATCTTGGCATTTGGTATTGGTTTGCAAAATTCATCCTTGGAATCAGAATTGGCTTTCAGTTCTACTTTTTCATAATAGTATTCTCTTTAAATTAGAGTCTTGATTTTTTATAACAATTTCAAATTGTGATTTATGATGGAATTAGAATTGAGATCTAAATTCTGGACCCTAATTCCAATTATGTTTTACAAACGGAGTTAGTATTCATCGGAAATCTCTTCGGGAATGGTGTCCCAGAAGCTCATATCAGGGGTTGACCAGAAACATAGCTACACTTGTATAACATCATAAATAAAAAAGGATCATTCCCTAAAGTCTGCAAAGTCAAATTCAATGCACAAACCCGCACCCAAAACAAAAAAAATTACACACATCAGATTGTCCTAATTGCTTAATGTAATATTTTCCACTTTCGCTTCTATATCAGCAGTACTAGAGCTACCTAGTTCAGAGGCAAGCTGTCTCAGTGAACTCCTCAAAGCATTGCATGCCTCAAGAAATACATCTGATGCTCCTTTAAGTCCTCCTACCTCCACCTGCACTACCTCAATAATGCTGTGGATTTTCTCCATGGCAGCCTTTATGGCAGGAATCTCTTGTGGGGGATAGAGGCAAGCTCCAATCTCATCAATCTGTCCACCAAGTTTCTGACACAGCTGCAGCAATTTCTCCAGTGAATCTACAAAACTGCTGTCGTCATTTGGTTTTACCAGCTTAAGCAAACCTGTGATGGAGCGAATAAGTTCTTTTATGACTGAAAGTGTATCAGACACAACCGAAATTGCTATTTCAGCAACTTTCATCTCTTCAGGTGACAGGTCATTCCCCAGATCACCTTCACTTGAATTATCATCATGTGGCTCATACTCCGTTTCAGCACAACTCTCATCTTTAGTTTTGTCAATTGGATCATCAGATGAACCCGGCTTCAATTCTTTCATCTCACGAAGAACATCCTTCACTGAAACCGCAACTTGTGTCATTCCTCGCCCAATTGCTGTAATATTTGTTGCAGGAGTCTTTTTAAGGGCAGAACATGCGTCCCATACAGCACCAACCAATGGTGGAATTGATGGTTTTCGGTCTTTACAATGGGATCCTGTTAGTGTTCATTAGAAGAGAAAGTAAGTTTGCCAGCATTCCAACAGAAGATTAGAGAAATAATTAGCTGTAGGGTTGGGACAGAGATAGTGGGTAGTGGTTTGAAACATGATAATCTTGCCAGCCCAATATATATATAAAGGAACAATTATTTAATGGGCATATCAATGATCATAATGATAAATGTCAAAGTAATCAAAATGATTCACAATGGAGCTTAATGAGCTATGCTTAACAACACGAGCAAAAAATAGCCAAACACATAGTTAGGGAAGTTCATCCCACCACATATTTTACCCCTTTTGAGAATAATATGGCTGTTCATTTTAACTACAGTCAGATTGTATCCAATGTGCATGGAGGCTGATAATTTAAAGTCTATTAACAGCATGCTGTGTGCATTTCAAAACCAAAAGAGTATCCTTAATCAATACCACTTCTATAAAACCTTATCCAATGCCCACGATCAATCTCAGATTTCTTAATCTATGTATTTTTTTCTTCCTATTTAGGTAAGCTTTTCTCAAGTTCAATGCCATATCAAATTGGAATATTATTTAAATGAACCAACTATTCCAAAACCTTAAATTGTTAAGTGAAAACACATAAATGATTTTGTATCTCTAACAACTATGTTTCAGTTATGGGGTTTGGTTCAATAAAAGCAATTATTAACCACAAATTTGTTGAATAATATTCTAAGACCTTACGCCAGAAACAAGTTTACTTCATATCTATAATTTGAAAAAACCGTTGTGTTTGTATACACATACACAACACCGTCACTACTAGATTGACTAATGACATGGCCATCAACATCCCTGAAGAAAAAGGCATAACAACTTTTCACAAAAATGATGACATGGTGTTACAGGAAGGACTTAAAATACACCTCTACTACCATTTTGGCATGCACAATAAACTACATAAGTACATATCCAGATCAGCACTATCATGACCACCTCCTTCAACACCAACATCGCCTATATATCATGAATTCATTATCAGGATGCATGCTTTTTCTTTACCTCCCAATTCCTTAGTCTCCCTTTCTATGTTCCTGTCAGAAAAAGTGGATCAAACTCATGGTGTTGAGACTAGAGATTAGCATGTTCTCACTTTTGTTTTTGTCCTCATCTCTTTTCTCTCTTTTCTCTATTGCCAGTCTCTCAGAACATCAAACAAATGCTTGCTGAATCTACATATCATGCTCTCTAATTCTTAATTTGGATTGAATGTATTCATATTGCTTCATAGTAACTTTCAGTAATGTAATCATTGCTGAAAAATCCAAAGTAAGTATTTATATTGCTTAATAGTATTAGCAACTAAGAGATGTAACCACTTATCAACTTAATTTCTTGAAGAATAACATAAAGAATTACTATATATAACCACATAATGAATAAGATTAAGATATACTATCACAATTCCATTAGCCGCAACCCTTTTTGTATGTGTTGGTCTTCTATATGACCAATTACTAGCTAACACTACTATGAAATGAATTTTAAACAACAGCCAATCAAAACAACCTACCGGATTAAGGTCACGGGCTTTTGAAGAGAGGCTACAATACCACTGAATAAGGACCTTAACTGGTACTTGGATATGAGGACTTGGAGCATGGATATGGATATTCCAAAATTCAAAACGGCAAACCATTTTCAGCGGTCAAGACAAAAGTTTTATCCAAGTCCAGTGAGATCTTTCAAAAATTATTAAGCTAAGCAAACTGAAAGAGGATTCTGAAATCTTCAAAATTTTTGCTGCCAACATTTAACAGACCTAATTATTAGCTTCCTTTCACTTAGTAAATGAAAGAATTCTTATACTGGTATCTCAGTGCTGCCACTTCTGATTAGTGAAAAAAGAAAGTCAAAAGCTGGGATAGCATAAATTTTAAGCATAAAATAAATTTTCAAGTCTATCTTCAACCAAAATTTTCACAAGCTTGGATCTAAATTAAACTCTTAAGAAAAATTAATGTACTACATGCTTTTTTAATGACAATATAGAATATTTGTCATAGCTAGTGCAGCAGAATTTAACTTACTGATTCACACATCATGTTACTAATTAGTAATCAGTCTCAGCACTAAATTAGTACTATTTAGAGAAACACTGCTGCAAGTTAAAGGTTGAGATAGAATGATAGAATAGCTATAAAGACTGTTATATAAAGTTTTAACGTCGGTAAATCAATACATTGTTCAGAAATGCTCTTTCCAGATCAATTATTAAAAGTCTGTCATGCTTTTCTGTGTTTATCTGTGAGTGTTTGAGAGAGCTTACCATATAAAGAGACAGACTCCTTCATCAACCTGAAGCAGGAATCAACAACTTGTTTCACAGATGCATGAATACTGGAAGACAGAGTAGGCCCTGCACCTACTGTACTGCCATGGGAAAGCAAAAGAAAACCTTGTAACATGTTGAAGTATGATGCCATATTTTCCTCAATTGCTTTAGATTCTGGTTTTTCTCCAGTCCAAAGCATTCCAACTGCAGATAAGATAGAAGATATATTTAATTAAAACTCAAGCATGCACATGTTTACAAACCATATGGAAAAACTGGATGGTATATTAATTGTGCACTTCACAATACAAAAGGGTAGAAATCTTGAAAGCATACAACCATTGTTCTCCTTTGTCATATATAACAGATTATTGAAAGTACCATCATTATGAGTGTACACAGGTGGTTATGAACGGTTAACACACTAGTGGTCCCTTCTTTTCTTCTTCCTAATTTGCAAAGCTCTGTATAATTATAATCCTGATTCCTAACCATCTTATTCCTCTGATTCATCAGAATTTGCTTCTCACACAATGAAAGAGCTTCATGATTCAATGCCAACTTAGTGTTTTAGAGTGCCAAATTATTATTCATAGATACACACAGAAAGATAACTGATATAGTGAGATTATATCATTATATGCAATAGCATCTGTTCTAAACTGAAAATAAGAGACAATTTTCTTTGAAATTCATGCGTTCTCTCTTCCCTAACCTCTCTCTTTCACTCTTTGTAAAAACCCTCATGACACTAAATAAATGAAAGAAACACATCACTAAACCGGGAAAAAAGAATGAAATTTTGGAATAACCAACCTATATAACGCAAACTTGAGAAAACCCATTAGAGAAAAACACAAGAGTAAAAGGAAGAAAACAATTTTTTTTTTTTATAAAAAAGAAGGCACATTTTAAGAATAGTAAACCTGTGGTTGCCTGTTTGGAGACTTGGTCACCCATCTTTATTACCTCCTCCCAGCTCACTTTTTCCAAAAAAAGAAGCT
This sequence comes from Castanospermum australe, assembly GCA_019955255.1. Classification (NCBI taxonomy): domain Eukaryota; kingdom Viridiplantae; phylum Streptophyta; class Magnoliopsida; order Fabales; family Fabaceae; genus Castanospermum; species Castanospermum australe. The sequence continues at coordinate 126,117 of NSJW01000470.1, forward strand.
GCTGTTTGATCCAAAACCTACACGCGCACACAAAAATCATGCCATGGTAACTGAGAGTCAATCACGAATAGATGGTGTTGAATATGCTATACCTGGAGGGTCTCATGGATGGTGGTGAGGTGGGAACCTAGGATTCGGTTCAGGTGTTCTTTCTCGGCTTTTCCGGGCATGCTGCTCACCCTCTACAATCTGCTTCTCGACGGCGATGGGACGGTGGCGCTTTGAGGAAAAATTCAGGTCCAATCAGCAAACATAGAGTTATAAAATTAGAAATTTAGAATAAACCCTTAATTAATTCTTATAAAAATTGTGTCTACATAATTATTTTTTTTTTTTGGGTATTTGTGTTTACATAATTTTGATCAAAGACTGTCAAACATCAATAGTAACTTTGATCCTTGAAATCAAAATCGTCTGTAATGTAAAGATAAAAAATAAATTAATATAATTTTAATAATTAAAAAAATAAATTAATAACATTTTTTAATAATTAAAAAATTAAATTAATGTTAATTTAAAAAAATAATATTATTTTTTATTAAATTAATGTTAATATTTTTAAAAAATTAAAATAATATTAACATAATTTTAAAAAAATTAAATTAAAAACTTATTAAATAAAATTATATACATAAAAAATTATTTTCTTTACTCGTAAATAATAGTTAGAGATACATATTTTTTTGGGTACATAGAGATACATTTTATTAGTTTAATTTTTAAAATTTTTCATTCCTCTGATTGTTTTGTTATTTTTTAATTATATATAAAGGAATGAAATTTATTGATAATTTAAATTTTAAATAACTAAATTAATAAAATTAGTTTATAATAAACAAAATTATTAAAAAAAGTTTTTGTAAAGAATGAAAAACAAATTTTATTCTAAAATTATAAATAAATTTCTTTTGTAAAAATTTCTTATGTAGGATTGTATAATTTTTAAAATAAATTTTAATAATATAAAACTAAATATCTTTTTGTATATATAAAAAAAAAGTTGTTTACAAAGGATTACTTCTATGTAGATTTAATTTTAGTGACTTGGTTTACAGTAATTAAGATCTCAACCCACAAATAATCATAACATTAATTAGTCACGACAAACCATTAGATAATAATAAATCATTTTTCAAATAACATATTGTATATACAATTTTGCAGTTATAAAATATTAAACAGTTATATAATACCTCTTATTATTGATATCTTCAGTTAACAGTTTTATTGTATATTTAATAAAATAATTAGTTTATAGACTTAATAAATTATAAACCGTCTCGTCATGTGAATTAAATTTAAATTTAATAAAAATATGTGAGTTAAATTATATTTTAAAACAAATAAAAGATTCAATATTTAAATAAAATACACATATCTATAGTTCTATATTATATATTAAAAATAGATTTAAATATATTTTCAATCTATATAAAATTTATTTAAATTTTTGTCCTACATATTTTTATTTTTTAAACTAGCCCTTTTGAATTTTGTTTTCCTTTCTAAATTCTAAGTCGTCCGTTACACATTTGTCATTAAGACATTAACCCAGGCTACGTGTATGTGAAGTACTTATGAAATAGAAAATAAATGTCGCAAATTAAGTGACAATGAATTTACAAATCTCCTAGCTCCAGGGGCGACTGAATTTTTTTTTTTTGTCAAATTTTAATACGTGTTTAAATTAATTTATTTTACAATTAAAATAACTTATAATTAATATTTAAAATAAAAAAACTGTTCTTAAACATGCAGCGTTCAATTTACAATTTAGACAATCACATTATGCACGGTCGATTTATGAAAGAGAGAGAATTTCTTTCTTCACTCGGTCTCTTAACTTGGTTGAGCTTAATTTTTTTAAAAAAAATTATATTTTTAAAAAAAAAATTAATAAAATTTTAATTATAAATTATTTTAAATATAAAATAAATTAATTTAAATATACACGAATTCATCAAACTTCTCCTTACCTATCCAGTCTTCATCCCTCGAAAAACTCAGATTTGTAAAGAAATCATTCAACGATATTAATGGTGGTCAATTTCCACAACCCTCGCAATCCTCGCCACCGACAGAACAGAACCCCCCACCAAGAACGCCATAGTTTCTCCCCATATGCTTTGGTTTAGATTTCAAATTTTTTTTTAATTTGATTTGTCAAATCTTCATCGAAAACTTCTACTATAAGGTACATTGAATTCTTCCAGATCAATTTTGATTAAATTAAATCGAGTTTGATTTGATTTAACTTAAAGATCATTGAAAACTTGAAAAATCCTATTTACCTCAAAATTCCCGAACGCACACAGTGGGTGAGTTCCACCTGAGATAGATCCTAAACGTGAGACCCATCATTCAAGTTGCATCCCGATCGAAATAACAGAGTCTAAACTCATTTAGTATTTTATTTCACATGACAGAAGTTCGAGGAACATTACAGAACCTTAACCAAAATCGAATTGAGGAAAAAAAATTTTCCTTTTCTTTTCATTTCTTTTTATAAACTTATTTTTTCTTCTGATAAACATTTCCCTCCTAAATGATATTGGAATTTGATCTGGCATTTCTGCAACCAAAGCTAGAAGTAGAAGCCAAACCCAATATCAACTACACAAGCTGACAGCTTTAAGGAATCTTCTCTATTTTGCTCAACTTAATCCATCTTCTACGGCAAATCTTCCCTGAAATATCCTTTCCCTTGCCTTACTTGCCTGCAAGCTCAGACAACCAAGAAATAAGAACATTTCAATAAGCAGTACATGTTCGAAGCTATTGCAGACTCTTAATGAGACTACGTGGGCTAACATGCTACTTTTCTGAATGAATGTGAAGATAACTTCTGTAGGCTGTATTTGTTATAAATGTGTCTCATGTTTAATAGGAATTAATAATGATTTAATTAAAACATATTAAAGGGCTAAAAGGTAAATTAGTTGTAAGAGAGGATAATTAAGTAATTGCTTGATGGGAGCAATTATCTAATGATTATAGGATGTTATCCTAAGTGATAACTGATGGTTTTAAAATTTGAAAGAAACCGATAACTGATGATACTATCTTATGGGTTTGAATTTCATATTAAACCCCTATATATTCAGTCTCTACCCATAAGGATACACCAACCAAAACAGTTTATTTCCATCAGAAAGTGAAAAGTGTAAGTACGAAAGGGGAAGGGACCGATAAAGACTAAAGGTTCAAGAAGGCTTTCAGATCTGAAGTTTATTCCGCATCATGGATAAAGGTTAGTACCATTTATTATTTTGATTTTAATGTATGTGAAAACAATGAATTCCTAAGATCCTAATTGTGTTCTAGTATGATGATCCATAATGTAAAGGACACAAGTTTAAGTTTACATGTGGTATCAGAGCTTAGGTTTGGGAATTCATGATTTTCCATGTATGATAATTTTTTAAAATCGTTCTTACAAAATGAACATGAAAGAGAAAGATCTGAGAAAGCCAGATCTAAGAAAAACGTTCAAAAAAAAAAATTGCCAGAAATTGGCTTCGTTCGAAAGTTCCTATGTTCTCCGGCGTTTCCCCTGTTCTCCGGCGAAAGGTTCCGGCGCCGCCTGCTTCTGCTCATCTCCTGAACGATCGGCCACGGCTCCTCCAGATCCACCATCAACTCCCGTCGAAAAAAACCAGATCTGGCCGAAACCAGAAGGACCGGTTGAACGACGGCCTATACAGCAAACGGCGGAGGCAGAGGAATCTCGTCGAGGAGGAGCGAGCTCCATGTTTCTGAGGTCGTCGGGTTTGGGGTGAAACCTTTCTCGACGAGCCGGCTGAGGTGCGGCGATCCGGAGTCGTTGCTGCCGTCCAAGAAGAAACCGAATCTGACGCAGCGGAAGGGGCTGGGGTTCCGGCCAGGAGTCGGGATCTGTATTACGAGAGGTTCTGTTTCGGTCCTGGCTGGTGGTGGTAGCCTGGCTCGAAGGGATGATCGACCGGACTGTGATGGTCCTGGCACCGCCACAGAGATGACAGGATATGATGGTTCGCGTCTGGGCTGGCGTTCCTGGTGGGAGTCGGGATTTGTTTGGGTCCTGGCTCGAAGAGGTGGACCGGACCATGAAAGCTCTGGCACCGCCGAAGAGATGGACCGGACTGTGAAGGTTCTGGTGCGGCGCCAAAGAAGACGACCGGACACGAACGGCGCCGGAGAAGACGGCAGGAGTTCGTGCCGGAGACGTTGTTCGGGTGTTGATGAAATTCAAAAAAAAAAAAGGAAGAAAGGAAAGGAGGAAATTTGAATGTGAAAATTTAATCCTATAATTGTTTAGAAAATATTTCTGTTTGGAATTAAGTATGATGGATTTGTTAGTCACCAAAGTGGCCAAATTCTTATGAATTGTTTTAATTCTGAACATTATGATTATGTTTCAATTATTCATAATTTTGATACTATAAATAAGATGAAAATTATTGTTTTATTATGGGTAAATTGAAGTTCATTATTATAAGGCAGTTAAGGATCAACCCAAAGGTTGATTGCTTGTCTTTATAATAAATGAGTATGAATGTTTGGTGATGTGAATATATTATTAGTTATATTTATATATCCAAAGATAATAAATATTTCTAGTTAGTGTATACATCATTGCCAAATTATGAGAAAATTTTATTAGCATCATTATGTTGAATGTTGTATATTGATGGATTGCCCAAAGGTGAACATCAATATGCATTGTATGAAATGTATCTGAATCTGTGAAGCATGTTGATGTGTATGTATGTATAACTCAAAGTATTAATGTTTTAAATTTTATTCCTTGCAGTACCAGTTGCTACACATTCACTATTCTCAACAGTTGCAGTTTTTAATGGACTCAACTTCTCTGAATGTAGTGAGCAAATCCAATTTTACCTTGGGGTAATGGATCTGGATTTAGCTCTTAGAGAAGAGAAACCTAGTGCTATTACTGTTACAAGCACTGAAGAGGAAATGGTCCATTATAAAAACTGGGAAAGATCCAACAAGTTGAGTTTAATGTACATACGAATGAGCATTGCTAGCAACATCAAGTCAGCTCTTCCACAAACTGAAAATGTAAAAGAAATGATGAAACTTGTGGAAGAGCGCTCCCAAACTGCTGACAAGTCTCTTGCTGGGACACTAATGGGTACATTGACCACCATGAAATTTGATGGTTATCGTACGATGCATGAGCATGTTATTGAAATGACGAATATTGCAACAAGACTAAAGTCATTAGGGGATGGATGTGCATGAAAATTTCCTGGTGCAGTTCATCCTGAACTCATTACCGACTGAGTATGGTCCTTTCCAGATGAACTATAACACCATGAAGGATAAATGGAATGTGCATGAATTGCACAGTATGTTGGTTCAGGAAGAGACCAGACTCAAGAACCAGGGAATTCATTCCATCAATTATGTGAAAGGTCAAGGAGCTGAAAAGAAAAGTTTCAAGAAACATGAGAAGAAGGGAGGATGACCTCTGAAGGTTAATGAGGCTTCTTCTTCTAAAATTCACAAGAAGGAACATAATAGAAACAGATGTCATTTCTGTAAGAAGGCTGGACACTTCCAAAAGGATTGTCCGAAACGTAAGGCTTGGTTCGAAAAGAAAGGTAAGCCCAGTGCTTATGTATGTTATGAATCAAACCTAGCTAAAGTTCCTTATAACACTTGGTGGATTGATTCTGGATGTACTACTCATGTTTCCAATATGTTGCAGGGATTCCTTATGACCCAGGCCACAAAAGCCAAATGAAAAGTTTGTCTTCATGGGCAATGGAATGAAAGCTCCAGTGGAAGCTGTCGGGACTTATCGTTTAATCCTTGACACTGGATATCGTTTAGATTTATTGAAAACTTTATATGTACCTAGTATAACTAGAAATTTAGTTTCAATTTCTAAACTTGATAAGGCTGAATATTCCTTTAGATTTGGTAGTGGTTGTTTTAGTTTGTACAAGCACAATCATTTGATTGGCAATGGTACCTTATGTGATGGATTATATAAATTATGTCTTGATAATCTATATGCTGAAACACTTATGACCTTGCATCATAACGTTGGCACTAAACGTGCCTTAATAAATGAATGTTCTGCTTACTTGTGGCATAAACGTTTGAGACATATTTCTAAAGAAAGAATGGAAAGATTGGTAAGAAATGAAATCCTTCCGGATTTAGATTTTACTGATCTGAATGTATGTGTGGATTGTATTAAAGGTAAACAAACAAAACACACAAAGAAAGGAGCCACAAGAAGCAGTCAGCTTCTTGAAATTATACACACTGATGTATGTGGGCCCTTTGATGTTAACGTTTTCAATAAAGAAAAATACTTTATCACATTTATTGATGATTATTCACGTTATGGTTATGTCTATTTGCTGCATGATAAATCTCAGGCTGTAAATGCCTTGGAGATTTATATTAATGAAGTTGAAAGGCAATTAGACAAAAGGGTGAAAATTATCGGATCTGATAGGGGTGGAGAGTATTATGGAAGGTATGATGAAAGCGGACAACATCCAGGTCCATTTGCTAAATTCCTTGAAAAGAGAGGCATATGTGCTCAATACACAATGCCAGGTACACCACAACAAAATGGTTGTATCAGAAAGGCGTAATAGAACCTTGTTTAGATATGGTTAGGAGTATGTTAAGTAATTCATCTTTACCCATTTCGTTGTGGACTTGTGCTCTTAAAACTGCCATGTATCTGTTGAATAGGGTTCCTAGTAAGGCAGTTCCAAAGACTCATTTTGAACTGTGGACTGGAAGGAAACCTAGCCTAAGGCACCTGCATGTTTGGGGTTGCCAGGCAGAAATTAGATATTATAATCCACAAGAAAAGAAACTGGATGCAAGAACAATCAATGGATATTTCATTGGTTATCCAGAAAAATCGAAAGGGTATAGATTTTATTGTCCTAATCATATTATAAGGATTATTGAAACTGGAAATGCCAGGTTCATTGAGAATGGTGAAGTTAGTGGGAGTGAAACTTCACGTAAAGTGGAGATTCAAGAATTGAGAGTACAAGTTCCCTTGACTTGTGTCTCTAATAAAGTTGTTGTTCCTCATGTTGTTGTACCGATTAATAATTTAATAATGAAGAATAACAAATAAATGATCCCACTACTCACAATGAAATTATAGTGAAATGAACCGAATGAGCGCATAGTAGAAGAACCACAACAAATAGCATTAAGAAGATCTCAAAGAGAATAGGAGATCCGCTATTTCTAATGACTATGTGGTATATCTACAAGAGTCTGAATTTGACTTGGGAAATGGAAGATGATCCAGTTACGTTTTTACAAGCCATGAATAGTAACAATGGTGAAAAGTGGTTAAACGCCATGAAAGAGGAGTTGAAATCTATGGAACAGAATGATGTTTGGGACCTTGTTGAGTTACCAGAAGGTTGTAAGAGAGTTGGATGTAAATGGGTATTAAGAAGATCTCAAAGAGATAGGAGATCCGCTATTTCTAATGACTATGTGGTATATCTACAAGAGTCTGAATTTGACTTGGGAATGGAAGATGATCCAGTTACGTTTTCACAAGCCATGAATAGTAACAATGGTGAAAAGTGGTTAAACGCCATGAAAGAGGAGTTGAAAATCTATGGAACAGAATGATGTTTGGGACCTTGTTGAGTTACCAGAAGGTTGTAAGAGAGTTGGATGTAAATGGGTCTTTAAGACCAAACGTGACTCTCATGGTAACTTAGAATGTTATAAGGCCAGACTAGTTGCCAAAGGATTCACTCAGAAAGATGGCATCGACTATAAGGAGACCTTTTCACCGGTATCCAAGAAAGATTCTTTAAGAATCATTATGGCATTGGTGGCTCATTATGATTTAGAGTTACACCAGATGGATGTGAAAACGGCCTTTCTAAATAGGAATTTAGAGGAAGATGTGTTCATGGACCAACCATTGGGGTTCATAGAAAAGGGAAAAGAGCACATGGTGTGTAAACTTAAGAAATCAATATACGGACTTAAACAAGCTTCACGACAATGGTACCTTAAGTTTAACGATACCGTTATTTCCTTTGAATTTAAGGAAAAACACCGTCGATCGGTGTATATATCTAAAGGTCAGTGGGAGCAAATTTATATTTTTGATTCTGTATGTTGATGACATCTTGCTTGCAACTAATAATCTTGGTCTTTTAAGTGAAACTAAGACATTTCTCTCTAGTAACTTTGAAATGAAAGATATGGGTGAGGCAACCTATGTGATTGGAATAGAGATATTCCGTGACAGATCACAAGGATTGTTAGGCTTGTCTCAGAAAGCATATATTAATAAAGTTTTAGAGAGATTTGGGATGGAAAAGTGCTCATCATCTCCGGTTCCAATTCAGAAAGAAGACAAATTTAATCTCATGCAATGTCCAAAGAATGATTTGGAACGGAAAGAAATGGAAGCAATTCCATATGCATCGCTTGTTGGGAGCTTAATGTATGCTCAGACTTGTACGAAACCAGATATCAGTTTTTGCAGTTGGAATGTTAGGAAGATATCAGAGTAATCCTGGTATGGATCATTGGAAAGCTGCAAAGAAAGTTCTGAGATATTTGCAAGGAACAAAGAATCACATGCTTACTTATAGGAAATCCAACAACCTTGAGGTCATTGGATATTCAGATTCAGACTTTGCCGGATGTGTGGACACAAGAAAATCCACTTTTGGCTATTTGTATCTTTTAGCTGGAGGAGGTATATCATGGAAAAGTGCGAAGCAGTCTGTAATTGCTGCATCCACTATGGAAGCTGAATTTGTGGCATGCTTTGAGGCCATGGTTCAGGCTAAATGGCTACGGAACTTTATTTCAGTGCTTGGATTGGTCGACAGTATTGATAGGCCGCTGAAAATTTATTGTGACAATTCCGCAGCAGTCTTCTTTTTTCTAAAAACGACAAATATTCCAAAGGTGCTAAACATATGGAGTTGAAATACTTTGCCGTTAAAGAAGAGGTTCAGAAACGTAAAGTGTCTATAGAGCATGTTAGCACTAATCTTATGATAGCTGATCCCTTGACGAAGGGATTACCGCCCAAAATATTTACTGGTCATTTGTGTAGTATGGGCATTATGTCAGCTAATGACTGTTTGATCATTATTGTAATTATTGACCATTGACACTCTGAGCTCATTAATATATAAGTTTCTGAATTTTTCCTGTTTTCAAATTTATGTATACATGCATGTATGAATGATGAAATTGAAATACAGGATTTGTCCCTAATGAAGACATTATTGTTTGTTATTGGACATGATGTGTACTTCCATTAAAGTATCATATTAGGGATAAGAGCTAATATAGTGGTACATGGAAAGAACTATGCCGATTTGATAGTATAGAACCGCCATGACTCTTATTAGTTTTATTCCTAATTATGAATTATGATGCAACTAATGTATGAAACCTTTAGCCGAATTTATACGCACTAAAGTTGATGTTTTATTAAATCATGACATGACATTTACCACATGAGCCAAGTGGGAGAATGTTAGAAATGTGTCTCATGTTTAATGGGAACTAATGATGATTTAATTAAAACATATTAAAGGGCTAAAAGGTAAATTAGTTGTAAGGGAAGATAATTAAGTAATTGCTTGATGAGAACAATTATCTAATGATTATAGGATGTTATCCTAAGTGATAACTGATGGTTTTGAAATTCGAAAGAAACCGATAACTGATGATACTATCTTATGGGTTTGAATTTCATATTAAACCTCTATATATTCAGTCTCTACCCATAAGGATACACCAACCAAAACAGTTTATTTCCATCAGAAAGTGAAAGGTGTAAGTACGAAAGAGGAAGGGACCGATAAAGACTAAAGGTTCAAGAAGGCTTTCAGATCTGAAGTTTATTCCGCATCATGGATAAAGGTTAGTACCATTTATTGTTTTGATTTTAATGTATGTGAAAACCATAAATTCCTAAGATCCTAATTGTGTTCTAGTATGATGATCCATAATGTTAAAGGACACAAGTTTAAGTTTACAGTACTTTAACCCATTGAGTGAATTTCCAGTGATTTCAGGATTTTTAGTTTCATAACATTTCAAAATTTTTAACTTGATGTCAGAAGATATAACATTATGAAAGTGTTATTTTTGGACTATGCCAAGTGCAGAGCCAGGAAGACTTGGGAGTGGAGGACAAACCTGTTTTTTCCAGTCTGTACAACTTGTTATGATAGATAGCAGAACTGTTTGGCTGAAGGCACCAATCAGTATTCCAATCCAAAGGCCTTTTCCTCCCAACTGTACCCAGAAACCCAATATAGCAGCAACTGGAATTCCGAAAACATAATAAGCTCCAAGGTTCACATATGCTCCTAGGTGTTGCCACCCACTTCCTCTAGCAATACGTATTATAAACAAGTGTTAAATTTCATGGCACAGCTCAGACCTCTTTGCATAGAAAGAGAAGTGTTTTGAATTGAATAATAGAGGAAAGAAAGTGCTAACCTGAAAGGGTACCATGTAAGGTGTCCAGTATAACAGACAGACATAACAGAGGAACCATCTCTGTGACATAATCCACCACGTCCTGCTCATTGCTAAAAGCATAACCTACCACATTCCGGCAGGCAAAAATGATTGAGCTCACCAGAAGAGCCCCTGAAGCTGCAAGAGACATAGCAGCAGAAACAGACACTCGCCCTGCTTGTGGATTTCCAGATCCTAATGCATTTGAAACTCTAGTGCTGAATAACCCATCAAAAAGAGAGACCAATGAGAAAAGAAAGACATTGCTTTATTTTTGGAAGTTTTACTATTGTACAGGAATATGAATATGCACAAATTGATGAAGGTTATGTGAAGTAAAACCTTGCTGCTGAGCCAATTGCTTCTGGTATTGTATATATTGTTGTGATGGTAGACAAACTTATCACAAAAAATTAATACAATAAATTAGCACCACTCATATGAATGGAGATCATTATTTGACTATGAATAACAAATTCAATACATATTTTAAAAGACACAAAGTTATTCATGTCTGAAAGACTAAGAAAAATCCTACCATATGGATAAGACTGAAGTTTCAAGCTCTGGATTTGGTAGAAGACCGGAAAGCAAGGTAAGCAGCTCAAATGACCACCATTCAAGGCTAAAATGATAAAAAAATATAAGAAACAAACCATGGTTAATAAAAAGTAGGGGAATAGTCAGAAAAACCCCCTTAAACTCTGTTCTATGTGTACTTTGGTCCTTAAACTTTAAAAATGTGCACTTTGATCCTTCAACCTTCAAAAGTGTGCACTTTAGTCCAAAAGTGTAATTCCGTCCAAATTTGGACAAAAAACTGCACATGATCAGCCCGTGAAGACATTTTAGTTTAAAAACGTGCAGTTTTTCATCTAGGACGGATGTTATACTTTTGAAAGGTGAACGGGTTTTTTGGACTTTTTCCTAAAAAATATAATATATCAAATGTCAGATAAGGGAACTTACCAAATCATTCCAGCTGAAGGAATACCATAGCGAAAGAATTCTCTGATCCCATGGAATAGCTCCATGGAAATTGGAACCCGAGTCCTTTCACAAGCAGTAGAGAATTTCATATACAATCCAAGTAAAATTCCATTCAACCAGTATGAAGTACCAATAGAAAATGCTGCTCCTAAGCTACCTAATCCAGATTTAAAAACTAGTATCCAACAAAAAGCTATGTGGAAGCAAAAAGTAACACGAGAACTTATGACAAGGGGACTAATCAAACTTTGCATGAGAAAGTATCGAACCAAGGCCTGAAGTGTTGCATAAGCAAAGAGAGCAGGAATCAGGCACAGCGCAAATTTTCCAGCTTCATGTGAAAGCAAAGGGTCTTGACCAAGTAAACTGAGTACCTTCCCCAAGTAAATCCACAATAGAGACAGAGGAAGACAAGCTAAAATAAGAGAGACGATGCCAGTGCAAATTTGAACACCAAATTTTCGATATTGCTGTGCACCATAGGCTTGCCCACATAGAGTTTCCAAGGCACATGACAGTCCAAACTGTTTGATATGTACAAAATATAAAATGCAATTAATTCTCAAATAAAACTCAAATGAACCAAATAGCCTAATATGCATTGCTTCCTTTTCATCCCCATTCAGTTGAAAAATTATTAGCAGAACTGAACAAACTAGCAATAGACTCTAAGTTCTGCCTCTATTCTTTATGGCATCTTCTATAAGATAATTTATCCAAATATGACCAATTAGAAGGCATATTACTGCTTTTATTCGTCTAGAATCTAGATTTTCCCTCTTATCTATTATTATTATTATTATTATTATTTTCATTTTGCCTCCTCCCTACTTCATAAGCATTAAGTTAAACAACTGTTTCATATTGATTGCCTGCGAATGCAATTGTTCCTCTTAAAAAATATGGAGGGTACCCTTCAAGTCTATTCTGAACTAAAACTTACTAGCATTTGGTTATGGTGCCTAAGAGAGAAACATAAGACATGGGAAAAAGAAGACTTACAAGAACACTAAAGCCAGAGACGGCACAGACAGAGATAGCAATCGCGGTGCTAGAGAGAGCAACCTTACCCAAGTGACCCACCATCATCATTGAAATAATTTGTAGAAAATACTGTGACAAATTCACAGCTATCAGAGGCCCTGCTAAATAACCAACCCCTTTGACCTCTTGAGCTAAGACACCCCATGCTATGCCTGAACGATCCTCTCCTTCTCTATCTTTCTCCAAGAGACCCTTTTCCATATCCTCTTTCTGCCTCACAGAAGAATTGCACCCTCTTGAAACTGAAAGAAATGGCAGAGCCTTGGGTGTTCTGGCTGCTTCTGTTGTCGGTATATGTTTGACTACATTATATATAGCAAAAGCAATACTTGCAAGTCTTTGCTTTGAAGATGGTATGCGGAGAATCGTGTTAGAGTTTAATACTATATTTCGCAACTAGTGGATTGCGGTCAACAAGACATCAGACATCACTACTAGAAATTAAACCCAAAATCGTTTTTTGCGTGGAAACTGCTCTGGCTATGATATTCATTTATTTATGGGGGAATAACACGAGGATCAAATATAATACAAATATTTCACGTCTACGTAGAAGGCTGAGATTGAATTGTGAATAAACGCACACACCCAGGACTGTGACACTCTGTAATATTATACCAGAGAGATGAAGGTGGAGCGGTCTTACCTGGTGGGCTCTACAAATAAAGTGCGACTCAGCCATCTCTTTTTGTCAGTCGGAATTATGCAGAAAGCTCTTTACATTTTTTTTGTAAACATGAATTTAGGTTCAAGGAAGGCTTGCCCTAGTTTAATATAAGAGCACGCTTCTCTATTCATTGAATCCTCACAAAAATATTTAGAGATAATTCATGAACAGAAATTTAAGAATAGAACCAAAGTCATATAAAGCAGGAATGAAAGGTCGATCATATAAACATTAAATAAAATTAAAATACATATATGTATCTTTTGAGCTAGTAACATTAAACAAAATTCATCTTAATTGATTTAGAATTTAATATAACTATTATCATATAAATTACATTTACAATTTAAAATAAAAGAAAATGCGAGAAATGCATGTGTTAAATTAATAGTATTGACAGATACTTTTGTGTCTGTCAATCTATATTTTTTATTTTTTTAGCTTGTATAAATATTTTTATAAAATGACGTGTATTTTTTGTAATAAAAGTGATATATATTTAAATTTTAAAAATAATTATTTTAATTAAAAAATAATATTTTATTAAAAAAGTATAAAAATAAAGAAAAGTTTAAAAAAAATATAAAATATACAATAATATCAATTTATATTTATATTTTTTTAAATTATTTTTAAATAAATATAAAAATATTTTAGACATATAAAAAAGGTAGGCACTAAAAGAAAATCTCCTTCATATATAAAATGTATAGATAAATTAAAAAGTTATTATTATCACTTAGTTGTCTTGGTCTAATCGGAAAATCAGTAAACCGGTTAGCTAATGACTCCGATTAAATATGTTTTGATGGAATTTTTCACCAGCTCAACAAACACGATCAAAGTCAAATAAATAGGATAGCCAACGTCACTGTCAGTCTAGAAACTCCCAGAAAAAAAGCGATTGCCAGAGTAAAAGAAAATGGTGTATGATCCATTCTCCCTTCCCCAAAAATTATTCTTTGTTTGGTTGTTTGGAAATCAAAGTACAGTTAACCTTTCCTTAGATATAGGCGAGAAAATAAAAAAAAAAATCGAAAAGTAAGAAAAAAAAGAAATAATAAATAAAAAATAATCTTTTAAATAATTTTTTCTCTTTTTGTTCTTAGATTGAGAGAAAAGAAAAAAAAAAGATTGTTTAAATATATAAAAAATTAAAAAATTAAAAAAATAAAAATATAACTTCTATTTTTTTTCTTTCATTCTTAGTTTTATTTCTTTAAAAGGAGAAAAAAAATTTTATGTAGACTCACGTGTATTTTTTCTCTCTTCTTATATTTTTCTCCTTAAATAAATAAATAAAAAATTCTCTTCTTTTATTTTTTTATATTTTTTTTCTCCTCTCTTTCCTTTTATTTCAAACAAAGGGTTTTCTATAGGAAGATAAGATGAGGAGGGTTAATAAGTAATAACCAGTATCTGTTCTTTAGCAACTTGTCCGTTAGGGATTGTGGCTTTCATTGCCTTTGTTTCTCTCTTTTGATTAAATCAATCTGATGAATTGATGGATTTTGTATTAAGTGTGACTTGCATTTATTGTTTGCTTTAAAGAAAGAAAAAGAAAGAGACAGAAGGAGTAGAAAAAGTCAAAGAAAAATAAAAAGAAAGATGAGATGGATGGAAAAAATGGCCAAACATATGGCTTAGTTGCTTATAGGAGAAATAGGAAGGCGAATGTGTAAATGGCATGCACAGCTTCTAATTTAACATGTATGTTGATCATTAAATGATAGTTATTTCTTTATGTTTTTTTCATATGACAAGTGATGAATTTTTTGTTTATAAAAGAAAACTTTCCGATGGATTAGGAGTATAGAAAAATTACAGAGAGAGTTATATTGTAAATTTTTAAAAATAAAGTGTTTCTATTGTGAGATATGGATATATTAGTTTTTTGAAGTTGAGAGATATAGAAGTTGTATTTTATTTTTTTATAATAAATTTTTGTACTATTTTTCTTATTTATTTAACTGTGTTAATTTTTGTGTGCATTAAATTTGTTTTTTATTTTATTTTATTGATTTTTTTAAAAATCTAAACACATTTTCGCTTACATCTATAAAGTATTCATTACATTTGAGTGTTCTGATACTAACATTTTAAAGAAGCTTTGCTCTATGATTTTTTACATGGTTGATGTCTTTTTTTTTTTTTTTAGACTTGTACATGGTTGATGTCTTGATAAATAGTTCTTGCTAGTGCTTTATTATTACATGATTTCTCTCTATTTCAAACTACTGAAAAGATGATTTGAATTTTCAATTTTGATTAAGGTCAAAGTTATGCACTTGTCCTTTACCACTATTCAAGATTTATGGGTCCACCCATCTTTCTCCATATGTTCATCCCTTTTTCTCTTCCTTCCTTTCACACATCCATTTCTATCAATGGACAGTGGGCGTTAAATAGCCAATGGAAACGATAAAATGGGGAAAACTGATTAATTTGGAGTCAAAAAGTTGATTGGTTGTTACTAGCTGCTCCTTTAGCTAGTTTGTTTGTGTTTTTTTTCATGAAAGAAAAGCACTTTATTTTCTTTTTCTTTTAATTAAAATAGTACTTCTAACTCTCCCAAGATGTGTTTGGGTATGCTTTGAGAAAACGGCACTTGCAATGCCTTTCGATAGATGAGAGAAAAAGAAAAATGCATGAGTAAAACAAAAACGTTCTTATGTACAGAAAAATTGTTATAAAAAGTTAATATACATACTTTAATAAATTTAAAAAGTTATGTTAATGAATTTTAAAACGTGTTTTTGTACATAATTTATAATTAGAGGAGGTTTATTATAATTTAGCCTTTGTTTTCTCTCTCAAAAATACTTTAATAATATGTTTAGAATCAATAAAAAGTAAAATTAATTTAATTTAATTTAAGTTAAAGTAATTTAATTTAATTTAAAAATTATTTTTATATTTAAAAATTATTATAAAATTAAATTAATTCTTATTATATGACCTTTCAAACAAAATATTTTATTGATAAATTAAATCAATTCTCAAAATTAATAATTAAACGCATACTCTTATTGATTTTTGAAAAATACTGATCATATCCACTTTTCTGAACATTTTCTCCTGTTTCCTTCCCTTCTTCTTTCACCTAAAGAAGGATACCGTCGTGGTGACATGAAGTGCTTGCACTCATTGCATCACATTGTCAGGTTTGTGGCTCTTCATCTCTTCCTTATTTTGAAATTTGTTTTTTTATGATGGAACCATGAACTCTCAGACTACTTGGTATATTATTGTTTGATTTGGGGAAAAGAAAATATTAGGGATTCTGAAATCTGGATGTTTGATTTGGGGAAAAGGAAATATCAAGGGTTCGTAATGTGGGTTCTGTTATTCCTGGTTTTGTGATTTATAAATGCTTGCCATCTATGGTTTTTACTTCATGTCTATTTGGGTTTGGCTGAACATATCAACATATCAGAAAGGGACAACTTTCAGGTAAATTTCGACAATAAGGAAAGAATTTAGTGTTGGAATTTTTTTACATGGACTATAATTAATTGTAATATTTTGTTTGCAAAAGTTATGCTGCCGATATGATTTGAGTTTTACACAATCACGATAAGTCCAATATTATTATAATATAATTAATATAGATTGTGCACGACTTACATTAAATTAGTGTGGATTGACAGCAATGTAGGCTCATACTAACGGCTGGAGTACTTCTGTTTTACCGTAATAATAACTTTTGATGGTAGAGCCTATTAGGGTTATATATATATATATGGCTAGATCCCCTCTCTTCTATAATATGTATACATTGGCTTGTCCCGAGAGGCAGAGATTGCTCAATCTTCATCAAGTAAGATATAAAATTAGTGTTCTAAATTTCATATAATTGTTCATATAATTTTTCTTACATTTAGACTTCAAATGGAAAGAGATGCATACAACCAACCAGAGTTGAATGCTACAAGCACGAGATTCTTCTAACATGAAAATTGCTTCATATAAATTTATGGAAAGACAATCTAGTTGCTGAAATGAAAAACTAGAATTTGTTAAAAGTCCCACAAGGGGCAATACTTTCTGTTAATAACTTTTTCCGCTCACAACAACGCTCAAGTTCACTACTTTCTGCATTCCCATACCACATGCAGTACAAATACTTCAAACCAAAGGAACAAGGAAAAATGTTCATACCAGAGATAATTCAGAAAAAGAAAATTCTACAGGGAAACTTTACTAGCATTGCTCCAAAGCCAATGATTGTCTACTATTGAAACAGAAAGTGTACAAGAAAGAACGTGTTGTCTTTCTCATTATTTCTATGTTTCAGGAACAAATTCAAAGCTGAGGAAACCAGTGCTGTAATTGACCAAAATTTGACATCTATAGTTAGTGTGCAATTTAATTTGTCAAAGCTAGTGGAGTAAGACATGAAATGCAGCACTCATGTTACATAATAAAAAAGTTTCAGATTCACGCATCTATAGGGTATCTTGTGTAACAATTGAATTATTATCAAGATGTTTGCAATATTTATACTGTTATGGCATGGAATATTCTGTTATATATGCTGTAAATACTTGATTTGTGTTGACATTTTTTCTTTTGTATATGTTGTAAATACTTCCTTTGGTTCTAAAGACAAGCCCAATATTTGTATGAAAAAGAAAGAGTTGGATCTAATTCAGTTCAAAATGTCCACTCCTTGTGAATCCAGAAAATTATAGTTCAAAATTGTATTTCCCCATTACCTTACCCAAATTTTTAGCTATTGAGGTTGAGAGCGGGACCTTTTCTTCTATTTGTTATGTTTGGGTTTGGAAGTTATCAAATTTTCTATCACAGCTCTCTACTTTCCCTCCCTTCGTTTTATGTTTAACCTTTTTATTAAATTAGCTGCTCTTTTAGCCGATTCTTTTTTCATGAAAGAGAAACCACTAGAATTTACAAATGCTATTTTAATCTTTTATCAATCAATAAATAAGATTTCCCTCTTTTTGTGTCTTGAGAGAGACATAAGGAGGTATTTGGTATGCTGTGGGAAGGAGCAGATGTGAATGCCGTCCTGCCACTGAATCTTTTTATACCGAAGGTAAGTATGTCTAATTTAAATTCTTCTCGCAATCTCACAAGTCACAGTATTTAGATTTTGAGTGTTTAACTGTTTATATTATATAAACATATCCACACTGCATGTGTGGCAAGAATCCAAGTCACCAAACACTACTGAGATTATCTATCTATCATAGTCAAATTATTTCAAATCCAGAGTTGTACATTATAGTTCAAAAAATCCAGAAAATTATTCTTGTCCTAATGAATCCACTCCTTGTGACACAAGCTGATCTAAGTTTTGTTTCTGTTATGATCGAAGTTTTGTCTTTTGTTCTGTTCTGATCTAAGCTTGATTAATGCATATACATCTTTTTGTTAACCCATTGTCACACCTATAGGCAAATATTTATTTGTCTATAGTCAAATAAAAAAAAGGCCCTTAAAAAGTCAGTTATGTACTTGGGCTGCTATGCCTTGTATATTCTCTTTACCTTGGTTACAAGCAAAGATCATGTAAAGTTATATCATACACAACACAAGGATGTTAATTGAAATTAAAGTGCTGCTCTTGAACTCATGTAATTGCATCTAATTTACTTCATGTGATAAAAGTTTTAGGAACGTTGCAGAACCTTAACCGAAAACCAAAAATGAATTGAGGAAAAATCAATTTATTTGTTCAAGTAATAAGATAAGCCTTTTCTTTTCTTTTCTTTTCTTTTCTTTTTATTGGTGAAGAAGTGATACACTTTTTCTCTTCCGATCTTCGTTGGAAAACATTTCCCTCCTTAATGAAAATGGAATTTGATCTGGCATTTCTGCAACCAAAGCTAAATGCTTTTCCAATACCAACTAAACAAGCTGTAACAGCTTTAAGGAATCTTCTCTATTGTTCTCAAATTAATCCATCTTCTACTGCAAATCTTCCCTGAAATATCCTTTCCCTAGCGTTACTTGCCTGCAAGGCTCAGACACTCGATAAATGAGAACATTTCAATTAGCAGTACATGCTCTAAGCTACTGCATATTCTTAATAAGATTTCATGGTTCAAGATGCTAATTTTATGATTGACTGTAAAGATAGCTTCTCTAGTTTAACCTATTGAGTAATTTCAGAATTTTTTTGTTTGATAGCATTTCGTGGTATCAGAAGATCATAATATTATGAAAGTGTTAATTTTGGACCATGCCTAATGCAGAGCCACGAAGACTTGGGAGTGGAGGACAAACCTGTTTTTTCCAGTCTGTACAACTTGTTATGATAGATAGCAGAACTGTTTGGCATAAGGCACCAATCAATATTCCAATCCAAAGACCTTTTCCTCTCAACTGTACCCAGAAACCCAATATAGCAGCAATTGGAATTCCGAAAACATAATAAGCTCCAAGGTTCACATATGCTCCTAGGTGCTGCCACCCACTTCCTCTAGCAATACCTATTATAAACAAGTATTAAATTTCATGACATAAAAAGAGAAGTATTTTGAATTGAACGAAAGAAAGAGCTAACCTGAAAGGGTACCATGTATGGTGTCCAGTATAACAGACAGACATAATATAGGAACCATCTCTGTGACATAATCCACCACGTCCTGCTCATTGCTAAAAGCATAACCTAAAACATGCCGGCAGGCAAAAATGATTGAGCTCACTAGAAGAGCCTCTGAAACTGCAAGAAACATGGCAGCAGAAACAGACGCACTCGCTGCTTGTGGATTTCCCCCTCCTAGTGCATTTGAAACTTTAGTGCTGAATAACCCACCAAAAAGAGAGACCAGTGAGAAAAGAAAAAAAAAAAGACATTGTTTTATTATTGGAAGTTTTATTGTTGTACAGGAATATGAATACGCAAAAATTGATGAAGGTTATGTGAAGCAAAACCTTGCTGCCTAGCCAATTGCTTCTGGTATTGTATAGATTGTTCCCATGGCTGATAAACTGATCACAAAAAATTAATAAAATAAATTAGCACCACTCGTATGAATGGAAATCATTATTTGACTGAGTGACAGTTTCAGTAAAGATTTAAAACACACAGTTATTCATGTCTGAAAGACCAAGAAAAGTTTTACCATATGGACAAGACTGAAGTTTCAAGCTCTGGATTTGGTAGAAGACCAGAAAGCAAGGTTAGCAGCTCAAATGACCACCATTCAAGGCTACAATGATCAAATATGAAAGAAATAATCGTGGTTGAAAAATAAATTTAAAAAAAATTATTAAAGAACAGTTGTATGGTGGAGGAACTTACCAAACCATTCCAGCTGAAGGAATAGCATAGTGGAAGAATTCTCCGATCCCATGGAATAGCTCCATGGAAATTGGAACCCGAGTCCTTTCACAAGCAGTAGAGAATTTCATATAAAATCCAAGTAAAATTACATTCAACCAGTATGAAGTACCAATAGAAAATGCTGCTCCTAAGCTACCAAATCCAGATTTAAAAACTAGTATCCAACAGAAAGCTATGTGAAAGCAAAGAGTAACACAAGAACTTATGACAAGGGGACTGATCAAATTTTGCATGAGAAAGTATCGAACCAAGGCCTGAAGTGTTGCGTAAGCAAAGAGAGCAGGAATCAGGCATAGCGAAAATTTTCCAGCTTCATGTGAAAGGGAAGGGTCTTGACCAAGTAAACTGAGTACCTTCCCTAAGTAAATCCATAAAAGTGACAGAGGAAGACAAGCTAAAATAAGAGAAACAATGGCGGTGTAAATTTGAACACCAAATTTTCGATATTGCTGTGCTCCATAGGCTTGCCCGCATAGAGTTTCCAGTGCGCATGACAGTCCAAACTGTTTGATATGTACAAAAATATAAAATACAATTAATTCTCAAATAAAACTCACAGAACTAAGTAGCCTAGTATGCATACTTTTCATCCCCATTCAATTGAAAAATTATTAGCAGAACTAAACAAACTATTGGGTCACTATAAGTTGATCCTCTATTATATATGGCATCTTGAAAAAGATAATTTGTCTAATTATAATTTTATTCTTCTTCTCATCTTCCCTCTTAAGCAACTGTTTCATATTGAATGCCTGTAACTGTCACTCTTAAAAATATAAGGAGGGTATCACCCATCAAGTCTGTTATGAACTAAAATTTTACTACACAAGACATGGGAAAAAGAAGACTTACAAGACACTAAAGCCAGAGACGGCACAGATGGAGATCGCAATCGCGGTGCTAGAGAGAGCAAGCTTACCCAAGTGACCCACCATCATCATTGAAATAATTTGTAGAACATACTGTGACAAATTCACAGCTATCATAGGTCCTGCTATATAACCAACCCCTTTAACCTCTTGAGCCAAGACACCCCATGTTATGCCTGAACAACCCTCTCCCTCTCTCTCTCCCTCTCCCTCGCCCTCTTTGTCTTTCTCCAGGAGACCCTTCTCCATGTCCTCTTTATGGCTCACAGAAGACTTTCAACCTCTTCAAACTGATAGAAAAGCCAGAGCTTTGGTGTTTAGTCTGTTTGTTTTGTAGTATATGTTTCAATACATACATATCAATAGTTGCAAGCGTTTGCCTTGAAGATGGCATGCAGAAATTGAATGGTGTGTCTATTTGTCCTTTTTTATAGTTTTATGTGATTGTTGTTTGTCAGAAATAGTGTTTGATGGGCTTGCAGCAGTTTGCTGTTGGAACGGCGCCGAGCGTTCCCGTGACTCCTCCTAAGAGGTACATATAATATGGACTTACTTCCCTCACAATATCTATCTAAATCTATGGATATAGTAAAATTAATTTAAATTTAATAAATATTTTAATGATCCTTTAAAGTAGTCTAATTAGACTCATGATTTAAGATAAGAATATTGAATATTAACCTAATTTAAATAAAATTACTATTTTTAAATTTTTTCTCATAGTTTTAAGATAAGTACATTAAAAATTATACAATTTAAATAAAACTAGTATGACTCCAAAATCAAAAAATTAAAATGAAACGAGATAGGTACATATTATTTGTACCCAACTTCTTTTTTTAATGAGTAAAAATTAAAATTACTTTAATTGATTTTTTAAATATTTTAATATATAAATTCATGTATCATATGAAAATAATAACTAGTTGAATTGTATGCTTTGCTACTTTTATTTGTTGATGGTTAGTCTTGTCTAATTAATTTTTATTTGATATTTTAAAAATATTATTTATTAAATAATAATTCTTTATTGTTATTTAAATTAGTTATTTATTACCTCATTTATATTTATTTAAACTCTTTATTATTGTTTATAAAGACTAATTAGTTTTTAAAATAAAATTTAATAAGTGTTTTTTTTAAATACATAAAAATTTATTAAAAAAGAGAGTAACGTATTGCAGTTTATACAACATGTAATTTCAATTTTAAATCTCCAGTTTACAATAGTTAATCAAACTAAACCTCAAAAAACCTTTAAACACACACTGAATCACTTTTGTACGACCATGACATGATACAAAACGAACAATAGGAGTGGGTATACATAAATTCAAGTGGGCTGTTAAAATCAGCAGAGACTGTTCCGCAAAGTAAAAACATAGAAGTAGTCCATGAAATTGGCACAGCGAGTAGGATTAAACAACAACTTTTTTTTTTGTCAACATTTTAAAACGTCTTCAAATCTTGGTGGTAGTAGTGCCAAAATGGGTAAAAGCTTGTGGGTTTAGTGGGGTGACATTGTATTTGAAATGGGCTTAGGTTGCAAAATTTTATTTCGTGAGTCATTTGGTCTTTATTCATAAAATTTATATATTATATGAGTTAAAAGTAAGTCAGAATGTGAATTAGTTCACAACTCACTCATATTATAAATTTAATAATTTTTTTAAACTTATTTATATATTATAAGAAATTAAATTTTAATTTTTATGAAAAATTTTAGTCTCATTTTCCTAAAAAATTTTCCTCTTTTTAAATATTATGAGACTAAATTTTAGTTTTTTAAAAAAAAATTTCTCTTTTTAAATATATTACAATTTTAATTTTAATTATAAATATTAACAAATTTTAATTATTAGTGGACTGGCTCATAAGTTGATCTTAATCTATATAAATTAACTTTAATTTTAATCCATTTAAGATGTGTACGTTTTTTTTGTTCTAATCCATATGAGTCAGTTTTGTGGCCAAAGGCCAATATGAACTGAACTAACTCATATTAACAACTCTAATGTCGAAATGAATTGAATCCTTCAGATTAGCCTTTTTAATGACATAAAAAATGCAAGTTAGATTGTTAAATTTGTAATTCAAATAAACGTGGAGTTTTTTTGGGTAACTCTGCTTTACCCACAGGTTAAATGTGCCAATCATGTTTGCCCATAGACCCTGTTTGTTTTTTTGGTTTGATGGTCATTATAAAATTATCAGTCCTAGCCTCTCACAGTCATCGGTCTGCTAATCTGGTCGTTGTTTAGCCTCTCGCAACAGCGTCTCACCATCTCCCCCAATCGTCGTTCAAGCAGCAACATCTCATAATCACGGATCTGGTTGTCATTTGCATCTGGTCTTCGTATGGAGCAATAGCACTGGGCACGAACGTGGAAGCAGCAACATTGCAGTGGCCTTGGGTCCTTCAAGCAGGGAAATTAAAACACAAAATTATAGAAACGTGCCTGTGTAAACTTTCGAGTTCATGCATAAATTAAGTTAATTTTTTTAATTTATTTAAATATAAATAATTTTATCCAACTCGTTTTAAATTTGATTATTGCGAGCAGGTTAAAACGAGTTGAGTTGTCTCATTTGATAACCCTATTAATTGATAGATTACTTATAAATATTACTATAAATTTTAATTAAAATTTAGAACATCTTATTTTAAAATGAGATATCCTCTCTTTTTTCAAACTTTTTTTAAATAAAAAACAAAAAAATAACTATTATCCATCGTGGGATTTAAGACAAGTTTGAATTTTTTTTTTAACGTGAGACAAATTTGAATGTTTAATACAAGCAGAAGATATAGCATATATAATTTTATTTAATTTTTACATATAAACTTATTTTTTTCAGTAAAAAGCTTTTTTATATTATTTTAATAATAAATTTTTTTATAAAAATTAATATAAAATATACAAATATAAAATTTTATATACTGTGAATAAATTTAAAATAAATCACAAGTGAAACGATTGAGAAGTATATTCTATGGGTTGGTTGGTTTTTTTTCTTAAGGAAATCCCGTCTTTCAAAAATGATACTATTTTGATTTTTTTTAAAAATATTAATATTAATTTAATTCTTTAATTATAGAAGATAGTATTAAAATTATTTTTTAATGTATTGATAAAGATTAAATTAATATAATTTTTATAATTAAAAAATTATATTAATATTAATTTTATGTAATTAAATAATTAAATTAATAATAATTTTTAATAATTAAAAGATTAAATTAATGTTAATTTTTTAAAAAATTAAAATAATATTAACCTAATTTTTAAAAGATAAAAGTTTACTCTATATTATATGGCCAAGAGCAGATCAGATGTCGCAACGCAGGTGTCTATTTCCGCGGCTTCTCATTCCACAGCCGTTGCTTGTAATCCCGTGTCAGCCTCACGTGCCTTTCGTATTCATTTTGTCTTCTGCATCCTGCAGGAATCAAGATGATAATATATTTATATGTTTTTATTCATTATTAACGGGAAATTTTTTTTATATTATTATTGCAATCGTATAGGGTAAGTGTTACATTATTACACTTTTTAAATTAATTATCCAACAATATTTGAAAAGGAAGAGACCAAAGAGCATAATTGACACTCAAATTACTTTAATTTTAATAATAGTGTTTGTTTAGTCCATGTAAAAAGAAAAATTATCAAAAAGTTTCAAAAAAATATTCACCATATAAGAGGTCACTAAATATGTTTCAGCACCAGTTGTTTTTTTATTTTAATTATTAAATGACAATTATTTTTTTTTACTGCGGCCTCATTAATATTTTTAAACGTTCATAGTTTTCTTAATGTATATTCATCATATAAAATGAAAATATTTTCAAACATTTTAAATTCCAGCTGAAATTTTCATTAAAAAAATCAGTACTAGTTAATTTTTCAGTTTTATCAAACATATCAAAGGAAATTGATTTATAAATTTAAAATTATTTATTTGGGGAAAAATAATTAATTTGCGTTCAAAAAATTGATTGGTTGTTAGCTGTTACCACCATTGTTTTGTTTTTTTTTAATGTACTTGGGCTGCTATGCTGCTATATTCTCTTTTTCTCGGCGACGGCCGATGCCGATGAATAATTAAATGACATTTCCAGATTTTTCTTTTGTTGTCTTTTGTTCTTTACTCCATATCACTTGAATTGTTCTGAAAAATTACTTTCTAGTGAAGTTGTTTATCTCATATAGGCTTTGAAATGCCTATGTGATGCCCTGGTATTTTATGCAGGTTTATGTTCGCGGTGCTGTCATCATAAGAATTTAGGACATTTAGGAATTCAAAATTTTCACATTCTCTAGATTGATACCAAATATGAGATTTTATATACTTGAATATTTGTTAACAATGATTGACTCAACTGATAAAATTATATTTTATTAAAATTTTTTATTAATAGACAATTTATATATACTATTGTATGTCGTAATTGAAACTTGTAACATGTCCTGCCTTAAAATTGGATAACCGTTACTCTCCTTAACTTTGTATAGAAAAAATGCTGGAATATATAATACTAGAGGATACCCTGGGTAAGCAGCAGAAAGCATTGATATATTTCCAGTTCTAAAGAAGTATTTCAAGTAGCAAAAAGCTTTATTATAACAAAAAAGCTGCGACTATTAATTCGTAGTCAGACACAGAAAGGTATAAGCTCATATTATCCTTTTAATCGTTAAAAATTTTTTTATTATAATAAAGGGAAAAAGCTCATAATCCGAACTCATGGAGAATTGTCCCCATCATCAGAAAATTGGCTTCTCACGCCACTACCAGTCCATTGTCTGCTGAAAATTGACCATCAAATAACCTCTTTCTTGCCTTGATTGCCTGCATTATAGTAAGAAAACACAATTGAAACAAAATGCCTCAAGTGAAACCAACTCAACAAGGGCATTCGGTTTTTTAGGCCCTTTGATTATTTATCTGAAAGAGAACACTGCTGGTTGCCAAGAAGTTGAAATTGTCATATGCAAAACCAAAATGGTAGCCAAAGATGAATTAATTTCTTTGTTGTCCTGCTAACTTCTTGGCAACCAGGCATAGCAAATTTGAAGTTTGGGGTATTAAGCAAGAGGGCATACCTGCTGTTCCCAATTTACGCAACTTGTTATGATAAAAAGTAGAACAATTTGCACAAAAGCACCAGCTAGTATACCAATCCAAAGTCCTCTTCCTCTCAGTTGTACCCAAAATGCCAATGTGGCAGCTACTGGAATCCCACAAAGGTAGTAGGCCCCTAGATTGACATAAGCCCCTATGTGCTGCCATCCACAACCTCTAGCAATCCCTGAACCAATGAATAGCAAGAGAAACTGAGAGAAAGCTTGTTTTCAATATAAACTTTACTTAATGAGGCTAGACAAGAGGGAACTTTACCTGTGAGAGCACCTTGTAAGCTGTCCACTATAACAGATAGACAAACCAGAGGAGCCATGACAGTGACATAATCAACGACTTCCTTCTCACTGCTGAAAACATAACCATAAACATGGCGGCAGACAAAGAGGGTTGTGCTTACTATACTTGTCTCCATGAATGCAAGAGATATTGTAGCCAATACAGCAACACGAGCAGCGTGTGGATTCCCAGCTCCTAATTCATTTGAAACCCTTGTGCTATAAGCAGCGAGAAGCAAGTATAATGAGTTCACATATATGCTCAAAGCTAGTTATATATATTGACACGTAAAATATGTAGAAGTGTGAATGTGTCCATTATGTAACCTTCCTGCAGCACCAACTCCAAAGGGAATAGCATAGAGAGTTGAAATGGTATTGAGACTGTAGATAAACGACAAAGAATTAGTGCAATCACATTATTCTTACAAAGGAATCTCATGAGAGTAGATTAGTAGCAAAATGAAATCGTAGATCGAGAGTTCAGATCTAAGGAGACCTGAAAAGGCTTAAATGTTGGGAAAAAAGAGAAATAACATAACGAACATACCAAACAGATAGAACTGAAGTTTCAAGTTGTGGATTTGGTAATAGCCCAGACAGCAAGATAAGCAGCTCAAATGACCACCATTCAAGGCTACACTCATCAACATGAAAATAATACATTATAGAAAATTATTGGGGAAAGGAAATATTTTATAATTTGATAACATGAATATATGAAACTTCAGTTAAACAGGATGATGCATCACCAAACCATTACTGCAGAAGGGATAGCAAAGCGAAAGAACTCCCCGATTCCTTGGAACAGCTCCACAGAAATTGGAACACGGGTTTTTGCACAGGCAGAAGAGTATCTCATGTACAATGCAAGAATAATCACATTTGACCAGATTGAAATGCTAATTGCTAATGCTCCACCAACATTTTTAAGTCCAGTCTTGAATACCAAAGCCCAACAAAGAGGTATATGGAAACAAAGAATGGCACAAGAACTTATGAGCATGGGAAGAATCAAGCTTTGCATTTGGAAATATCGAACTAACGGCTGCAGAATTGCATATGCAAAAAGTGCTGGAACAAGCCAAAGTGTGAATTTCCCTGCTTCACGTGCAATTAAAGGATCCTGGCCTATGAAAACTAGTATTTTTTCCATGTTGGTCCAAATTAAGGACAGGGGAAGACAAACCAATATGAGAGAAAATATAGCAGTGTATGTCTGCATTCCAAGTCTTCGATATTGCTGAGCTCCATAAGCTTGTCCACAAATAGTTTCCAGTCCAGTAGCCATTCCCAACTGTTAGGCATGTGCAAGTTACCAATGCAGTAAGTTACTGGGGGGAGAAAAAAATGCTGGTTCTGAACAAGCTAACATGTCAGAAATAGTTGTTAACGAAGATCAACTAATTATTATAAGCACAAGCATTCTATTTCATTTTGTGTCGATTCTATGCTTTATTGATACCTTCTAGTATCAGTGAATATGTTGAGAAATATTCTGGCAGGAAATTAAGAAAATTACCCTACAAGTCCAGATTTCATGAAATATTGAAAATATAGCAGCTAGAGATTTTTTTTTTTTTGGTTTTGTTTTTCATTTTGAGGTGCGGTGATAAAATTGGATGCATGCTTGTTGTTTATAAGAAAAAAAGGCATCAAAGGTAACGCTAGTGTCATAAAAGTAGAATCATGATATTTCTCGGTCATCATCTGATTAATGAAATAATGTTAGTAGGGTAAAAAATACAATCATTCTCACAAGATCATTTACATCCTTTAATAACTTGTTATCCAAGGAGTTTGTAACATTTTTTTTCTTATTAAGATGCTTATCTTCCAAGAAGTTGAACAAGAGTGAAGCTTAACAACAATATTTGCTTCCTATCTTTGACTAGCTAGTCCAATTCCACAATTCATAATATTATTATCTAATGGAAATGCCTGTCCCAAAATTTAACTATGATTTGTTGCATATTAAATATGTAGAAAATTGCATAGAGGGAACCTCCATAGCTCGACTAATAGAGCCAATCAACCAAACATCATTCATGCAGTAATTAATTGCGCAAACCACTAGACTTATATGATATGATATATTAATATCATTGAACGAGATCCAACCACACAGTGACCCATGGTCCACTCAAACCCTTTTGTTTTCTACGAGCTAATAAATATAAAGGGTTTCAAAGGACCATTTGGTGTATATATGTAAAGAGAACAGGCAAGGACAATTAACATCAGAAGAGCTGACTTTTAAATACGGCTATGAATAGGATGGTTACCTACTCATTTAAATATGTTTAATCAAAAGCCGTGGTAAGCAAGTTGGAATTGATGAGCTTGGTTTCCAATTCTGTTGGAGAATATTTTGTGGGAGGGAAATTTCAGTATGCGCTTGTGAGAATAAAAAAATTAAAAAAAGCCATTGTTTCCATAAAAAAAATAACAAAAATGTATCTATCTTTTTGGTTGCTTTTTCTGTTTCCACACAAATCAAATCTAAGAACACGAGGTTCTCTTTCTCGTGAGAAAAGATTAACAAAAAAAAACGTTAGATAGTAGGCTAGTAGCTAAAACATTCGCAATCAAATGAGGGACTAATCGCATAAGCTAGCAACTGTGAAAGAAAAGGCCGATATGTAGAAGGAGTTGCAGAGCTTAGAGTAGCTTACGAGAAAACTGAAACCGGTGACACCAGAGAGGGAGATGGCTAAGGCGGAGCTAGCGAGATAGAGCTCGCCCAGGTGACCAAACCATCATGGTTGACACAACCTGCAACAAAAACTGGGAAGAAACCACGAGCACCATAGGCCCTGCTATGCGACAAAGCCTCTTCAGTTCTTCACTGAAAGCGTCCCATGTAACACTCTGCTGCTGCTGCTCGCTCTCTGTTTTCTGCTGTATCTGTTTTGGTAACAGACTCTCTTCCATGCTCTCCTTCTCTGCTCCAATCATGATTTGCGATGCTCTCAGCCTCTCAAATCGCCGTCCAGAGGTAGGAATATGAACCCAGATTTCAGAGAGGGAGACAAGAGCCAGGGACAGAGACAGATATGACAGGGTCTTGACCCTTTGTGCCTCTGCATCGTATCAAGTATGTGTTCTATTTGCATTTAATAATATCATTCATATATGGGTGTGGCCCAGTAGCCAATACGACACAAAATTACCAAATACGCGCTTGGAAATTTTTTTAAATAGATATTACATATTTTAAGTATTATTATATTAATAATTAATATGTATAAAATTTAATAAATTATATTATAAAATATATGTTATTTTTTAAAAAATTAATAATAATATTAATTATTAAATAAAATATTTAAAATAAATAATATTTAATTTTTTTATATATTTATTTAATTTAATGATAAAGTATGTTAGTTATAATTAAATATTTATATTTTAACATTTATTTTTGTAAATTTTATAATTTATTTTATTATGTCTTACATTAAATATATTAAAAAATTTAATGTGATATTTAAATTATGAAATATTTTTATTAATTAAATTAAATTTTTATATTTTTATTTAGAGATTTTATTTTTTGTGATAGTTCTTTTATAAATTTATATTATAATAATTGATGCTTATATTGAAAGATATATTCTTTTGTAATTTTTGTTTAGTTGTATGTTTGACTATTATTTCAATCTTGCTTTTATATCCCAATATGGACATTCGATGTGAAGCAAAAAAAACTCTTGCTTTTGCATTGAGGACATTGGGTAATTCATTGCAAAATTTTCTTCCTTCCTATTATACCTATTCACGTGTCAACAAGTTTGTTAAATTTGTAAACATAAAAAAATAATTAAAATAATTAAAGATTTCATTCTGAATAAATAATTAAAATAGTTATTTTTTAAAATTTTTTAATGAATAAACTGGACAAATTTTTTTCATTGAAGAGATCATTAATAAAATCAAATAAAAGAATAAATAAATAAAATAATATAAAATTCATATCCTTTTTAGTCAGGGATAGTAAATTAGATCATTAATTCATGATCCATATAATCTATTTATATTTAAATCTAATCTAATTCATTCAATTATAATAATAAATTTAAAAAATTTAAATAAATTGGATTAATCTTAATTAATAGATAGTTAATGGATCAACTAAGATATATATTGAATCTAATAGATATATATATATATATATATATATGTATGTATATATATATGTATGTATGTATATATATAGTTTGAAGAATAAAATATATTTAGATATAAAAAGAGCTAAATGTATTTAGTTGAATATGGATGAATTGAATTCTATCTATTAAAATAAATTATTATTAAATACAGGTTTATGTTTGCAGTGCTGTCATCATAAGAATTTAGGATATTTAGGAATTCAAGATTTCCACATGCTTTGTCCATGTATATATTGGATTAATACCAAATAGGACATTTTAAATATTAAAATATTTTTTAACGAGGTTTGGCTTAATTGATAGCATTAAATTTTGTTGGAGTCCTTCGTTAATAAACAATTTATATGTATTACTTTACGTCGATATTGAAACTTGTACCATTCTCTGCCTTAAAACAGGATAATCACTCCTCTCCTAAACTTTTTGTACTAAAAAAAATACTGGAGTATTTAATACCAGAGCATACCCTAGGTAAAGCATTGATATATTTTCAGTTGTAAAGAAGTATTTCAAGTAGCAAAACGCTTTATTATAACAAAAAAGCCGCGACTATTAATTCGTAGTCAGATACAGAAAGGTATAAGCTCATATTATCTTTTTAATCATGAAAAAAAATTATTCTAATAAAGGGAAAAAGTTCATAATCCTAACTTACGGAGAATTGTCCCCCTCATCAGAAAATTGGCTTCTCATGCCACTACCAGTCCATTGTCTGCTGAAAATTGACCATCAAATAGCCTGTTTCTTGCCTTGATTGCCTGCATTATAGTAAGAAAACACAATTGAAACAAAATGCCTCAAGGGAAACCAACTCAACAAGGGCATTCGGTTTTTAGCCCTTTGATTATTTATCTGAAAGAGAACACTGCTGGTTGCCAAGAAGTTGAAATTGTCATATGCAAAACCAAAATGGTAGCCAAAGATGAATTAATTTCTTTGTTGTCCTGCTAACTTCTTGGCAACCAGGCATAGCAAATTTGAAGTTTGGGGTATTAAGCAAGAGGGTATACCTGCTGTTCCCAATTTACGCAACTTGTTATGATAAAAAGTAGAACAGTTTGCACAAAAGCACCAGCTTGTATACCAATCCAAAGTCCTCTTCCTCTCAGTTGTACCCAAAATGCCAATGTGGCAGCTACTGGAATCCCACAAAGGTAGTAGGCCCTAGATTGACATAAGCCCCTATGTGCTGCCATCCACAACCTCTAGCAATCCCTGAACCAATGAATAGCAAGAGAAACTGAGAGAAAGCTTGTTTTCAATATAAACTTTACTTAATGAGGCTAGACAAGAGGGAACTTTACCTGTGAGAACACCTTGAAAGCTGTCCAGTATAACAGATAGACAAACCAGAGGAGCCATGACAGTGACATAATCAACGATTTCCTTCTCACTGCTGAAAACATAACCATAAACATGGCGGCAGGCAAAGAGGGTTGTGCTTACTATACTTGTCTCCATGAATGCAAGAGATATTGTAGCCAATACAGCAACACGAGCAGCATGTGGATTCCCAGCTCCTAATTCATTTGAAACCCTTGTGCTAAAAGCAGAGAGAAGCAAATATAATGAGTTCACATATATGCTCAAAGCTAGTTTTATATATATATATATATATATTGACACCCGTAAAATATGTAGAAGTGTGAATGTGTCTATTATGTAACCTTCCTGCAGCACCAACTCCAAAGGGAACAGCATAGAGAGTTGCAATGGTATTGAGACTGTAGATAAACGACAAAGAATTAGTGCAATCACATTATTCTTACAAAGGAATCTTATGAAAGGAGATTGGTAGCAAAATGAAATCGTAGATCAACAGTTCAGATCTAGGGAGACCTGAAAAGTCTTACATGTTGGGAAAAAAGAGAAAATAATATAACGAACATACCAAACAGATAGAACTGAAGTTTCAAGTTGTGGATTTGGTAATAGCCCAGACAGCAAGACAAGCAGCTCAAATGACCACCATTCAAGGCTACACTCATCAACATGAAAATAATACATTACAGAAAATTATTGGGGAAAGGAAACATTTTGTAATTTGATAAAATGAATATATGAAACTTCAGTTAAACAGGATGATGCATCACCAAATCATTACTGCAGAAGGGATAGCAAAGCGAAAGAACTCCCCGATTCCTTGGAACAGCTCCACAGAAATTGGAACACGGGTTTTTGCACAGGCAGAAGAGTATCTCATGTATAATCCAAGAATAATCACATTTGACCAGATTGAAATGCTAATTGCTAATGCTCCACCAACATTATTGAGTCCAGTCTTGAATACCAAAGCCCAACAAAGAGGTATGTGGAAACAAAGAATGGCACAAGAACTTATGAGCATGGGAAGAATCAAGCTTTGCATTTGAAAAGATCGAACCAACGGCTGCAGAATTGCATATGCAAAAAGTGCTGGAACAAGCCAAAGTGTGAATTTCCCTGCTTCACGTGCAATTAAAGGATCCTGGCCTATGAAAACTAGTATTTTTCCCATGTTGGTCCAAATTAAGGACAGGGGAAGACAAACCAGTATGAGAGAAAATATAGCAGTGTATGTTTGCATTCCAAGTCTTCGATATTGCTGAGCTCCATAAGCTTGTCCACAAATAGTTTCCAGTCCAGTAGCCATTCCCAACTGTTAGGCATGTGCAAGTTACCAATGCAGTAAGTTACTGGGGGAAGAAAATAACGCTGATTCTGAACAAGCTAACTTGTCAGAAATAGTTGTTAACCAAGATCAACCAATTATTATAAGCACAAGCATTCTATTTCATTTTGTGTCGATTCTATGCTTTATCAATACCTTGTAGTAGCAGTGAATATGGACCGCACTAATATCATAGTTCTAGTTGCATCATAAAATAAACTAGTGATTTGGATATTCTGGCAGAAAATTAAGAAAAACCACCCTAAAAGTTGAGATTTCATGACATATCTGAAAATATAGGAGCTAGAGATTTTTCTTTGTTTTTGTTTTGTTTTGTTTTGTTTTGGTTTTTTTTTTTTTATTTTGAGGTGCGGGTGATAAAATTGGATGCATGCTTGTGGTATATAAGAAAGAAAGGCATCAAAGGTAACGCTAGTGTCATAAAAAGTAGAATCATGAAAAAAAAAATTGTGTTATTTCTCGGTCATCATCTGACTAATGAAATAATGTTAGTAGTGTAGAAAATACAATCATTCTCACAAGAACATTCACATCCTTTAATAACTTGTTATCCAAGGAGTTTGTAACATTTTTTTTTCTTATTAAGATGCTTATCTTCCAAGAAGTTGAACAAGAGTGAAGCTTAACAACAATATTTGCTTTCTATCTTTGACAAGCCAGTCCAATTCCACAATTCATAATATTATGATCTAGTGGAAATGCCTGTCCCAAAATTTAACGATGATTTGTTGCATATTAAATATGTAGAAAATTGCATGGGGGGCTCCTTTTTACGACCATGGCTTGGCTAATAGAGCCAATCAATCAAACGTCATTCATTCGGTAATTACGTGAACCACTAAGATTGTATGATATGATATATTGATATTAGTGAACGAGATCCAACCACACAGAGACTCGTGGTCCACTCAAACCCTTTTGTTTTGTACGAGATAATATATATGAAGAGTTTGAAAGGACCATTTTGTGTTTTATATATATATATATATATATATATATATATATAAAGCTGGAATCGATAAGCTTGGTTTAAAATACTGTTAAACAATATTTTGTGAGAGGGACAAGTTCAGTATTTCGTAAGGAAAAAAAAAAAGCCATTGTTTTCATATTAAAAAAAAAAACAAAAATGTATCTATCTTTTTGGTTGCTTTTTCTGTTTCCACACAAATTAAATCTATAAATACGAACTCCTTCTCGGGAGAAAAGATTAAAAATAAAGAAAGTTCGATAGTAGCTAAAACATTCGCAATCAAACGAGGAACAAATAGGATAAGCTAGCAACTGTGAAAGAAAAAGCTGATACATAGAAGGAGTTGCAGAGCTTAGAGTAGCTTACAAGAAAACTGAAACCGGTGACACTAGAAAGGGAGATGGCTAAGGCGGAGCTAGCGAGATAGAGCTCGCCCAGGTGACCAACCATCATGGTTGACACAACCTGCAACAAAAACTGGGAAGAAACCACAGGCACCATAGGCCCCGCTATGCGACAAACCCTCTTCAGTTCTTCACTGAAAGCGTCCCATGTAACACTCTGCTGTCGATCGCTTTCTGTTTTCTGCTCCGTCTGTTTTGGTAACAGACTCTCTTTCATGCTTTCCTTCTCTGCTCCAATCATGATTTGCCGATGCTCTCACCCTCTCAAGTCGCCGTCTGAGGATGCGATACGAATCCAGGTTTCAGAGGCAGAGACAAGAGTCAGAGACAGAGATTGATGTGACAGTCTTGGCCCTTGGTGCCCCTGCATCGTATTTTATGTGTTACATTTGCATTTAATAATATGCATATATGGGTGTGGCCCGGTAGTCACCACGACACAATTTTTTGAAAGCTATCTTGACGCAAAACTACAGAATACGTAATTCGAGAAATTCTTATATGGGAATTGTTTATGTTAAATATTTTATTTAATAATTAATATATATAATATAATAAATCATAATATAAATATATATTATTTTTTAAAAATTAATAATACATATTAATTTTTAAATAAAATATTTAAAATAAATAATATTTATATAAAAATTTCTCTACGCAAGCGTTCGATTTAATACTGAGATTTAATATTAAGGTATGCTAGTTGAGCATTTATATTTTAGAACTTATACTCGTAAATTTTATAGGTTATTCTTTGCTTATAATTTTTCATATATATTTTTAATTGTTTTACACTTTATAGCTTTATTATAAAAAATACAAATAAAACAAATTATATTTTTATTTATAATATTTATATTAGATGAAAAAGAAACAACAAATAGGTGAAAAAAGTGTTTAATGTCAAATATGTGATTGAAATGATAAATTTTATTATTTAATTTTATTTGTAAATTAAATTTTTTATTTAAAAATTATAAAATGATAATTAATATAATTTAAAAATTCATAAAAATTTAATAAATTTTAATTATATTAGTTTATAAATATTTTTAAAAATGCAAAGATTTAGGTATATTTTAGTGAATTTTATATAAATTTATTATTATATTCTTACTAAAGTTATAATAATCAAATAATTATAAGTGTAAAAATATAATTTTTTAAATACAATCAATTCAATCTTTTTATTGTATTCCAAATATAAAAATTATTTTTAAATTAATTCAAATCATAATTTTAAAAATAAATTTCAAACATAAAAATTAATTTTCGATTCAATTTAATTTCATTTAATTAAACTCAATTTAATTTAATTTTAATTTTTATAATTCTAAGTACATTCTAAAAGTTTAAAGATGTATTTGTTTTATATTAAGAGTTTTCAAAAGTCCGTTTGTAATATCAAACTCACTTCTACTATAAATTTTTTTTGTTTGATTGCATATTTAATTATTATCTTAAACTTACTTTTATTTCTCAGCGCACATTTGATGTGAAGCAAAAAATCTCTTGCTTCCCTATGGAGAACGTTGGGTAATTCATTGCAATTCTTTTTCTTTCCTATTAATCTACCCATTCACATGTCAAATCACAAGTTTGTTAAATTTGCAAAACATAAAAAATAAATAAATAAATGCTAGTGGTTCCTAAAAGATAAGACTACTTTGTGATTCTAATTTTAATGGTAAATAAATAATTAAAATAATTGATATAATAATAAAATAATATAAATTTTATTAAGAAAAAGTAACATATAAAGATTTTATTCTGAATAAATAATTAAAATAATTATTTTTTAAAAGAATTTAATGAATGCATTGGACCAATTGTATTTTTACCATTGAAGAGATCATTAATAAAATTAAATAAAAGGATAAATAGACAAAATAATATGAAATTCATATCATTTTTAGTTAGGAATAACAAATTAGATTCATTAATTCATGATTCATTTAATTTATCCATATTTAAATTCAATTTAATCCATTCAATTATAATAATAAATTTAATGAATTGAATTAATTTTAGTTAATGGATCATTAATAGACTAACTAAAATATTTATTAGATTTAATGGATATATATATGACTTGAAGAATAAAATATATTTAAATATAGTAAAAATCTAAATGCTTCTAAATGATGATAGATGGATTAAATTCCATACATTAAAATAGATTAATAAATAAATTAGATATCATCCATTAAAATAAATTATTGATAGATTGGATGATTTTAATAATCTTTTAATAGATTACAAATGAATTACTAATTATTTTTTATCCATTTATTAATGATTCAATTTATTTATTTGTCACTCTTATTTGTAATAAAAAGGGCAAATTAAAGATAGTAACATAGAATATTTTATACATTTTAAAGTAATTATATATCTAAAAATAATTCTGTTAAATAATATATAAATAATATCAATTTTGACAAATTTACTTTTCGGATAATGATCTTCAAACATAAATCACAATAATATAAATTTATTTTTAAATAAAATAAAATTTCCAAAATCAAGTTGATATAAAATCAACTAATCAAATTTGTGAATTTCAATTCAAATACACACTAAGACAAATATTTCATTCAATCAAATTCTAAAAGCGGATTATTAAACAGAGAAATATATTTTTGGCTTTTTTTTTTTTTTCCATTTCAAACTCGGGAAAAAAGGCTTCACTAAATTTTGTCATTGAGAAACATTGAGGCTTAACTAAGACTTTTTTTTTTTGGCGGGCGGCTTAACTTAACTACGACATATAAATCTAATTTGATAGGAATATTAAAATTTTGATATAACTTTAAGTTAATTGTCTGAAATAAATTTAGTATTTAATAATATAAAAATATGTGTGAAAAGATTGTGAGCATGCATAAGAGGTTTTTATCATCAGTCATCAATCACATCACATGCACCTAAAAATAATAAGACAAAATTGAAAAATGAAAAAGAGACAATAGCTAATTAAGGAAATTAAAACAAGAAAAAAAAAAGAAAAAGAAAACGCAATAACCAACAATGAAGACATGGGATAAGAAATTGGGTAGAAGATAGACAGAAAATAACAAGTAGGCAGGATAAAAATATAATTGACGGAAATAATTTTAGCAGAATTGAAATAAGGAGCTGTTACGTGATGATATGAAATAGTTCAATTAGTTAATATAATATATTGCTAACAAATTTATAGATCAGTTGACACTAGCAGAATGGTTTCATTATCTGAGATTAGAGTGTGTGATGTTAGAGGTTCAATCTATTTATCCATTCTTCTTCTAAGGTGCTTGCACATCCTATATTTAAGAGAAGAGACTATTTCATTGGAAGATTAAATCATGTCATCTATCTCCTTGAGTGGTATTTGTGAATGCTTACCCAAAAAAATTGCTAACATTCAGAAATTAAACCTAAGCCTCTTAAGTAAAGTATTTCTATTTGTATATCTACAAATACATTTTTTTTTATATTCACGCATTATTAAACTCACATTAACCTGTTTTTCTTGTGTCATCTTATAGGATAAAACTTGACATTATAAATTATAAATTATATATATTATTTTGTATTATATTAAATACCATTTGTATAAATTTTTATATTCTATAATATTTGACACATTGTTGTAAATTAGTAGTATTGTATAACAATCATATCTTTTATTATTGAAATGGATAAGACGGTTTAAGATAAATAAAATGATTAGGTGAATAAAAATGTCTTTCTTTTTTTACATTAGATCAAAATATTTAAAAATTTCCACAAATTAATAATGGTAAATTTAAAAAGGCTCTACACTCTTCCTTGCTAAGAGTGGATCGGAGCTGCTAGTATAACTGCTCTTTAAGATCCTGGAAGTGCCCCCTCCTACCATGGATCATCTTCTGTCAGCTGATTTAACGGGGACTTTGTTTGTTAAGTGTTAGTTTTGTGTTTTTCTTTCAGTTATACCCCCATCCCAAAAGAAAATAAAAGGCTCTACACAAAGTAATAAAAAGTTATAGGAAAAATAAGCGACGACATCTCTTTTTGGTTGAACGATAAAAGTATCATTAAATCAATTTTTGTGTCAAGTTAGATTAATTATTTTTTTAAGTAATTTTAAAGACGCACTCCTATATCAACTTGATATATTTAAGAAAATTAATTTATTTAAGTGTTGGTTCAAGTAGTCCAGGTTCCAAGCTTAGGATGAAGATTTGATGATAAACTCCACCACCATGGACAAGGATTCCTTCCGAAGCCAAAGATGTTTGAACAAAATCGCTATAAGATTAATATAATGTGGTTGTTGTTTTTTTAAACTGCTACTCTCTAGGTTTTTAATTTTACTTTTCCGTGGCTCACTTTTTTTGGTACAACTTTCTTCTAACTAACTCTGTAATGGGACGCAGAAAATGGATTAATGGATCACCCAACTTATGGTACCAATTAGTGTTACTCTTTTAGTAACAACATGTATGGGACTATTTATTGCAGACAGTTATCATTTTATGCCTAAGTTTGATACGTTCTATACTTACTAAGAAATAAATGACTAGTCAGGAAACTTATCATATTTACTCATTTTTGCATAAAAAAAAACAAGAGAGACTGTTTTGCACGTAAATTAAACTCCTCTGGACAACCCATGTGTTCCCCTCAATAGCTACTTGCAAGTTACCTCACTCAGAAGGAATACACCACCACTTTGTGTTTTATTAATTTATCTTAACATGGATCTGCACTCTTCCCTAACAAACACCACAGAATCTTGAGAGCATCTCATTTCTTTATACACGTTCTGCGTCTCACACCATAGAGATACTCATGATTATTCCCTTTCTTTTTCCTCACCTCCCACTTTAGCTCCCTTGCTTTCTCCCTCAAGTCATTAATTTAGTCATCAAATTAAGAGCCCCAGATATAAGAAGTTGCTCCAAACTCCATATTGATGTATATATGTTACAGCGAAAAAGACTTTATTAGTAAACCAGATGTCATTAGTTAGTTTCATCAGGTATTTACTCAAAATTGAAAATTCAAATAATTTTTAAAGGACAAAGACGATGAAAAATGTTAATATGCTAACTAGTAAACCACGCCAAATTAAGATTAGCATACATAGTCTACGCGCAAAGCATCCCTATGTGGTTCCTACAGAGAAAAGACTTTCATGGTACATACCTATAGGTGCATAATTCAAAGGCACATCGATATCTAGTACCTTGCATGTATTTCTCTCCAAGTTATAGAACCTTAAACAACCTTCAGAGTACATTATTATCTCTTCGTCTTGAAGATATATAGACTTCATAAGCTCCCAGCAATTCGGTTTAATCTCTCCGAGATTAAGTGTGTACCCTTTCTCCCAAATGCAGCCACCATGATCTTGTAGCTTCCATATCACCACAGTAAAGCAAGCCTGCACTGTTGAAGCCACTGCTAACCCCAGCTTCCCCTGCAAATCCACTAAATGCATGCTATTGGCGACTGAACGATGATCTCGGTCTGGACAATTTATGGTTCCGAATTTCTCATCCTTGACATTGAATGAGATAATAAGATCCTTGCTCCATGCCTTCCAGTATATAGTGTCCTCAACAAGTGCCGGAGAGTGGAAACAGTCCACTAGATAAGGAAGTTCTTCTTCCACCATTCTCCAATTGGAATAGCTTCTTCTGCTACCATCGCCACTGCCATTGCTAAT
Source organism: Castanospermum australe (assembly GCA_019955255.1). Taxonomy (NCBI): domain Eukaryota; kingdom Viridiplantae; phylum Streptophyta; class Magnoliopsida; order Fabales; family Fabaceae; genus Castanospermum; species Castanospermum australe. The sequence continues at coordinate 166,864 of NSJW01000470.1, forward strand.
TTCAATGACTTGACAATGGTAACGAGGACACGGGTGAATGTTCTGATTGCATTTCATGAACAGCAGCGAGACTTTGTACCTTTCGGTGGAGGGAATGTATCCAATTCCGAAACCAACAATTGGACCCTTGGAGAATTTTGATGAGGAGTCTATGGGCAACGCAAGAAGCTCTTTGGTGCCGATGAAATACAAGAAAACCTGGGTTTCGCTCCCATCCTTTGTACCCAAGAAGCATAACGCACCTCGGGAAGTGACCAACATGTTGAATACCTTGCACCTTGTGGCAAAGCCATTGCCTAGTGAAAGGCTCTTGATGTCCAAAGAACTCCATTCGGCACTCCACTCATCCCTGGGGTTCGCTCTGGGATGGAGGGAATTTATGTAAAAGAGAAGATTAGGGTTCTTCTTCTTTGACTGCTTGTGATGCATGTCTCGAAAAGAAGGGCCTGAAATCAGGTTGCCCCAAGACTTGGACACGCTCTTGAATCTGAAGAGAGATTTCACTGGTAGCCTTAGCTTTATCTCAAGTTGAAGATCACGAGGCAAGTTGTCGTTCTTCTGTTGAGTTGAAGCTGTCTTCATTGTTCTTTGTCTGGTTATCTCTTCTTTTTCTAGGGGGGAGAAAGGGAGGGAGACTAGAAGAAAAAGAAGAATAAGAAGTTCGGGAGTTTTTTGCAGGGACAAACCTAGGATTGGGTTTGAGAGATGTTATATGGGACTCCAAATTAATTGCACCTTTGAAACGAAGGAGAAATTATTGGTAGATCCTTTTATTTGAGTAATTATTATATTAATGTCTTTTAATTACTGTTTCCTTTCTCTTCCTTCCTTTTCTTTTCGAAGAAAGGATGTTATAGGAAAAAACTTATAATTGATAAAATTTATAAATTTTAGCATTAAAAGGTCATAATTAAATTTTTAGGATGAAATGTTAAGTATTAAATTTGTGATGTTCAGAAATAGTTTAATTTTAATTTTAATTCTTGACTTGCATTAAAAAAGAATTGCATTTAATAAAAGAAATAAATATATTGAATAATTTAAACAGGGAAACTTTTCCTACGCAATACATTAATTAAAGGTATGATAAAAGCATTCCTAATTCGATTTTAATACTATAATTAAATTTTCTCATTTGCAAAATAACGTTAAATTAAGTTTATATATATACCATACTTAGTAGTACGTAGCATCTGTTCAATTGGTCATTTTTTTATTTGAATTTTTCGTCAAAGATTTAAGAGAAATTCTGGTATAAACTTATTTAAAATAAATTTCTTAGCTTAACAATAAAAAAAATGTCACATTAGATAATTTAATTTAAACTTAAGAGAACAATATTTAAGTGAAGTTCATTGTATATACCTAGATACACATATCATCATACGTAGGATTTTGAGTCTACTATTTGTAACTTGATATCACTGGTATACATCGCGTAAACCGTTTCCACCAAATTTAAATTTAATCCATCCGATGTGATAGTTTTTTATTTTTTTTTTATATGAGTCAAGAGTATTACCACAGGATTCAATCTTTTTGAATTGTCCTATAAGCCTGATTTTTCCTGGTCAAAAGTAATAATGGTATGATCTTTCCTATAAGATATGATTTTTAGAAATTGAACCGCAGTTCTCATACCTAAGGGTGTAACTCATTTTTACTGCACCAATACCTCATGGATCCAATGTAATAGTTTATGATTGATAACATCTACACACACAAAATTTCATCATATCACTATTAATTGAAGAGAGATACTATATAGAATTCTCCATAAAATTTTGCTATTTGATAAAGAGAGATCTAGCTATCATATCTGAATATGAATCTAGCAATTTTCTTTTAAGTGAATGAATCTAGCATTTTTAATTAAAGGCTTAGAAATATGAACGCAATTTAACTCTATGTGATCTTCTCATTCACTTTTTCTTTATTCATTTCTGCATGCAATAACTTTGAGCTAGCGTGCCTCTCATATTGAAATCCACTAACCTGTGAAATAGGTTGCACATTTGAATACAAACTTTTTTTTTTTTTGTCTCCAATTTTGTCAAAATAAATTCTCAATTAAGAAAGAAGTTATTACTAATTAAGTGATATTCATGTATTGTATTAAATTGAGACAAAATTAAAAACAGAAAAAGGATGGAATAGAACATTAAAATCCTGCAGATTTTGTATCCTCTACATTTTTTTCATTAATGTATGGTCGAACCCACAAGTCCTTCTAGCTAATAGCTACCTCGGAGACTATTAATGTGAAGAAAATGATATTTTGCAAGACTTTTGTTGATCTCCGTTACCAGGTGACTGCATATAGAAAGAGAGCGTAGCAGGCTTTGTCTTCAAGAAGAAAATATCAACTGATCGCGTTAATTATGCAACTGGACATTGAGATTCTGTAGTGACTGTTTGCACTGAATTTACACGAGGAACATATAACAAGTAACTTAAAATGACATTTGCTTATAAATAGATACATATGTGGAGAAGTACTAGTTGTCGAGTAGATTCATTCTACATAGTCAGGTACATTCAACAGTTCAGATATATAAAATTTATTGAATCTCACTGAATAAAAAAATCTATCTTAAGTAAGGCTAATTAATCTGCCAAATATGTAGCTCCAAATATTAGCGTAGGCATAGAGAAACTCCAAGTTCCTAAAGTAAGGATGGAACCCACCACAGCCAATTCTGCAGTGACGAGCCAAGGCTCTGCATTCAACCTCGGTAGAGGACCTAGCGTGCAACTACCTCGGTAGGGGCATTGAGATATATATCTCTAGTTAGAGAAATTGTTGTGTAAATTTAGTCTATACTAAGCTAATAAAAAGCAGATACCTAATTATTTTATATTAAATAGTTACATGTTTATATAAAATATGTTTTTCTTTTCTTACAAAATATCCTCATATCTTTTGGATGAGACTAATTCTCACTTAAGATATTGAAATTGTTCCTTTTATAAAATTTTTTCCAATAAAATTGAATCCATGAAATTACTTTTAAAGCTCGTCTCAATAGAAATTTTTTTATATGATCTTAAAGTACTTCACCATTATATTAAAATCATAAAACTTGGGTAGCATAATCATATATGCCATTAGATTAAATATAAAATATTATATACTAAAATTTAAATTAAATTTTAACCCTTAAGTGTAATACTTTAAAATTACTTAAGAATCTTTTGTCCCAATGGGACTCCAATTTTTTAGTCATACACAAACAAGAATCTCTCTCATTAATGCATATAAAATGAGCTGAGCTTGTTTACTGTATATGTAGTGTTGGGCCTAATTAATGAGACATATTGATTGATACGAAAATTTAAAAAATAACCTTCAAATGGTAAGAAGAAGAACTCATAAATTAGGTATTTATCTAATTGTATCATCACAATTATCACATATCTAATTGAATCCCAATGAATTTGTTCCAAACCAAACGGAAGAGACTAGATAGACATTAGTATTGAATTGCATTTTTTTTTGGGCCATAAATTGCATTTGTTTTATAATGCATGACTTGAGATATGTGACATGGGCCATAAAAAAAGGAGAAAGTTTGGGCCTCTCCGCCACTGCCTATGGCTGAAACCATGAATACTTTTGTTTGGGCCAGTGAAGAAAGAATTTTCCAAACATTATTGATATTATGCGGATCAGGCATGCGGTGCAGTGGCAACTCATTTGCCTTGATACATTCGCACCTCGAGATAGATCCCCTTTCCCAAAATTCCCCACCTTCTGGAGAAAAAAAAAAACATTATTGATATTATGAACAAAGAGAAAAAAACAAACATTATTGATATTGTGACAGAGAAAAAAAAAACATTGTTGATATTTCGTTTGTTCTTCTACGAGCAATATTAATTAGTCACGCAACTTTCCTTTTACAATATTAAACTGTTAATAGAGTTATATTTATTTTTTTTCTCTATTTAACATTCTTTTTTTTAATCAAATTTATATATATGCAATCGCGTTAATAATTTATGCACAATTAATAAAAATTATTTTAAATAGAGGTTCGAGATACCCGTCCCACCTTATAGTTCAAAACAAAAATTGTTTCATTCTTTGATTACTTAATTATGTTTAAGTGAAAATATTTTATATATTTAATAGTTCAGTAAATGACGTTCAAATTCAACATTTGCGTATATTAGTGTGATATTAAAAATTTCTTGGGTACATTCCGTGTATGAGAGCTGTACACCAAATAAATGGATGCCAATGGTTGATTTAGAATTTAATGAGTTTAGTTTTTATTTATTTTAAATAAAATTTTTAATATTATTATATTATAAATTGTCACATTATTAAAAAAATTTAATTATAATAATAATTATTTGAAAGATCAAATTTTTTTAATAATATTATAATACATAATTAAATGATAATAAAAAAAAATTTACTATACACTGACACTAAAATTTAGAGCACCCTTGATTTGGCTTTTTTCTAATTTTATTTTCACTAAAAACAAAAAAAATTTAAAATACGTTTGTTTATGTTTTACTGAAAATGTTTTTTAAGAAACATTTCTTAAAATAAAATTAAATATGAAAATAATAAATAATCATTTATATTATCTTCAAAAACAAAAAAACTGAAAAAGTAATGACAACTTTGTAATTATAATAAAATTATGTTGATCAAACATGTTTTTTAAAATTTAAAAACCAGAAAATAATTTTTTAAAAAAAATTGAAAATAAAAAATATTTTCTCAAACCATACGGTGATAGATTCCAACGTGTAATATTTTTTGAGTTGACTGTATGTTTCTATTGGGCCACGCACAAATCACAAAGCCATACGCATTCGCGTGCCTAACAAGTAATAAAGCACATTTTTTCTTTTTTATTTATAAATAGAGAACGAAAGTCTCTTTCTGGTACGTTTGCCGTGCCTAAACTTTTCACGACCTATTAATCATATTTCTTATCATTTCATTACATAAAAATATAAATCTTGAAGATACCATGACCCCAAATCCCATTTACAGATTTTTTTTTGGGTATAAAAATCCCAATTACAGATGTTATTGTTTATTGGCTTATAAGGTCCTGTTACTGTTGATTGTGATCTTAGACTATTGACATCTACCTTGTGTACACTTAAAAATCATTATTAATTTAATCATTATTAATTTTGCTTTATTCTGTGCTACAAGTTTGGTTTTTGTCCAGTTGTAAATAGCAGTAATAATGTTTCTACTTTTATATTGAGAATGATTGGGATAAGTTTGGCTTATAGTATTATGTTGATGTCACAAACACATAAATGCAGATATATTTAGTGGGGTGGAACGCCTTGTCCTCTCTTTGACAATGGAAAGAGCAGGAAAATCGAGTCTTGAGACACCACTGTGTCCCAACCAATATCGGAACCATGATTTCGATGCCCAGACATCTGAGCAAAGTTGTTGCCGCAGAGAAGATATTGTTCAAGAAGCTAAAAAGCAACTGTGGTTAGCAGGGCCCCTTGTTGCAGTTAGTCTTCTGCAATATAGCTTACAAATGATGTCTATCATGTTTGTTGGCCATCTTGGGGAACTGCCTCTTTCAGGTGCTTCCTTGGGCTCCTCCTTCGCCTCAGTCACTGGTTATAGTGTTTTGGTAAGTGGGTTTTTTTCAATTTCTGTAAATATCTTGGACCTGGCTCAGCAGTGCTGCATAAATTACCCCAAAGTGCAAAAGAAACCGGTTCAAAACTTGGGTAGAGTAAATCTCCTTGATTTCATATACGTAGTTATCTATCAATTTTTATACATGTCTTCTAATCCTTCACTGCATAAAGGGCCATGGAAGTTAAAGTAAACTAATCCCAATCAGATAGGATTGCTTTTCAGAATTCTAGAGTGTCTCACTTTCTTGATGAACTTCCTTACTACTTTTTAAGGCTAATCAATTATGCCACTTCCAATCTTAGTACACACATGTATACATCCTTCAACATTTTAATGCAAGTTTTCAATTGTTCATGATTTTCTATTACAAATTTACAATGATTGCAAGCTTCTCTGAACTTTATCTGTTTCAAATATGCCTTCAAAGTTAGGAATGGGGAGTGCATTGGAGACGCTATGTGGCCAAGCCTATGGAGCAAGGCAGTATCACATGCTAGGAGTTCACACACAAAGGGCAATGCTTGTCCTTCTAGGGTTGAGCATTCCCTTATCATTAATATGGTTTTACACAAGCAACCTTCTCATAGCAATGGGCCAAAACCGTGATATATCAACCGAAGCAGGAACATTTAATCGGTGTATGATCCCAGGCCTTTTTGCTTATGGCCTCCTTCAATGCCTCAACAGATTTCTACAGACCCAAACCAACGTTTTTCCAATGCTAATAAGCTCTGGAGTCACAACTTTGGTGCATGTTGCATTTTGTTGGGTTTTCGTCTTTGAATATGAGTTAGGAAGCAAGGGAGCAGCCTTGGCAATCTCCATGTCCTATTGGTTTAACGTGTTCCTGTTGGTAATTTACATAAATTTTGCTACAGCTTGTGCAGAAACTTGGAATGGGGTTTCCAAAGAGGCCTTAAATGATGTTCTCAGTTTTATAAAGCTTGCAGTTCCTTCAGCAGTTATGATATGGTAATTTACATGTACCCTTCTCCTCTGGCAACGGATAAGTTAGAACTCCTCTCCCTCTCCCCCATCAGGAACAGCGAAGATAGAAAAGACACTTTATGGTGTAGAACATCCATTTTGCTGCAAATTGCAATACACTACTTGGGAGAAAAAATTTCAAGTCTTTTTAATTGCAGTATTCTGGTTTCAATTCTATTCAGAATAATTGAAGAGGGTAAGAGAGAGATTGGTAGAAAGACACAACTAGCATAGTTAACAATAAGAATCCATGGCTAACCAAGGCTACATGATGCCCTTGTTAACCTTTAGAATGCTTAATAACGCCACAATCTTCAGATTATATGAATTTAGCCTCCCATTTTTTGCTTTTCAATTTCCTAATTTTTTTTTTGCTTGACAGTTTCGAATATTGGTCCTTTGAGATGGTTGTTCTTCTCTCGGGTCTTCTGCCAGACCCACAACTAGAGACATCTGTATTATCAATAAGGTAAACCATTAACCCGATGATACATTATTTTAAGACTTCATTCCAGTCAAGGAAAAAGAACAGTAAAAAAGAACAAAGACTGACAGGGATTGATTAATATTTTTCTGTAAATGAATAGTAACTCAATTAAGAACAGATTAACCAACATTCCATCATATTTACCCGCATTTTTGCAGCCTTAATACATGTTGGATGGTCTATATGATCTCCGTTGGTCTTGGCGGTGCCATAAGGTCAGTGACAACATATGTTTTTCTTAGAAATACCTGCATATTAGTGCTGCTAGGTTGTTACTTTTTCCATGGATTTCTTCTGTTAATGTTTTAGTTATTGGTTTATTGGTATCACTGAAGCACACGAGTGTCAAATGAACTGGGTGCTGGGAACGCACAAGGTGCACTTTTGGCTTTCCGAGTCATGATTGTGATTGCCATATTAGAGGGTACAACAGTAGGATTGGTTACCATTTTGATACGGAATGTTTGGGGAAAGCTCTACAGCAACGAAGATGAAGTCATAAAATATGTTGCCAAGATGATGCCTCTGCTGGCACTATCTGACTTCCTGGATGGTTTCCAGTGTGTGCTTTCAGGTTCTAACTCCTCACAACAATGAAACCGTGTGATCATATGATTATTGAGTTGCTCATAAATGCCTATGCTACTAATGAACTAATGGTTTCCTTTTGATATCTGGTTTGGCTTCCATAGGAGCTGCCAGAGGGTGTCGTTGGCAAAATCTATGTGCATTTATAAACCTTGGTGCTTACTATGTGGTGGGAATTCCTTCTGCTGTCTTATTCGCTTTTGTCTTCCATATTGGAGGGATGGTGGGTCTCTTTCTCACACTTTCTGAGTGTTGGGGGCAGTGTTTGCTTTTGTGTTTGTGTGTTCATGCACACTGACATGAGAATTGGTATGTGCAGGGGCTTTGGATGGGAATCATATGTGCACTCTCTGTTCAAGGGGCAGCGCTAGTTTCAGTAAATGCATGTACGGATTGGGATCAAGAGGTAAGCATATTTTATGCTTCATTCATTTCAATAGCTTAAAGGAATAAGGTAAACAAGTACCACACGTATTGAAAAAAGTTTCCTGGAAATTACAAAGGCGAGCAAGAGGAATCAATCTGAAGCCAAAATGATCATTACTGTGGTAATGCCAAACCAATGCTGTAATTGATTTATTTGTTCTTAATTTCTTGCAGGCAAGGAAAGCAGTGCAGATAACTCAGAAAACTAACATAGTTACAGAACCATAGGATTGACAATGACTATGTTACACAAACATTAGACAGCTAGCTGATAAGTGATGACAAATTTCTGTCAGCTTTGCAATAATTTATATATGAGAAATGCTGTACAATAATCAATGTTCATTTACTATGATGATACGTAGCCCCCATTACAAGTTCATATAATGTAACCCTATTATCCCGAACTTAGGAATGCTCAGGGTAAAAAAGCATTCCTTTTCCTTTAAATGGCATGCTGAAAAGGTTTCCTGCCAGCGAGAATCTTTTCAGATCATATCAATCTATGATTCATTCATCAAATAAGATTTTCAATCATGCCAATCAGAAATACAAGATGGGAATATGTGTTCTGTCTTCTATTTCAGTAAATAACATCCTGATGAGAGACCACACTGAGGGGTTATATATTATGATGCTGATATATGTGAGCGTGCATGGATGTGTTTTTGTACATGTAAAACACCTAGAGAGGAAATTGCAGCGCTATACTTTTTCAGTCACCGATAGAATTACTTATAGTCCTTTGAGCTCAGCCTAGTTCTCATGCTGCAACACAATTCTTTAATATGAATGGCTTTAAGAGAAGAGGTTTAATATGTATAAATTATTTGTAACTTCAACAACTTTCACTATCCATCACTGCTGAAAGCAATCAGCGACCATTTCTGCCCTAAGCAGATTGCTATTGCAAGCAATAGTTCATTTCTTAAGTGTAGTTTGCCTCCATACCAAACTGATCCTAAATGTATAAGCATGCAGAAACCACAGTTCATTTCCCCATTTTTTTTTATCTATACGAAGGAACGAACTACTGAAAATTGCTCTCCTTCATCAAATATACTATACTGATCACAATCAATGATGAATAAAGGAGATAGTAGAGAAGGAAACACTCAAAGAATCTTATAAAACTCATTTTGTATTGATATTCTTGTCTTACATGATTTGTAAAAACACAAGACTATTTATATGTATATATAATACTTCTTGATAACTTTTACAATAAACTTAATTATAAAATATTCAATGATCCTATTCATTAAGTACATGCATAATTAAATACTTTAAACTTACAAATACATGAATATAAAAATATGTGAATGGTAATTAAGTAAATACATGAATATCCAAATGAATGAACAGTAATTAATTAAATACATATATCAAGTTTATTAAATTTCCAAAAATGAATCATAAGCATCCAGAATATTTTCAAGATTCTAGCATCATTTACAGTAACCTTTTTATCTCCATCAATGGTGTGGAAATCCTATCCAAAACAATAAAATGAAACATCAAGGTAAAATTTCCATTTAGCATTGAATGAGAGCAGAAATATTTCATAAAAAGTTCATACACTGCATTGATGACTTAAATCCCACACTTTTCTTTATAAGATCAAGATATTTAAAGTGTATAAAGTGCAGTGATATTAACAATTAATTAAAAAAATCAAGCGTTTAGATTTTGATAACATATAATCACATGCATAATAAATTATAGATTTGATAAAATTCACTCCAATTCCATGATTATTCTGACGAGTGATCATCACTTACCCTATATTTTCTAAAGTGTATCCTACACTTGAAAGGAATACATATGCTTTCTTCAAGAACTACATTAGGGATGACCATCTAGAGACACTTGATTCTTACAGCATAATGTTGACCGTTGCCTCTGATCTAGCATTGTTCCACGCATGAACGGTACATTTTATTTTTTTTTGACAGGAACGGTGCTTCTTTTGTTGCGGAGAAATACTCAAATCCAATACATCACTGATGAGATACAACTTTGAGGGGAACAAACAAAAATACAAAAATTGTACGAAGTGTATTATCTAATTTCTGTTTTTGCTTTCACAATATTTTAGAGTGAGCTTAATTTTAGTTTATTGTTAATATAAAAAGTTTTACATTATTATTAAATTATGAGTTGTCAAATTATTAAAAAATTAATTAAAATAACAACTAATTAACTAAATAATTAAATACTTAATAATATCTGGTTGAATAATAATAATAAAAAATTTTACATTGATAATAGAATAAAATTAAATACTTTTAAAATTGTCCCCACAATGTTTTATTGACAACCAAAAATAAGAAATTATGATAATTTTTATGTGGTCTATGTTTTGTGTTTAGTCCCTCTGAGACTGGATTTTGTTTTTTTGGGTGACTCTGAGACTGGATTTTTGACCCTTGTGGTGTATCTTCGTTAAAAAATTGTATTTTACACAATTTAATTTTAAAATATTCTATAATCAAAGTTAATTTGGATTATGTTAAATTAATCATACTAGTTGTTAAGCCATCACATACTTATCTCTAGCAAAAAGAATTTAAATTTTTATTATAAAGAATGTTTAAATTTTTTCTCATAATTTTAAAAATATATGTATGATCTAAACAAAACTACTATCATTATATCTCATTTTTTTAAAATCTTTTTTTAAGATTGATACATAAACATTAGCACAGTCTAGATTATTTTTATCTCATGCTTTTAATTTTTTTTTTTCGAGACAGGCATATTAAATATTAACACAATTTAAATAAAATTATTTTTAAAAAAATAAAATTATTTTAAATAATTTGTTAAATAATTTAAAATATATATATAAATACGTGCATATACGAGAATGACAACTAGTATATAACTAAAGTGAACGTATTTTTGAACTTAGATGAACCATTTCTATAATTGCAAATAAATAACATTATTTGTGCATACTAAAATAACTATTTAAAAGATGGTTACAAAATTTCGCCCCTTAACTACAGAGTATTTCTCCCGTCAAAAAAAATAAAAAACTACAGAGTATTTCGCCCAATTCCGCGGAGAAGGGAGAGCGATATTGCCACGTCATCACCGAACACAAACCTTGTCAAAGTCAAAACCTTAAACGACAGATTCCCATGCAGAATTGAGAATCCACGTTCCACGACACCCGAAACGACGTCCATGTGTCTCACTCTCACATTAAAATCTCAGAGGATAAAAAGCTAAAATTCAAAAAGAGGATGGGTAAAAAAGAAAATATTCTCAATTTGGGCAATGTAGCTTAGCTTTGCATATAGTGCCACTCCTTCGGTCCGCAAACCCTAGCAATCTTCTCTCTCTCCCCCTCTCTCCCTCACTTCTCTCTGTCCGGAGATGGCTTCACGCAGACTCGTTTCGTCTCTGATTCGATCCTCCCTTCGTCGATCTCCATCGAAGTCCTCGATTACCAGCTCAAGCCCGAGGCTTTCTTCCCCAATCGTTTCGGGCCGTGCTTCTCGCTATGGCTACCTCCTCAACCGCGTCACCGAGTATGCCACCTCGGCTGCAGCTGCTGCAGCTCCGCCGCCGCCTCCGGCGAAGAAGGATGCCGGAGGTGGTGGGAAGATCGTTGACGAGTTTACTGGAAAAGGTGCGATCGGGCAAGTGTGCCAGGTCATCGGTGCCGTCGTCGATGTTAGATTCGACGAGGGTTTGCCTCCGATCCTGACTGCGCTTGAGGTTATGGATCATTCGATCCGATTGGTGTTGGAGGTGGCGCAGCATTTGGGTGAGGGCGTGGTTCGAACTATTGCTATGGATGGGACTGAAGGGCTTGTTAGAGGGCGGCGTGTGCTCAACACTGGGTCCCCTATTACCGTAAATCTCGAATCACTTTCCACTTCTTCATTAAAATTGCATTTCATAGTTACTGTTTACCTCGTATAGTTATTTGATTTGGTAGCCAAGTTGGGTTTTTTGGAATACCTAAATTTCAGGCAATTACGGTTTGAAGCCGCAGGTAGTGTCTTGTGGATCTGATTTTATTTTTTCCTCCTTTTGAAACTAACAAAATGTGCGAAAATATTATTTTTTAAAAAACAATATGATCTTGATAAATTTCTTGTGATGTTTTTATTTTGGGTTTATGCGAGTTTGTCACTTTGTGATGTTTGAAAGAACCACATTTTGTCAGTCGTCTGCAATCGCACAAGTTAGTTAAATAATGTAATTTTACTTGCCCTGTTATGTAATTTTATACTTTAAAACTATCTGTGGTCCATTATTCAATGTGGGTAACTTTCATAATATTTCTACCCGACTGCACTCTTCTGTGTATGTTTTAAAGCAGTATATGGTTATTGTATTTTGTGATTTTGTTCAAATTGTACAATCTCCTTTTTTCTTTAGACTTTCATTTCGTAGCCACAGATTTTACCTTCATTATTTTTTGGTTGTGTCAATAGCTTTTATTTTCTATTTTCTAATATACTGCATGCGTTCCCTTTAGGTTCCTGTTGGTAGGGCTACCCTTGGCCGTATCATGAATGTCATTGGAGAGCCAATCGATGAGAAGGGTGACATCAGTAAGAAACCCATAAAACCCTTTTATATCTGATCAATAGATAAGAACTTGTTCTATGATTTCCACAGGATATTTTAACTGATGGTAAGTTTTGTGAATTGCTGTAGAAACTGAGCATCATTTGCCCATTCATAGAGAAGCTCCTGCTTTTGTTGACCAAGCAACTGAACAGCAGATTCTTGTTACAGGGATCAAGGTATTTTTTCTTTTTTTGATTCTTACTTTCTTTTTCTGTTTATTTGTGAGTGCATTTTATCTCATTTCCTTGACAGATTATTATTCATCTAGGTTTGTGTGTGTCTTATGATTCACTACCAATTTTATATCACTTTCACTGTACAGGTTGTTGACCTACTTGCACCATACCAAAGAGGTGGAAAGATTGGGTTGTTTGGTGGTGCCGGTGTAGGAAAAACCGTGCTTATTATGGAACTTATTAACAACGTTGCAAAGGCTCATGGTATGTGCATGATGCACTTAATTTATTTTTGTAAGAAGTTCTTGCCTTTCTATACTGTATGCTGACTGTTTCCTTTGCTTAGGCGGTTTCTCTGTGTTTGCTGGTGTTGGAGAACGAACCCGGGAGGGTAATGACTTGTACAGAGAAATGATTGAGAGTGGTGTCATTAAGCTTGGAGATAAGCAGGTGAACAGATGTGGTTCATGATAATCGTATATCTACTGATATTCAATATTCTTCCTAATATATTCATTTTGTAAGTAAGTCAACTATGGTTGTTTCATGAAATCAGAGTGACAGCAAATGTGCTCTTGTGTATGGTCAAATGAACGAGCCCCCTGGTGCACGTGCTCGTGTCGGTCTTACTGGGCTAACTGTGGCTGAACACTTCCGTGATGCTGAAGGGCAAGATGTGCTTCTTTTCATTGACAACATTTTCCGCTTTACCCAAGTATGGGTCCTTTGGACAACTTATCTAGGACAACTTTTCTTCTTTCCAGTACATTGTTCCCGTTATTACTGTTCATTTTACATTGTGATATATTGTGCAGGCCAATTCGGAGGTGTCTGCTTTGCTTGGTCGTATCCCATCTGCTGTTGGTTACCAACCGACCTTGGCTACTGATCTTGGAGGTCTTCAAGAGCGTATTACAACAACCAAAAAGGGTTCGATTACCTCTGTCCAAGCTATCTATGTGCCTGCTGATGACTTGACAGATCCTGCTCCTGCTACCACCTTTGCTCACTTGGATGCTACAACAGTGTTATCACGACAGGTTTGATTGTGTTATTTAAAGTGTTTGTATGTTGTATTGATATTTTAGTTGTCATCAATTAATTAATTTGATTTTGTTGACATTGAATAGATCTCCGAGCTGGGTATCTATCCTGCTGTTGATCCCTTGGATTCTACATCTCGTATGCTTTCTCCACATATTTTGGGTGAGGGCCACTATGAAACTGCCCGTGGTGTACAGAAGGTTCTTCAAAACTACAAGAATCTTCAAGATATCATTGCCATCTTGGGAATGGATGAGCTCAGTGAAGATGATAAATTGACTGTTGCTCGTGCACGCAAAATTCAAAGGTTCTTAAGCCAGCCTTTCCATGTTGCAGAAGTCTTCACTGGTGCCCCAGGCAAATATGTTGAGTTGAAGGAGAGCATTAACAGCTTCCAGGTATTTCTACATCTCATTTTGCAATTACTTATAATTTTTGGTTTCAAAGCTGTGTTCACGTGCCCTTTTTGTGTTTTTTTTTCATCAATATCATCCTATTAGAAATCAATTTTGAGATCTTAATGGAAATTGGATTATACTTTCCAGTTAGCTGCTCCCAAAAAGTGAAATTGTTTATTGTATCTTCTTAATGTTTCTCCATTTTTTCAGAAAATTTTAGTTGCTTCTGTCAAATAAAGCTTATAGGAACCTAAGTTTCAAATTTAATTCTAACTTAATCAATTTGTGTGAGTTTGTGGACTTAGCTGTCTGGATCTCTGTTTTGATTTGAGCTGTTTCAATTGCATATTTCCCTAAGCTAGGGTTAGTACTTTCTTTTCAATAGTCGTGGCTTATTTTTAGGGTTTATTTTGACTTTGCTTGCACACCACAGTGAGAGTAAAATCCCCCCTCCCAAGGAAAAAAAAAAGGAGCAAAAATCTGGTTACAATGGTCGTCTTTAGTTCTGTACCTAGTTTGTTTCAATTATTTCGGATAGCAGATAGCTGCATTTGCCTTGTCATTCTTCAACCCATAACCTGTATGCCTTGGTTTTCCTATTGCATTTGCGTTGTCATACTTCAGCCTATAACCTGTGTGCCTTGGTTTTCCTACTGAACTAACGCATGATCAACGATTCTTTTGTTGCTCTGAAACTGACAGGGTGTGTTGGATGGCAAATACGATGACCTCCCAGAGCAGTCATTTTATATGGTTGGCGGTATTGATGAGGTCCTTGCAAAGGCAGAGAAGATTGCCAAGGAATCGGCATCTTAACGACATTCAGCCCTGCCCTACTTTCTTCTTAATCCTTTTTGATAAATGCGAAATTTAATAATTTAGGGACTCTTGGCAATGCCAAATGACAGAATTTCCCATTTTTTGGTATGAAAATGCGTAAGGTTATTCCATTTTTATGTTGCTGCCGAGTGTGAGATGAACCGAGCCTTGTGGCCAACTGCCCCTTTTTTTCAGTTGCTATTTAATAAGGGGAAAAGGCAAGAGGACATGTACATTTTTACTTTCCTAGTTGAGAACGTTGGATGCATCAATGTTGAAACTTAAAACTGTTCCATATGAAACGAAGCTTGAATTCCTTTTGATTCTTGGATACGAATGCTTCGGCTCCTCCTCTCTTCCCCTTTTGGGCTGTGTCTTGTGTGAATGGAATGAAATGAGTTGTCATGGATTTGTTTCTTCCAGATAGGCTGCGATAGTTATTACAATCAGTAGATTCTACCTTTGATAAGCACTTAAGCAGCATTATTTTAGGCATAAGTGCACAGGATTTTACCTTTGCTTGTTTTATGTATCTGGATTGAATATTTTGATTAACAGAGTAGTTCTCGTACTTAACAGGAGAGGAGTTAGCAAATCCTAGACAAGATGTAGTTCTAAATTTAAGGCTCCTAATGGGTTTTTTCTTCTATCTGATGTCTGGCTTGTTCTTTTCTCTTCTTCAAGAACCTGAAGTGTTCTGAAGGCTACCAAGCCTTTGTTTGGGCGACAACGTATCTCAATTCATGCTTAGAAAGAGAAAATCAACAAATTCTTTATAGGTGAAATTGCAAATTACCCTCTTAAACCCTAGACATTTATGTAAGTTTTAATTTCAGCAAACTTATTCGCTTAAGCTGTAATTATTTTGCACTTCATTATTTCTGTAAGTCCTCCTTTACATTAACTGGGAATATGTCATTAAGTTTATGTTTTTCTTTTTTCTTAGCCAAACACTTCCTAACATTGGGAAGTAAAGTTGTACCGCAACTTGGGTTATTTTGTTTTGGTCAAAATTCTCAAACTGAAACGGATTATATGGTGCAAAGGACTATCTTCAAAGAGGTAGAAGGGTTTACAGTGCTAAAAAAAAAGAAATTTTTCTAATTATTATCTTCTTTTTTGTTGTCTAGTGTCAAGTTAACACAAATTCAATATTTTACTCAAGGATGATCTAGAAGAGGAAAAATTTAGGATTGAGAAAAAAAGTTATAATTATAATCAAAATCTTAGGAAAAAAAAAGTTGAATTGCTCAAAGTTTAAAGTTTAAGCGAGTAAATTGTTTTAAAATTAAACTTTCGGAAGTAATTTGTAATTTAACCTTTTATATTATAATACTAATTAATAATAGTAATGATAAATATTAATATATATTATTTTATTTATAAATAATAATAAAATAAAAGATATTAGATGTTAAAGTTGGTCTCATGAACATAATTTTTGTTAAAGTTTACAAAATGATGAATTTAAAAATTGTCTCAATTTTAAAACTTTATTTGAGTTTTTAATAAAATTATATGAAAAATAAAATTTACAAATATATAATATTTTTAAAACAAATTAATAGTAAAAAATATATTAAGTTTTGGGATTCACTTAAAAATATTTTCATATTGTCGTTTATTTTTCATCTTTTTAATTTTATTTATCAAACCAAACAGAACTTAAGCCTACTCTAAACCAAGATGACCCAAGTCTATCGTGGCCCAAAAATTCATAAAAATCGAATTCGGGTCAAAATCCACACTCATGATCCAACTGGGTCTGCCACATGCAGAAACCCCATTCTGACACCATCACACAGCGAAGAGATTCTCAAGTGACGAGGGTTCACGGCGGCGATAGTCTACGATCGGAGATTACCGTCACCGTTCAGGCTTCGTTCTTCGAATTGCTGTCTTAGCATAATCTACTATCACAACACCTCAATAGCTTCGATTTTGCAGGTATCTATCAACCTCCGCTCAATCTCGACATCTTTTTTTTATAGACGGTAAACGCTGTGTGATTACTCATTTATGCAAAACTTAGGGTATGTTTAGATACACTCTTTTTTAGAAAAATTATTTAAAAAAAAATGTTTCAATATATTTTCAAACATGTTTAGATGAAATTTTTTAAAAAAGTAAAAATTAAAAAAGTTAATTTATCTTTTTTTTTTAAATCAATGATCTAGCTTATGAAAAAAATATAAGGAGAAATGATTTTTAATATAATTTTATAATAAAAATATCATTTACCTTTATTAAAAATTACATTTTATATCATCTATTTTTTTTATAAATTTTATTTATATAAACTTTCTTAGATAATTCTATGAATTACATTTTAAATAATGTAACTTTAAGTCATGTATCTAAATATTTTAAATTAAATTCTGATTTCAATAACTATACTACTTAAAGAAAATAAAATAGAACAATATTAATAATATGTTGTTAAGCCTTTGGTTGCACAATTAAACATGTTATTACCTTATATCTCATTTTTCATAATGTTGTTGTTATGACATACTTAAAATTCTCACCGTCCCTATTATGCTGGCCTATTTAATCATATATTACATATCATAACTCATCATATCTTATATTTATATGTCTTTTTTAATAATTTTGATATAAATTAAGTATTTATATTCTTTTTTATCTAAACAAACTTAAAAGTCTTTTTATTATTTTAAAAGTACTTTTTAAATATATTATATCTAAATATAAAATTACTTTTTCTTAAAAAAAACCTACCAAAATAAAATATATAATATAAGACTTTTTTTAAAAGCTTATCCAAACGAGATTTTAGCTTATTTTTTGATTATTTTGAAGGTTCTCTAATGTCTTATTTTCTGAATTGGTAGATGTCCTACACAAGGAGAGGCAGGTTAGTTCCCTCTCTGTTCATTTAAGTTTTCTTTTTCCTGATGCTTAAAAATATTGTATCTGTTGTGTATTTTCCCTTTGGGTCTGAACCTGGCAATTAACCCATCATGTTATGTTTGGACAAGAGTTAGAGAATTGAAATGAGGGAAAAGAGAAAGAAATGAGGAAGAAATGATAATTTTGTATTAATTTTTTAAAATATTTATTTATTAATTTTTATAAATATTTTAAAATTTTTTTAATTTAAAAGATTTTAAAAAAAATATTAAAAAAAATAATTATTTATTAATTAGTCTTTCATTTTTTTTTCATTTCTTTCTCTTTTATTTTTTTAAATTTTTTTTATTTTTGTTTCTTCTAAAACTCTCAAACATAATCTTAAATATGTTTGAATTAAAAAAAAAAAAAGAGAAATATTATTTTAAAATTTTAAATTTTAAATATTAAAAATAAGCTTTTTTCTTCCTTCCTTTTCTCTCTATTCTCCTTAATCCCAACATATCATTAATTTAAATGATTCTTAGCATGACTAATCAGTAATCAGACTTTATATAATCTTGAATGAGGTTGATATCGAAAGAATTTGATCACAAAAAACTGGACCGATGATCCTTTTTATTTTTCCCCCCATTTTGGTTTTCTATTGAAATATTGATGAATCACTGTAATGATGTATCTCATATCTCTCAGTTGCCTCCTTGTTCTCCTAGGTCTGCTTCACCAAATGACTCTGTTTCTCCGGTGAGGGGCCGTCGATCAAGGTCAGGATCAAGATCAAGATCATTATCAAGGTCTAGGAGAAGTCGTTCCAGGTATAGCTTCGCAGAAATACGCTTACAATTTGGTGCATAAATCACGATATCTTAGACTTGCACACTCTTAAAAAGACAAGTTCTAATATGCTAACAATGCCGAGCACCTTCTTTCTATATGATGATTAAGTGTGCTTGTTCCAGGAGTCAAGATTCTATTGATGCAGGGAATCCTGGAAATAATTTGTACGTAACAGGCTTGTCCACAAGGATCACTACCAGTGATCTTGAGAAATATTTCAACAAAGAGGGGAAGGTGCTAGTTCTGTCGTTTATGCTCTTGAACTTATGGCAGTGAAGATCACATGCCCTTATTTATCATGATTTGATGTTTTGCCCTTGGGGGAAAAAACGAGGGACCCAGGATCTTTCTCTAGTATTTTAAGGAGTCTTGTTTGGCTTCTTATCTGAAAGCAAATTCTATGTGTAAAATTGATTAAATCATACTTCAAGAAAAAAGGCAATCATCATTGTAAATGGGAGCTATTTTTGAAAATTTTCATATAGCTTTTGCTTTCAGGTTGTCGAGTGCCACCTTGTAACAAATCCTCGTACCAAAGAGTCTCGTGGATTTGGTTTTGTCACTATGGAAACTAATGAGGATGCTGAGCGCTGTATCAAGTATTGGGACCGCTCTGTTTTTGAAGGTCGACTAATAACCGTGGAGAAGGTAATATTTAGCGCCAATGGCTCCAGACTGAGTCTGACCAAATGATTTTTGTGTAACTTTTTCCCATTACTCTTTTTCTATATAGTCTTCCACCCACCCCCTCCCCCCTCTTCGGCTTTCTTAGAAACCTTGCCTGATAAGTTTTGGCAGCAGGTCTGCTCTGTGTAGCTACGTCAAATTCACAATCTATACTCTAAACAGTTGAACCTATCCCTTCACCACATGAGTTCTGCATCGACATCTAAACTAATCGATTCAAATTCGAGTATTTGGCAGAGGGGTCTTGCCCTTTATTCCTTTTCTTTGTTGGTAGCAGCAACATGTGGTTGTATTTTTCTTTTTCTTTTGATATTTATATTAACCTACATGGCTATATGGTAACAAATGCCTATGCTTCATGAGTCTTTTGGTTTTATCCTGTTATTAGATTTATAAAAAATATATTAGAAAAATAATAGTAAACATATAGTTGTTGTTAAGATCTTCAGCTTTTAGCTGGCAAATGCCATTCTGGTAGGGGTTACTAGTTAACCCTCACAAAATGTCAATTATCCTCGCACTGTCTAGTCTCTTTTTTGTGATAATATCACTATCCTGTAGGGCAATTTGAAGTTTATTTATTGAACTGCAATTCAATCGGCAGTACATTGCATTGTAAACTTTTATCAGTATGTTCCAAATGTCCTTACCTGTCATGATGTTATTTGCAATTCTTATAATTTGCAGGCAAAAGAGAAGTCGTGGCAGGACCCCAACTCCTGGCAGATACTACGGTTTGAGAGATAAGCGAGGTAAATTGGAGAATTATCTTGCCTGAACTGTTTTGCAATTTTACCATATGAATCTATTATCTGCGACACTTAATTTCTTATGTTGCCATTTCTGATTAGATATGGTCATATATGTGATCTACAAAATCCCATTCTTGTTTTATGAAAAACTAGAATAATGCGTTTGTAGTCTAAAGCAGTACTGCATTAGGATGAATGCTTGCACACTGTGGGCTATATTTTCCTTTTTCCCCCTGTATCTTCGGACACATTTTCCTTTCTGCTTTGGAGCAACTAATTTTAATAGGAAAATTGTTGAGATAATGCTAATAGTGTTTGAGTGACTCTACCTGCATCCATCGATGGCGCATTGGGACCCAACATATGCAGGACGTGGATGGAGAAGATCTCGTAGTTACTCACCTAGGCGATGGCAGGACACAGATTATTATTCAAGGAACCGGCGAGGAAGATCTCGTTCTCCCCACAGTCGGAGGGTGGATGATTACTCTGACTCACATAGGAGGCGGAGGGATCGGTCCTTGTCAGCTGGTGATAGTTGCAATCCAAGATAAAGCAAAATTACCTGCATCCATGGGTTGGCCTGTTGGGACCAACATTTGAAATTGTATCCTTTTTGTGTGGTGTAAAGAATCAATCACCCATGATCCTCGCCCCCCAACCCAAAAGAAACACAAAACCCCTTTTCATGGTTGTCCGTATCATTTTGTATGATGAAGAGTTTATCACAATGGTGGGATGACTAGTTAATGGTTTGAAACTCTGAAAAGCATCTGGTAAGCATCTTCCTTACTCATGTTGTGTAATAGTATAAAATTGTTAGTGTGAAGATAGTTGAAATTGTATGAATTTGTTGGTGTCATAGTATTTGGCTAACCCCTGCTGAGTCGTGTGAAGATTCCTTCTAGATCAAAGCCATAGAAATTCTGTGTTGTATATGATGCATAATGACTGCGTTACGATCCCAAGCAAACCCACGTTTATTGGCAAGTTATTGGCATAGCATCAAGTCAACGAAGGACACTTGAACAAATTTATTTCTCTATCTCACACTTGAATTGAACCGCGTAAAATGAAGTCAACGAAGATAAAAATATAAAAAAAAATGAAAACTCAAGTCATATCTCATCTGTTGTGAGTTTTCGAGCATGGTGTTGGCATTGTTCAGGTCAAATTTAGTAGAAAATTATATATTACAGTTCCAAAATTTGTAATATCTTTTCCGTTGATTCTTTCTCCTCCACTATTGTGGTTTCTGGGGAGAAATTGTTTGGGCTTAGTTCAACTAGAGCAGTGAGCCCAACAATTTAACAAGCAATATAATAATATAATAATAACTCACATCTTAAAAGATATATATGACGTTATTTGTAATCGATTATTTAGTGGGAGAAGTAACGATTAATATTACGTAAATTAAAACTTAAAGACGTGGTTTCTTTGTATGTCATATGAAGACATTGTCAGAGTTCTGTAAATACAATTCGTATTCTTTCAGCAGATTATTTTAATATTGAAATGAAAGTTGTCATGTATAGTGGTCATGCTTTAATATATGATATATTAATATATGAATGAGATGCTATGTCAATGAATTGGACTACAAGAGAGAAAACTTAAAATTGAGACATAGTTAATGATAAAGGAATCTTATTCATTCAACAAGTCTTGAAAATATAATTAAGAGGCTAATCATTAAATAGGCGAGCTTCATCATAAAAAACGAATAACACATGATATATGACACACTCAACAGAGTTGAGAGATTTCCGACATACAACTCATAATACTGACATACTTTAATAACAATAGGCTGTCAAATAAATTTGTACTAATAAATGCTTTTCAAACTAAACTAAGTATTTATAGTCTATAGTCTTTTACCACTATTAAAATATTATCTATCATTGAATTTAAATAATCAATTGATAGTATTATTTAACATAAGAGTATATAATATTAGTTATACTATTCTAATGTATAATTCTTACTTACCTATCTCAAATTATAGAACACTTATTCTACCCAAAAAAAGATAAATTATAGAACACTTATCTAAGGAACAACATTTTTTTAGAATGTCTTTTCGTTGATTCTTTCTCCTCCACAGTTCTGGTTTTCGGGGAGAACTTGTTTAGACTTTCACTATTAATCATTAATCAATGTCCAACGAGTGAGTTTGAAAGAACTCAGAAAGTATAGTTACAACCAAGTTACTTCACAGAATCACCAAACAACGCATACTGTTGAAGACATAAATGACCTTATTTACATTACATCCTTATCGAACATTGTCAGAAATTCTAGTGCATCTGGTTCAAATGGAATTTAGACATTAGTTTAGACCTCTAAAATAAGGTATCCTTTGGCAACGCGAGTTTATAAAATTTGAGGCAAACAGCAAAGTCTGTCATGGCGAAACAAAGCCTTCAAGTGAAGACCTGTTATGAATTTTTATTCACAAGGAAAAGATAGAGTATACATATATAATAGAAATACCTGCCCCTACAGAGTCCGCCAACAGCATATATAGAATCCATCTCAGGTATTATGAAAGAAACTGTTCACCTAATAAACCATTACAATTGACTTAGTGAACTGATACATTCTTTCGTAATAGAGAAATCGTTGCAAAGTTTTGTTGTTTCGTTTACACACCAAAACTCCAATTTAATATCTAAGTTTTTATTTTGGGTGAACAACAAGTACAACAATGGCAGAAAATTAATCTTATTCAAACTCCAAGCAATAAGCATATATAAACTTGACTACTACAATACAGTGGTTTCCGGAAACTAACTTAGACATGTAAATTAAGGCCTTCCTCTCTGATTTTACAAATCAACAGATGAAGCTGATTCCACATGATGATCTACCATTAACCCCACAAAATGGGTGGCTCATCATGATAGCGACCTCTGTCTCTGGTTACATTCCTACATATTTGTTAATTATGGTTGGCCTTGTTAGTATATAAAGTATGAGTTTATGAGCTATTCTCAACTTTTATGGGAGAAAAATAAGAGAAATCCCTTATAAGAATGCTATACTAAAAAAGAAATCTCTTATAACAATGAGCATAATAATTTAAAGTTTACTAATAATATTCATACATTCTTCCTTTCTTTACATATTTCACATTTTTTATCATTCTCCTTACTTTTCTTTTATTCCTCAACACCTCACACATATAAAAAGGATAGCCAAAAATTTTAACTGACTTTAAATAAAATTAAGGAAAGTTGTTGGATAAAATGAAATGGTAAAAATTACTCAATTATTGAAAAGTCAACAAATATGCTAAATCATTTTGTTAAAAATTTTGACAAAGAAATTTTGGTTATATAATATTTTTCTTAGGAAATATGAGATATGCGAGAAAACAAGTTAACATGATTAAATGCATGTTTGGTAACTATTTATTTTTCAAAAAAATTATTTTTTTAAAAATTTTAATTATAAATTATTTTTAACAATATTTTGATTTTGAATAATAAATTAACCTAAACACCAACTAAAATTAAAAAGATAAGTTTAAACACATATTAAAGAATTAAAAATAAAAATTATTAAATAAAAAATAAAAGTATTAGTATTTTAAAAATTTAAAATATATTTAATACTTTTTTTTAAATATTTAAAATAATTTAATAAAAAATAATAAATACTATTTTAATTTCTTACCACATGCACTTTAATAAAACCTTTTAAAAAAAAAATAACAATATTTTTGCGTTCCAAATTCTCAGCTAGTTCTGTGCCTCTCATCAGTAATCAGCCATAGCGGACAAACCAATAAACCTTGACACGTGGAACTGTGAACAGCCACAATCCAATACGCACCCAGGCGCATTTTATCACAACCGCCCTTCCGCCAGCCTTCGCCGCCGGACCTTCGTGCTCTCTGACGGACTCCCACCTATAATAGTAACTCCCTCCAAAAACATGATACTTTCTCTCTCATCACCGCCTCCGCTTTCCCTTAACCTCCACCCACCTGCGCACTTTAGCCCACTCCCCCTTCCCATGTCCATTCTACGCCGCATCCGTCTCCCCCGCCACCTGAATCTTCGCAGCCGCCGCCTCGCCACCGTTGCCGCCGCCGTACGGCAGGACACCACCGTCTGGACCCAAGCCCCCCTCTCCGAGGTCGAACCCGCCGCCGAGTCCCTATTCCACGTCGCCGTCGACTTGTCGGACTCGCCCGACCTGGCAGCGTCCCACACGCGCGCCGGACAGTACCTCCAGCTACGAGTTCTCGACGTGTCTAAGCCTTCGTTTCTGGCCATTGCGTCTCCTCCGAAGCTTGCTTCGGCGCGTGGGGTATTCGAGTTCCTCGTGAAGAGCGTGGCGGGATCCACTGCTGAGGCCCTGTGCGGGTTGAAGAAAGGGGATGTGGTGGAGCTCAGCCAGCTTATGGGACACGGGTTCGATGTCAGTCGGATCGACCCGCCCGAGAAATATACCACCGTTCTTGTCTTTGCCACCGGATCCGGAATTGGGTGAGTAACACTTCCTTTTTTGATTTTTTCTTACCCAATTTGTATTTTCGTATGCGAATGTCAAAAATGTTGTTTTTCTTTCTCAAATTAGATGCGTGATTGTAGCATGGCCCGTAGTTTTAGTTTTATTTTCAATTTGATTTGATATCGGTGGTAGGTTTGAAAGCTGAATTCCATCAATGCAAGTGGAATTCAATTCATTGTTTGAGTTAGAATCTTCCTGAGCAATTGTCGAGTTGTGATGATAATAACTTCAGTTGAAGGTATCGGGCATTGTCCAATGTGTGAGCAATGCTTAAATAGTGTGTCTTCTTGAGTGGAGGAGGAAAGATGATCTTGTTTGAAAATCTGGTATCTAAAGTTGGGACTATTAATTTCTACTGATAAATCAATAGAACATTGCATCCCATGTACAATTGCCAGGCGGCACATTGCATTCTTTTGGTTTTTTTTTTTTTTTTTCCCGTCAAGCTTAAGTGATTCAATTGGACTATGGTACACAATATGACTAATATTAACACTATGTTGCAGATATGTAGGCCTAAGTTTGACGAAGCAATTGTCTTCTAGTATGTGTGTAATGTGTTGCTCTAATTTGGAGACTGTTGCCCATGTAATTTTGCATTGCCCAGAAGCTAGTTACATTTGGAGTAGGTAGGCTTTTTTGGTGAAACCTGCGCGTGGCCTCAAAACTTGGAGTATTTTCTTTAGATTAAGTTCAGATATCTTGGCCAAGGTGAGTGGGGCGATGTGTTCTGGCCGTGTTCTTTGTAAGCTTTCACTTGGTGTCCTTAGCTGAAGTGTAATGCTCGTACTTTTAAGGGAAAATATGTGTCCTTAGACTCGCTTTGGGTCATGGTTTGTTTTCATGGCCTCTTTTTGGTGCCCACATCATGTTTTTCTTTAGTTTTTTTTTTCAGGGAGTCTCCTTGGTTGACTTGTAGAGTGATTGGAGAGCTCTCATGTTTTGGCATCTCTGTTTTGTATTTGTTTTACTTTTCTTTGTTCTTTTGTCTAAGGGCATTATCTTATTATCCTGTTCTTTGTATTCCTTCTTTCCCTCTAATAAGATTTCTTCTTTTATCTTCCCAAAACGCCATAAAAACAAAAGAGGGAGACAAAGATAGCATTTGTGTTGTTTCAACTCCTTATGACCCCTGCATGTAAATCATTGTACCTTGGATGCACGAATACTTTTGTATTACATCTACTAAAAATAATGCAATGTGCTATTAATCCGAGATTTTCTCTTTACTCTGTATTGTATTTGGTGTTATCCATTTACTTCCTTGTGTGTAGTCCAATTCGGTCGCTTATTGAGTCGGGATTTGGTGTTGGCAAGAGGTCTGATGTGAGACTATATTATGGGGCCAGAAACCTGCAGAGAATGGCTTATCAGGTTTGTTCAGTTGTTTGTTGGCTTAGCAATATGAAACCTTGTACTTTCAATTAGAGCTTATTCTAGTAACAATATTCTTTTATATTATAGGATAGATTCAAAGACTGGGAATCTTCTGGTGTGAAGATTGTGCCTGTATTATCTCAACCAGATGATAGTTGGACTGGGGAAATTGGCTATGTACAGGTAAAGTGTGTGGGCATGTAGGATTAGATTTTCATGTAATTACCTTAAAAGGACACAGGGAAAAGATTATATTTTCACACACCGATTACCTTCGCAGGCTGCTTTTACAAGAGCTAAGCAAATATCTAACCCTTTGTCAACTGGTGCTGTACTTTGTGGGCAGAAACAGATGACTGAGGTGCGCCACTATTGAATTCAGCTTTAATTGTATGTAGGAATTGTCTGTCTACATAATTATGAAAGCCATGTTGTATTTTCATTAACTTGTCCATGGTACAACCTTCTGGTCATTAGCCACTGTCATTCCTAGTTAAGTTATAGGAAGAAAGATGTATATTTCATATTAGAGTTACCGAAGAATTTAAGAAACCTATGATGCTGGTGAGCTGTATGCAGAAGGCCTTCCCTTTCTTATTTTTGAGGAAACTAAACCTCCCAGGAATAGCACTCTCTAATAAAGAGAAATTTAGTATTGTTAGAATATATTTAGAATATCTTTAGAAGATCTTTAGAATATATTGTGGAATCAATTAGTACTCTAATTGATGGAGTAATTTAGGAGTCATATCATAATTTTATTATATTTCCTGATTTATTTCCTTATTTGATTAAGGTTACTAGAATATAATTTCAACATGGTATTAGAGCGGTACCATCCGCCTTGAGGGTGTCCATGCTTTTTGCTGTGTTGAGTTCTATAGAACTCTTTTGTAAATTTCTCCTTTATTGTTTTTTCAACCCATTCTCTCATCTATTTTCTCTTATTTTTTACTATTTGATTCTTTTCCAATACTAGCATAGCATTGAGGGGAGTGATAATGATAGTGGTAAATTTTCAATACTAGTGTTCGTGATGTTATCTTCCCATCGACGATCATTCCGATAGTGATTTCTTTTCTACTGATAAGTCATATCATTGGTGACATTTCTTTAATACTAATGTTTGTCATGTTATTCTCTTCCCATCGACGATCATTTCGATGGTGATTTCTTTCCTACTTATGATTCATATGAGTAGTGACATCCCTTCAATACTTGTGTTTGTGATGTTATTCTTTTCCCATCGACGATCATTCGGATGGTAACTTCTTTTCCACTGATGAATTATACTAGTGGTATTTCTACTCAACTTGTCTGGATCTGTTATCTGGTCAAGCAAATCCTTAGAATCTCTCAAGTCGTTTGGGTCTGCTATCTAGTCAAGTATCTAGTCAAGCAGAACCGTAGAATCCTCAAGTTTTTTGGGTCTGCCATTTGGTCAAGCAGAACCTGAGAATCATTTCTTCTCATGTAGGCTGATGATCATTCCTTACTGAGTTATCTTTACAACAATGTGCATCTCTCCGGCGTCCCCAGCATCCTGAGCTGTGTTTCAGTCATGGAGTCTACTTTATAGTTATGTTATTTAATTAAAGTATTTATTGTGAAGTGTTAGAATATATTTATAATATCTTTAAAAGATCTTTAGAATATATTGTGGAATCATATCATAATTTTATTATATTTTCTGATTTATTTCCTTATTTGATTAGGGTTACTAGAATATAAATAGAGGTTAATGCTTTGTCTTTTGTAATATATCAACACATCTAATATATTTATCACATTGTTCTCTATTCTCCTTTCTTCTTTCTCCCTACCTAAACCCTATAATTTCAACAAGTAAATAGGTTTTTAACTGTTTCCTCCTTAGGTAGACTTCAAAGTTTAAATAAAGCCAAGTATCTTGAGGTGGGATGATTCATAATATACTAAAACGTAAAAATATCAGATAACTGACAACTCAATGGATTACTCAAAATTCAATGACAAGATGACAAGTGATCTCCACAAATCATGCATTGTGTTTGTGTTCATTAAAATCTACTAGTTTCCTTTTTCCTTTCCTTACCTTCCCTCTCCTTGTATAGAAATCTGTTATGTAGATTTTCAAACTTGACAAATGAGTTGTGCAACTAATAGATGAGAGAATAAGGTGCATAAGAGAAGTTGATGAAATATTGCTATTTATCAAGATAGGAATAAGTTACAAATCTAATATCTTTTTTGTATTTTTTTATATATGTTGAAGTTTTTATGTTATTTTAGTCATTTTTCGAGTTTATTTTTTTTGAAGTGAAAGTAGTAGTTGCTTTTCCCTCATTTCTCTCTAACAAAATTTCTTTTTTTACAAAAAAGGCGAAAGTTTGTTTATACATGCTTTTTGTGTGTGTGTGCGCGCGCGTGTGTGTATGTGTATTTCTCTGTGTGTGTGCATGTCTCTCTCTCTCTCTCTCTCTCTTTGTGTGTCTGTTGTGTGTGTAGGTGTGTGTGTGTGTCTCTCTCTATTGTATGCGTGTGTGTGTCTTTCTCTCTCTCTGTGTCTGTGTTTGTCTCTGTGTGTATGTCTCCTTCTCTCTCTGCATGTCTCTCTATCTCTCTCTCTTTTTGTGAGTGTGTGCGTCTGTGTGTGTGTGTGTGTCTCTCTCTCTCTCTTTATGTGTGTGTGTGTGTCTCTCTCTCTCTCTTTATGTGTGTGTGTGTGTGTCTCTCTCTCTCTATCTGTGTGCGTGTGTCTCTCTCTCTATGTGGGTGTGGGTGTCTCTTCTGTGTGTGTCTTTCTCTCTCTGTGTGTGTTTGTGTCTCTCTGCCTCTCTCTCTCTGTGTCTGTGTGTGTGTGTGTCTGTGTGTAGACCTCTCTCAATGTGTGTGTAGACCTCTTTCAGTGTGTGTGTGTGTGTGTCTCTCTCTCTCTGTGTATGTGTGTGTAGACCTCTTTCAGTGTGTGTGTGTGTCTCTCTCTCTCTCTCTCTGTGTATGTGTGTGTTTGTGTGTGTGTCCCTTTCTCTATTTGGGTGTGTGTGTCCCTGTATGTGTCTGTGTGTGTTTGCGTGTGTGTTGTGTGTTTGTGCGTCTCTGTGTGTGTGTGTGTGTGTTGTGTGTTGTGTATCTTTGTGTGTCGTGTGTACGTGTGTTTTGTGTCTCTATGAGTGTGTTGTGTCTCTGTGTGTGTATTGTGTGCCTCCGTGTGTGTGTGTGTTTCTCTCTCTGTGTGTCTTATGAGTGTGTTGTGTGTTTCTGTGTGTGTGTGTGTTGGGTGTTTCTCTCTCTCTCTCTGTGTCTCTCTATGTGTGTGTGTGTGTGTGTCTCTATCTGTATGTCTCTATCTGTGTGTGTGTCGTGTGATTATGTGTTGTGTGTCTCTGCATGTGAATGTGTGTGCGTGTCGTGTGTGTGTGTTGTGTATCTCACTGTGTGTGTGTATTGTGTATCTCTGTGTGTCTCTGGTGCATGTGTGTGTTGGGTGTGTCTCTCTGTTGTCTGTGTCCTGTGTCTCTCTCTCTCTCTGTATATGCCTTTGTCTGTGTGTGTCCTGTGAGTGTGTTGTGTCTGTGTGTGCGCGTGTCGTGCTTGTGTGTTGTGTATCTATGTGTGTGTGTTATGTATCTCTCTGTGTGTGTGTTGTGTGTCTGTGTGTGTGTGTGTTGTGTGTGTTTCTCACTCTCTGTTTGTGTGTGTGTGTGTTGTGTGTTTCTCACTCTCTGTTTGTGTGTGTGTAGACCTCTCTTAGTATGTGTGTTTGCCATTCTCTTTCTCTGTGTGTGTGTGTCTGTGTGTGTTGTGTGTCTATGTGTGTCGTGTGTGTGTGTGTGTGTGTGTGTGCGCCTTTGTGTGTGTGTGTGTGTGTGTGTTGTCTCTGTGTGTGTGTGTGTGTGTGTGTTTGTCTCTGTGTGTGTGTGTGTTTCTCTCTCTCTCTCTGTTTGTGCGTGTGTGTGTAGACCTCTCTCAGTGTGTGTGTCTATCTCTCTCTCTTTCTCTGTGTGTGTGTGTGTGTGTGTGTGTGTTGTGTGTCTCTATGTGTCTGTGTGCCTCTGTGTGTGTGTGTTGTGTCTCTCTCTCTTTTTGTGCGTGTGTGCAGACCTTTCTTAATGTGTGTCTGTCTCTCTCTCTTTTTCTCTGTGTGTGTGTGTGTGTGTTGTGTGTCTATATATGTGTGTGTGTGTGTGTGTGTCTGTGTGTCTATGTGCCTCTCTTTATGTGTTGTGTATCTCTGTGTGTGTGTTGGTGTGTGTGTGTGTTGTGTGTGTCTCTCTCTCTGTTCTCAATGTGTGTCTGTCTCTCTCTTTCTCTGTGTGTGTCTGTTGTGTGTCTATGTGTGTGTGTGTGTGTGTGCTTCTCTCTCTGTCTCTGTCTCTCTTTCTTTGTGTGTGTTGTGTTTGTGTGTGTCTGTGTGAATTTTGTATAATTTTATCCATGCTCTTGATAGCAGTGAAAATGGGAGTTGAGGAGAGTAGTGAACATTAGTGATGTATTTAGACATGATACGTGGTTAATACATTGTCAATTTTCATCCTATCATTCGCCACTTTGATTTCACTCCTACCAGCACACTACATGGATGTCTAGAAAGTTCATAGTTTTGATGCCCGACTTTACAAAAGGATTAATTTAATTAGTTTGGGAATATACCTAGCTTATTGCCATCCCACTTTAAAAGCAGTTGTTGTCATTCTATAGTTCTACATAAAAAAATCTTGATCATTATAATGACGCATGTTTACTTTGCCAACAAGAAGTGACCAATACCATAACATATATGTGAACAGGTAATTTTGCTCCATAACCTTGCAACATTTTTCAAATTGTTTTCTATAAAGAACTTTAGTAGCTTTGTTATCATTGTTTGCAAAGAATTTTGTAGTTTATGTTTTTCTACAATGCCCTGGTGCCACTGCATGACCTTTCAAAATCGATGTTATTGTTGCAGGAAGTGACATCTATTCTTGTCGCTGATGGAGTCTCAGGTGAGAAGATATTGAAGAACTTCTGACCAAAATGGAATTTTGGTATTGTTGTATCATTTTTGAGCTATACTTGGCAATTTTTTGTTTATTGCCATTGCTGAGGATCAAGCATCTCAGCATGGAATGTAAAATGAAAACAATTTTGGAATTTAGTCTATATATTAGAATTTCCAGCCCATTACCACTTTCAGCATAATACGGAAGTCTCAGGCTTAATTTTTTTTTAATCTTTTACTTCGAAAGGTTGATATGCTGCACCCTTTCAAAGTTACTCTTATTTTGCTCTAGGAGTGTCTGTATTTTTGTTTTTGGTCAGAGGAATGTCTGCATTACCCCACCGCAATATGAACCATTGAACCCCAGCAAGCTACTAGTTTTGGAATAAACCCAAGTTGGCGTGGCCCCAGACCCATAAATGCTCTATCAAAGCTGCAAGTGCCAAGGATCAAGCTCACTCAAGGATTGTTACCTATTCAAGCAAAATAGCTACCGTTTTCGTGGGCAAATGGTACAGCAGCAGACCGCCAACAAATCTTCATTGCCCTTCTTATTTATGGTGGAAACGGTTCTGGCCTTTAAATGCTTTCAAAACAGCTTCGAATAATTTTCACGAAACATATGGGTATCTATTAATAATAATATTATAATTGATGAGATTTAAACGCCAACAAATTCAAATAAAACAAAAAACACCAACAAATTGTACAGCAGCAGACCCGAGCAAATAGAAAACAGAAAATCACACTAAGCGAAGCATTTAATAACCTTCAACTGCAACTGATATAGCTGAATATGGATCAAGATTTGTGCCATTTGCCAACAAGAACCCTAGCAAAGTTTGCATAGCCAATACTTATGACAACAGTATGACAACAGAAAATAATGAAATTGTTCAGTTAATGAATCACGGATAGTCTCGGCCCAGTGAAGAACAATGACAAGCAGAAAAACAGAACATCAAATTCCGGAAAATGAAGAACAATGACAAGCAGAAAAACAGACAATCAAATTCTGGAAAATCAAACAATTTGACCATCAATATTCTCAGTCATAGCTCTGCTTCCATGATGACCACCATCCTTTTTCTCAGTCAGTTTTGCCTAATTCCTCCTCATGCTTTCCATTGATTTTAGGTGAGTACTGGGGTGAATGATTGCTCTCCTCATCCAAGTGGGGTCGATGTTTGTGGTGATGATGATGTTGGTGGTGACGGTGATGGTGGCCAGACTTCTTGTGCCATCTTTTGCTTTCTTCTTCAGAACTTTCATCTGACAACTTCCCCAATGATATGCTTCTTCGACCACGACTGTGATCATCAGAATCAGATGAGTTAAACTCAACATTACGTGATCGTCTGTGATGTTTATGGTGCCGTCGGTGGCTTCTCTTACGGTGAACACCATCACTTTCATCACTTGACAAGTCAGGTTCACTGGACTCTGATCGTTGGTGGCGTTTGTGATGCTTTCCATGACTTCTCTTCTGAACTGGACTGTCTCCTTCATCACTAGAGAAGTCTGATCCACTAAATCTCGAAGGACGGTGCCTTTTGTACTCCCTTTCATGCCTTTTCCTCTTGCTTACTTCTTCAGCACTAGAATCTGAGTCACTGGAATCTGATCTTGACCCTCGTTCTCTTTGCCTTTTGTTTTGCTTCTTCTTTCTTCTCCTCTCCTCCTCAGAGCTACTATCAGATTCATCACTACTAAAGGCACTAGATTCTGAGGACAATTTCCTTGTCTTCCGCTTGGAACTCTTTTCTTTCCTTTTCTCATGGTCACCTGAGTCAAAGTGAGAATGCTTCTTGTGCTTCCTATGAGCCCTTTTACTTGCCTTTTTACTTTCATCATCAGTGTCATAATCACTGTCATTATCAGAGCCTGATCTTTTTTTATGTTTTGCAGCCTTCAGCTTCCTCTCTTTAGCTTCAGCATCAGCCTTGGCCTTAGAAGCAGCTTCCAGCTTCTGTTCCCACTTCAAAGGAGCTTCCTTTCTCTCCATGATTTTCTTCTTTTTCTCCTCAACCAGCTGGATGAACCGCTTGGTGTCCATTTATATTTAATAACCAACTCAAAAACTGCATTTTGGTAAAATGATGACCGGAAGTGCATCTCACAGAAGAGAAAAACAAAGTTAGTTCTACAATCAAACCAAGTCATAATATTGAATATTTCAAAGGACAAGACACACAACTAAAAAGACAATATTTTGCACTTCTTCCATATTATCTATGCAAATATATTTAGGTTCTTTGCAATAAAAAACAGAACTTGCTACCAACATGATGCAACCATAACAAGAAAAGGCCACAGAAAAATAACATACAGAGTTAAATGCTTTCTCCCTCTTCAGCTGATTAATCAAAAGAACATAAAATATGACCCTTCAACCATCTACCTTGTCATATGAGTAGTTTCAAACCATAAGTAGGGACAGAAGGGTTTAGGACTTATTGCTAGAAAAAAGGTTAAACCATATCTTGAATACGTCTATGACAGACAGCAAGGAATATACTCACCATTTAAGTTGAATGCACAAGTAAAACAACACTGAAGAAACATTTAGATATAAAATGAGATGAACCTCATATAATAGAAATTTCCAATAAGTAACTTCTTTCTAAATCCTTTTTAATAGAAGAAAATCAACTACATCTTATGATCAATGATCAATTATTTCTTCCTTATCCACTTTGGCAATAAATAACATGTACCCTTAACATAACATGTTCATGGATGTTATCGTATACATGCCAAGTTCAGCAGCATTTCAAAATCACAAAGGAAAAGTTCACTGCAGATTACAGATTTCACTCTACACTACGAAGTGCATCGGATATGCTTAGAATAAAATATAGCAACTAAATAATGTGAATTTGTTGCCCACATCCCCATACCAAATCAGGGGGGGGGGGGGATCGAAAATTAAAGACATACGGTTTTACATGGATAAAATCATTCATTCACAAATTGAATACGATGACTTAACATATCTACACCAAGGACTCTACAGTCTACAATATCACTTGAATATTTTAGCCTCTTCTCCTTACCTTATATGTGTAAGAGGCAGAACCCGTTAGCAGCAATCTACCCCAAATCCAACAAATACAGTTCTAAAGAAATCTGCATCAAATCAAATGGCTGATGTTGTAATACAACTCCCAACAATTGAAAACGAAAAGAAAAAAAAAAACTCATAACCCAAGAACCGCATACGATAAACGAAAATCATCCAATACTCTTTCAATTCATGTGGGGAAAAGATTCGATCTTTACATAAAAAACCCCAACCCCACAAAAGAAAAGAATACAAGACAAAGTGAACATACCAGGAATCGAGACGCCCAAGAAAGCCCTAGATCGGAGAAAGCAAATTCAAATCGAAGGGGAATGGAGGCCGTACCTGGAGGAAGAAGCAGAGGAGAGAGGGAGGAAGAAGATCAACGAGACGCGGAAACGGTTAGCGCGAGGGTTAGGGTTGGGGTAGGGTTTACCTTTTCGTGCTCGACGCCTCCTTCCTTCGTTCCTTCCAGGAACGTCTGACGGTAGTAGCTATTGGTGGCGTGGCCTCTACTTATCGACGCTTCCAGTGTTCTTGAACCGGACCGGTTCACTCTACACGCATAAACCCGGTTGGGCAGCGAGCACACCGCGTCGGCGTCACCACGATCTCCACTCTCCAAGATGTTTATTAATTTTCAAAAATTGAAAAACTATATATATATAATATATAATAAAACGGATTTAAAATTTTTTAATTTTTAACTATTTTTTTTATAAGAGAATTTTGAAGACGTAATATGAAGAAAGAAATTATAGGCTTTAAAAATTATCGTATATTTATTTAGTTTTTATGTTAAAATTTTTGATTTATTTTTGATTTATTTGAAATAAGATAATTTTATGTTACACATAATAAAAGTGAATTGTACAAATATTTAGAGCATATATAAAATTATAAAAATAAGTTAAATTTTTTTAAAAGATTACTTGATTTAAAATTGATTCTTATTCACTTACAAAAAAAAATTAAATCTCATTTAAATTATTTTATTTATTTATATAAAAAATTAATAATTAAATTCTTTTAAATATACCATAATAATATTTGAATCCTTGTAGCTCCATTTAGGATGCATGATAACATTAATTAAATATTCATTTATTTATGTTCGTAAGTAAAGAATAAACGTCGAAAACTCCAAACCTTCTTGAGGGGCATTGTTTTCATTGGTGAGAGTCACACTCATTTAAAAAATAGAATTATGTTATATTTAATTATATTTTGATATTTTAATATTATATAATAAATATATATATATATATATTAAAAAATATTTTATAAAAAAAGATATTAAGATATTATTAAATATAATTAATATTAAAATTTAATTAAATGGAGAATAATATTAATTACGCGCTTTAGGTCCTGTAACAATTTCTCCGCTCGACGAATCAAGGCACATTGAGATTAACATAGCCATAGCTACGAGGGGCCAACTCCGAAAGTGCGGAGCAGAGCGGAGCAGAGAGAAGAAACAGAGTTTGGTGGCGAACGTGCAACTGCTCCGAATCCAATTTCATTTCTCGATTGTTCCCTCTTTCTGTTTTTCTCTTCGTAATTCATATTCGCCGTCGCAGCTCCGTTCCCCCACCCGCCATGGCCGCGTCGCCGTCGCCCTCCGCCGTGGCCGCCACCAATATCATGCTCGCCATCTTTGAGAAGAAGACGAACCCGGTCGATCTCTACCGCCCTCTCCGCAACTACGTCGGTTTCCACTACTCGGAACGCGAGGCCCAGAACCTCGAAGACGACCTCCAAACCCTCAAGCAACTCCGCTTCGACCTCGAGCGCCACTCCGATCCCTCCCTCCCCTCTCGCCGGGACCTCCTCCAATCCTACTACAAGGCCCTCTGCCTCGTTGAGACCCGTTTCCCCATCTCCCCCGACCAGGATCACGTCAACACTGTCAGCTTCGTCTGGTTCGATGCCTTCAAGCCCAAACAGAAGGCCACCCAGCAGAGCATTCACCTCGAGAAGGCCGCGGTGCTCTTCAATTTGGGTGCGGTTTATAGTCAGATTGGCTTGTCCTATGACCGGAACACCGTCGATGGCCGCCGTCAGGCCTCGCATGCCTTCATTGCGGCTGCCGGGTCCTTTGCTCACCTGAGGGACAATGCGGCCGTGAAGGCGTCCATAGGGAGTTCCACCACATTGGACGTGTCGGTGGAGTGTGTGGGAATGTTGGAGAAGTTGATGCTGGCACAGGCACAGGAGTGCGTGTTTGAGAACACCATTGCAAAGGGGAGCACCCCTGGAGTTTGTGCCAAGATCTCTAGGCAGGTCCGTGAGTTTATTGGGCATGCTTGTCAAGTAATGTTTGATTCAAGTTTAACCTTCTAATTTGTCATGCTACTAATTGCAGTATCATCAACCTTATTTGATTGGTAATTTGTTACTGGATAAGCTCAGAATCTTGAAAGTAATAAAACACTTAGTGAAGTTGATTACAGCCTACATTTGTTGGGCAATGTAATTTTCATTGGGCTATTATTATCTTTTTTCTGTTTTGGCATGATTGATGAGATGTTGTGACATGTCTGCATCTTGCATGCTTTGCTCATGTATATAAAATACTATTTTTACATTTCTTTTCTGACTTGCATTTTTTTTTTTTTTTGGGCTAAGAACTAACTTGCACTTGAGATGCTGTAGGTTGGTTTGTATTATGAGGAAGCTTTAGCTGCACTGAACGTTGCACCTTTAAGCCAGCATTTTGATAAATCCTGGATAGCTCATGTGCAGTTAAAGGCAGCTCTATTTTATGCAGAAGCTTGTTATAGGTATGGATTAGAGCTACATGAAAAAGAAGAAATAGCAGAGGAGATTGCACGGCTGAGGAGTGGTGTCAATGTGCTAACTGAGGTAAAGAAAAACTCAAAAGGTGCAGCACAAATTCTAGATGCAATTAGCAAGTTAGAGGCCAATATTAACCGAAACCTGGAAAGGGCTGTCAAGGAGAATGATAGAGTTTACCTCATGAGAGTTCCTTCTCCCAATTCCTTACCACCTCTTCCAGCATTTTCTATGGTGAAGCCAATGGCAATGAATGAGGTGTTAGATGCGAGCAAAGAGAAGATGTTTGCAAGTCTTGTTCCTGACAATAGCACAAAGGCACTCTCCAAGTACACTGAAATGGTAGATGACATTATAAGAACACAGGCTGAAAAGTTACAACAAGCTAGTGAGCTAACCCGAGTTAGGCTTAAGGAAATGGAACTGCCAGATTCTATTCTTGCGTTGGAAGGAAATTTTACTTTACCAACAAATCTTAAAGAAGATGTGGAGGCCGTACAGATCAGTGGGGGTCCTGCTGGTTTGGAAGCAGAGTTGCAGCAACTTAAGGACCTAAGGAGGGTGAATCAAGAATTACTGGTTCAGACTGAGGAGCTATTGCAGAAGGAAGCAAGAGAAGATTCTCAATTTAGAAGCCAATTCGGGACGAAGTGGACTAGGCCTCAATCGAGCACTTTGACAAAGAACTTGCAGGATAGGTTAAACAGGCTTGCAGGTAACTTGAAGCAAGCTGCCGAAAGTGATGGTCGGATTGAGCGTTCAGTTAGAGAACATTCAGCTCTCATGTCAATCCTCGATGTCCGTCCGGTAAATTGTAGACCTTGCTATGTTACTTCATGACTTATAGGTGTTTTATGTTCTTAAAATTAGGCCTTGCTGCATGCGTGAACATTGAATTGTTTGCATGTGGACATTCATTTTATTTGAATGTAGTCCACCAAAAATGAAAATAAAAAGGTACTTACTAATGATAATAAGTACTAGACATTCATTTTAGCTGGAAACATCAGAACACTTTGTAATGCAGTGCTATCTTCTGTTATATCATAAGTAGTCATTGTTTGTGTTCATTTGTGTTTTTGACCTCAGAATAATGTGGAAAGGGAAAAAATGTGAAAAAGCTTCAAAGGCAACCTACATTTTAAATCCAGGTTCATAAAAAAAAAAATCAAGACACAGTGTGAAGGTTCAAGGTATCAATTTCTGGGTATTGCCAGTAACAACTAGTGAACTTGTTTGCTAAGTTTTCCATCGGAAAATTTTCAGGATATCATATACTTATGCAAATTAAACTAATTAGTTATTGTGACTCATGAGATACAGTTAGTTGTTAGAA
Organism: Castanospermum australe; assembly: GCA_019955255.1. Taxonomy (NCBI): domain Eukaryota; kingdom Viridiplantae; phylum Streptophyta; class Magnoliopsida; order Fabales; family Fabaceae; genus Castanospermum; species Castanospermum australe. The sequence continues at coordinate 205,239 of NSJW01000470.1, forward strand.
CATGCTGATAAAATAATTTAAGTACTATTGGTATATTAACCTCTGTCCCCTACTTCCTCAACCCCTAAAGTGGGCATGGCTTGTTTGGTTCTTGGTTTGGTCAGAATACATTGGCAAGTCATTGAACCTCCTTTGTCTTTTGCCAGATTGAATCTGCACTTCCAACCTTGGCAAGGCCGATAATGTCTTTTGATCAAAATGAAGATGCTATTGTGGGGTCTCTCAAGCAGAGCTTGGTAGGTTGTTTGTGGTCTTGTTATTGTTATATTATGATTTTCAAGGAATAAAATCTATCACCATTTCTTGAGTCCATAATTTATATACCTGTTGTTTATTGTTCTAAGATGTAGTGTATTAATTTCTCCAGATATAGATCTGGTGAAGTATAATTCTTTTTTGGTACATTTGAAGTATAATGTTTTAAAACTAGTTGTGCTGAAGATCAGATAAAGTTGTCAAATTTTCTTTTGTGGTTAGCATCATAGTTTCAGCACAATGTTATGTTGCATTTGAGATATCTAATGCCTGGATTGGTGGTTTTTTCTTTGATAAATACTTGTAGGTATTTTCTGGAAATATTAAACAAAAGACATATCTGGGAAGGCTTATGCTTTTTAATAGTGTAAATAGTAAAAAAAATTTGAGCTTGCAATTCTAAAGTTATGGATTTTTCGTCACATTCATGCTCTTTGAAATTTTTATTGGGACTTGTGTATATAACAGTTGATTTTGTGTTATATTGACAGGTTAAATGATCCATTTCCTTTTATACTTTTCAAAATTCTAGCATTTGGAAGATCCTAACTTTTGTCTTTCCTCACTGTATTTTGTGCTTATAAAATTTACCAATCAACTGAGCACTGAACAGTTTTCTTCTTCACTACCCTCCTAATTAAATATGCATGTCAAAGCTAAGAGATTCCAGGTCAAATTTGAGATGTGAAATTTAATGGAGTATTGATCAGAGCTAGCAACCGAAGACATTTTAATTAGATTTTGAATATTTATAATATAATGTTTAATTGTTTGGTAGGGCTGTAATATTGAAACTGACTACAATATTTTCATTTTCCTTTTTAAAATGTTCATTTTCTGTGTTTAAGATTCTTATTAATTTTTTGTGCTCACTAATGCAGAGGCAACTAGAAATTCTGGGAGCTCAAAGGGCTGGACTTGAAGACATGCTTAAAGAGATGAAAAGAAAGGTATGCCTGATAAACATGATCACACGATTACATTTTTCAGCTCTTCCTGTAGAAACTAATTTTCCCTGTCTTATTTTCTGAGGACATGAATCATGCTTGGCCATTCCTGTTAATTATATGTCTAATTTATACTCAAAATTTTGGTTTTCTGGCGGACCTTTAGTGACATCGAAATAATATCACAATGTTCACTCCTTGGGTTTGCATATAATATGAATGCTTCCCTCCTCCTTCTGAATTCTACTATAGATGTCTTTAGTCCAGTATATGTTTTTTAGGGCTGAATAGGGATTACACATGGGCTACGCCCAAAAGAGTACTCAACTTTTGTACCTGTGGAATGCTGACTACACAAACACAACCACACGCATGCACCCCTGATGTGGGAGTAGCCAACCCGGCCCCTGGGGATTTTATTCCAGTATGTTTATATTTTTATTCCATTTTTTTTAACTTCATGCATTGCTCCACTCATATATCCCCATCCTGTGCTGTGTGAGGTTGATGAGAGTAATTTTTAATTTATTATCGATGGATATCTTGTATTTGTTATTTCTCTTATTGTCAGCTATATTTCAAAATTTTAAAGCATGCAATGGCTGTGTATATTTATGACTGGTTTTACTTCTATCAATGTATTTTGTTCGTTGGGGATCATTTGCTGTATAAACTTATTATTTACTTGGATTAAAGCTACAAAAAGCATTAAAATAAAAACAAAAGGAATGGAAAAAAGTGTTAGATGCTATCTAAATTTTCTGACTGCAATTGTATGCTGAGAGCATGATATATTAGCTGGTGTTTACTGGTAATAAATTATTAAAATTGATTTCTTTTACTTTGTGCACCCAACGGGAGGGAGCTATGTTCCCATGCGAGGATTGCAGAAGGCTAATATATTACATAAAGCATTTTGGTGTGTGTTGGTGTTTTATATGGAATGCTGATGATAGACTCTTTTGAATACTTTCTCACAGATTTTTTGTAAGGTGCTAGTCTTCTATGCTGCTTGCTTTTAACGAATGCAATTGATTTTGCTGGGATAAGTGCTGAAGTCATTCTTGGGCTGAAAATTGTGGGAAAAATACTATATAATGGTTTTGCTTATGCCATAGAACTTAATATTTTAGTAATGTTGAGCTTATGCCTCCCAAGTGTAAAGGCCTTATCTATTACTCCATTTATTCTTGCCTACAGGAATTTTCATTCATAAGTTCCTTCTATCTTCTTATATTGAAGCAATTCAAACGCAGAGTTTATATCTGATGATTACAGTGCAAAGATTCCCCTCCACTCTGCATTATTGGTGTTCTATCATTAATACTAGATTCTCTACAAGTTATGTTAAAAAAACTGCTGTACTATAATTAAGAATGAGAAAAGAAGTCTAATGCAGTTTACTATTTGGAATTTGAATTTCTGTTATCTTATCATGCAAATGTGAATTAGTGGTTTGGATTTTGGTTTCTTAATTTTGATTTTTCTAATGCTGTGGTTGTAAAGAATTGATGGGAATTTGTTTCATCCTATGTAATCTGCGATTCATGGACCTATTACACACACTAAACGAAAATTATCTTGGCTTATATTTCTATATATATCTTCAGGATGATATACTACCCAAGTTGATGACATTAACTGGCTCTTATGAGGATCTTTTCAAGAAGGAGATAGCTAAATATGACCATATTTGTGAAGAAATAGCTCAAAATATCGAGGCACAAGAGCAGTTGTTGCTGCAGATCCAGGTATCTCTGTCTGTGCACCCATCTAAATAGTAAATAGAATTAATGCATGAAAGAAGAGAAATATGTCCCAACTATCTGCTAGATTATTTTCTTTTTCTTTGGGAGGTCCTCTTTACTTACTACTTTGATTACTATGAACTACGTTTTCATATACAGTGGTTAGTCACGTGGGACTGTACTGTTGAGTTTGATTTATAATGTGACTTGACTACCACTATTCAATGCCAATGTATCTACTTTAGCAGAAAATGCAAACATCCTATTGTAATATTTCATGCTTCTAGAGAGAGGTGAACTCATGCCTGTAAAGGCAAAAGTGAAATATTATATACCTCTCAAATTAATCAATATACAAGCAAGGGCATGCGGGGCATCCCTTTCTAGTTGTATTGGTGATTGCAAAGTTTCTTTCTAGGTGAGTACTTCTGATAGTGATAGTAGAGGAAATAAGAAATTTCAATGATGTGATTCTAATAATTGTTTGCCATTGTTCACAGGCTCAAAATGATGATTTCTCTGTTGTCTTCAATCTTGAAGATTACAGAGGTAGGTGTTGTTTGGTTGTTCTCCTCTAATATTAGATTGAATCTGGTTTTTATACTTTATCATCATGCAGAAAAGGTTAAGTTTGTTTTCAAATTATGTTTATAATATCGTACAGAAAATTGGATTTCCTTCTATGCTCACTACTCATTTTAAGATGAGGGGTTTGTAATGGGTGCAAAATGTTTACATAATGAGCCAAAAAACTTTGGATTTTTAGCTGCTCATCTCCTGCAGGGACAGAGTGTCAATCATGATTCCAGAGGTTGTGTTTTTGTTATAACCAGAAGCGCAGCAAAGAATAAGAAGAGAAATCGACACAGAATTTAACATGGTTCAACTAATAGCAAACCATAGGCGTACATCCACAGACTAAACAGAAAAAATCGACCATCATCAATGAAGATTACAAACAGAAAAAATCAACACTCACCCTAATCTCAATACACCCAACACTCACTGTGAAAGATATTGTGTGATCTGTGATGACCTAACTACTGATTCACTGAAGTAACAAGATATACATCTGCCCACTTACACCATATAATCTCCATGAAAATTTTTTGTAGGGTCTGGTCAAGCCGAAAACTAAATACAAGCCACCTAATAATAGTCTTAAATCTGAATTTCCAACCGATAGAAATTTTTGTAAATTGTTAGTTGTTACATTGATGTACATAAAATTTCAATTTTTGCTTGTCAGTGGTAGTTGGCTTATTCATTTCACACAGAATGCACCATTTCATACATGCCACCTCGTGTCTGGTAGTTGATCTTTTGATGGATTCATCTTAATTATTCCAGCTTCACGTGAAAAGTCCTACAAGCAGATTGAAGGTGCCATAGCAAAGTATCGAGAAATAAAGGACAACATCAATGAAGGGTTAAAATTCTATGTTACTCTGCAGGTAAGAACTTATCAAATATGTCTGGTTTGAATAGTATTCTGCAACAAGTTACCCGATTTATTGTTTGACATTTTTTCCCCCTCCATGGGGCTTGCTAAGCACTTTATCATCACTGTTAATTCAAATCGTTTGTGTTTGGATGGGACTATTAAAAACAAGGTTAAAATAAATAATTAGTCTCTAAAATTTTACTCGATTTGTATTTTGGTCCTTATAGTTTTTTTTTTCTTTAGATATTGGTCCTTATTGTTTCACTAATTTAGATTTTGGCCTCTCAAGGACCAATACCTTAATAATTGAAAACTATAGGGACCAATTCTTTATGAAAAATAGGAACCAATACCTTATTGAATAGAAACTGTAGGACTAAAATTCAAATATTTGAAAAATATAAAGACCGATACCTTAACAATAAGGACGATACTTTAACAGTAAGGACCAAAATCTAAATGAGTGAAATTATAGGAGTCATTATCCGAAGAAAAAAACTATAGAGACCAAAATGCAAATTGGATGAAACTATAGGAACTAATTATTTATTTTAACCTAAAAACAAATAGTTGTTAACAATATGCAATTTCTTTGTTCAATAGGATGCAATCACAAATGTAAAGCAGCAGAGTGATGACTTTGTAATGACAAGAAACATCCAGGGCAGGGAAATGATTGAAGATGTTCAGAGACAAGTGGCTGGTATGAGTCTTCAGGATAACAAAAACCCAGGTGCTTTTAGCAGCAACTACTCTTCAGGGGGAAACCAAACCCAAAGATTCAACCCACAACAAACAGATCCTCGTCTGCAAACACCTTATTATCAGCCAGCTGAGCAGCCACCAGTTCCTGCATATGTTCATCCCCCTCACCCATATGGTCCTGCACATCAGCCTCCACCTCCATACCACATTCCACCAACATCAGCCGGTCCATACATGCCTCCTCAGGTCCATCAACAGCCACCAGCAAATCATGAGTATGGCCAACCTGCATATCCTGGATGGCGGGGTCCATACTACAATCCACATCCACAACAACCTGCATCGGGTCCCCGGCCTCCTTATACCATTTCATCTCCATATCCTCCGCCTCACCAAAGTGGCTACTATAAGCAGCAGTAAGTGTTCATCCGCTAGGATAAAAGACAAGATTCTTTTTGAAGTTACTGTCTCTTTAATAAATGGGATTGAGCCAGATCTAGCCCTTCATCTTAAAGACTTAGCATAGCGTAAATATTTTGTTCTTTATGGCTGTCATCATCTTTTTATTATGTTGGTTTGCATTATCATTGGATTGTGAATAGTTTAGCTTATACAACAATGTTGTATGTATAGGTTGTCAACTTGTACTTTACGAGGAATCTCCCATGCATAAATGCTGACTCTTGAAAAGAAATACAAACGTGCATTGCTAAATATTCGAAGCATATTTTTCACATTATGCTGTTCGATAGTGTCATGTCTAAATACTGGCAAATATTTTCATCCATCGCCACATTATTAACGATGATTAATGAAGAATATAGAGACGGATTTATCTTTTTCATTGACTGAATATTTCGTCGGTATTTTATTTTTTTCTTTGGTATATTGGTTTAAAAAGCAGCAAAAACCTTTTTAAGCAAGTATAAATGTGGAGTGCCTCTTATGATGAGTTGTGTGAAATTGTCATTCTCTAAAACACCAACAAAAGAAGACGTTACTCAGATCAAAGAGAAAAGAAGGAGCACGAAACTGGACCTGACGTGATTTTTCACTGAAATTAGGTTTAATCCAATTCAATCAGGCCAGATTATTGGGTCGGATTGAGTCTTAAACACTTCTAGAGATTCTTTTATTTCTTGTTTTTCGGTTGCAGCCACTAGAGAATTTTAAATCTACAAAATGATAATTTAAATTGGTTATATGTTAATTGATTAATTGATCTCGCATATAAGAGCTTGCACTGTTCGTTGATAAGTTGAAGCGGATTTGGCTTTATTGATTTAGCCATTATGCAATTGAGATCGTTACACGTAGCCGAATAGTGCATACGAAGACCGAAAAAAAAAAAAAGCCAAATAGTGTATACAAAAAAATTTTAAATTCTCCTAATAAAAAAGCTTGATAATCTCTAAAAACTTAAAAAAAGAAGTATTGTATACCTTTAAGGTTTGGTAAATACTGTTTAGGTTTCAAAGATATTAATTTTTTTTGCCTTTTCATTTAATATTTTTTAGATTAATTCTTTAAGAGCATTTAACATTATTCAATATATACAAATTTTTTGGCGTTACATACGTTCCTTTTCCAAACAAACAAACAAATCCAATTAATATCTGGAAACACACAGACTTTCCCGCTTGAATAACAGATTGAAGATCGAAAGACCAAACAATTATACAATACTAGTCAAACTTTATTGTAAGACAATATAATTGTGTAGAGCTCCAGTAAAAAGGGACAACGCATTACACGTACATATTAACTCAGTTCATGTCATGAGCGTTCCACTTATTATATTCTAAAACGAAAATCAAAGTTTATTGGCTGATGAATACCAATATTGTTTGTTGCTGAAGAGAAGCCAGAACGTGTTGAGTTTGCTTCATGCACATTATTTATGTTGAAGGCCCTAGCCAGCAGCCACCTATGCTTTCGGCTTGCGCTTGAGAAGAACAAACAGCATCACTAATTTTAGCTTCTCTGGATTCCTGATATCTGGAAATTCCTCAACTTTCTCAGTGAAGCGGTCAAAAAGCTCATCAATGATTACTCCACCAAAGTGCTTCACAATTAACTCTTCGAACACAGCTCTTAACAAGGAAACAAAGATCTGGACACTTGGGGCTGCAAAAAAGTTTTCGATATTCAATGTTTCTACCCGCTCGATGCTAAAACATCCATTTCTTTCCAGAATTACCTTCACATTCTTAACGGGTGAGTAAAACTAAGGCACATTGAAAGAGTCCACTTTTGCTTCACTAACCAGTCCCTGCATCAGAGCCAGCCATGAGGGCAAAGTAGAATCATTCAAATTTGGTAAGCATTGAATATCTTTTTGGTTGTATGTGCTTATTCTCTTGCTGTAGTCTCATCGCAGTGTTTGCAGTAATGAATTATCTCAAGTTTCTTAGTGGCAAATAAAAAATAAAACCCGGTTGAAAAAACAGAAAAGCTATTTATTGGTTTCATTTCATAGCCTTTTGGCCTAAGATATATGCAGCAAAAGTTTCTTACCACTATGGTCATGTCCACCAGGCAAGATCCCAGAAGATCAACAATTTTACCAGGGTCTATATCTGAATCAATAATCACATCAGGTGTTACAGGAATTTGAAGTACCATTAGCCCATTGACCACAAGTTCTTGTGCTCTGGCATGGAGGAAAGTTTCCAAGTCCATTTTGTACTGAGCTGCATAGGCATCTTTAACTTCCTCGGGAGCATTTGTACAATGAATCCTCAACTTGTTCCACGCACCAGAATTTCTGTCTGTAATTTCTATGGGCACCTTGGAGAGCCAGTTTAGAGCTTAAGATGAGCGGACAAAATGAAGTGTCTCCCTTGGAAATAAGCGTCCACGGATAGAGCCAGGCACAGCAGCTGCAAAATACTTCCTGTTGGGGGGAAGATTTTTGAAGTGTGTGTAGAAGTCATTTGAGACCTGGTCATTAAAGAAAAACATGGAATTCTGGGATTTGAGCAGCAAGACCCTGTGAATGGAATTGGACCTCTATTGTGTCTATTATAGTTTGCATTGCAAGAAATGTATTTGGACCTGTAGAGCAGCCATAGTCTGCTATAAAAATAGGGCTTGTAGGTTCATAATGGGCTCTGGGATCAAAGCTTTCGGCTATTGCCTCCTGGATCAACTTTTTATTAGCTTCAATCGCTTCTCTCTGTAAATACCATAGGCAGTGGTTAACTGTATACACTTTAACAAATTGATGCATAGCCGAAAGACAAGAAAGCAGATGAGTGCATGCCAAGATGTGACCATCTTTAGGCTTAATGTTAGAAACTGACATCCATGTAGGAGGTTACTGAGAAGAATGAAATGAACATGAAGAAAAACTTTATCAGTATATTAGCCAAATAATATACCTGAAAGGTTGAGTTTTGAGTATAGCTGTGAGGACCCTCTCCTCCTTTCATCGCAAATGATTCATCCTCCATCTCTCTGTTAATGGGCTGGATCTACTACTCAAATGGATTTGAAGTGCCTCATTGTGAACGTTTATATGGAATCCGAGTTTCTAGTTAATGCAAGAAGCAAATAGACGCTTTAAAATGATATAGCAAGTCTAGAAAGTGAAAAATCCCCATTAGAAAAAAAGAGAAAGTCAACCAGGCAACTCATTGGGGGAAGAGTGGGAATAAAAAGTCAAATCCTTTATGTATGCTCAAGCTAACTATTCTAACCATTGATGCCCTGTCACATGGGATGTCATGAAAAGTTCCTTATTTTTTTTTTCCAATAAACAGTTACCTAACCTAATTAAAAGTTATAGTGTCTATTATTCTTTCCGGTTCTTTCCAATTATCTTTAGACTTAAATTTTGTTTCATTTTATATGTATTTTTTAATTTACTAGTATTTTTTTATTTATTTACAATAGAATCATACTGTTCTGAATATATAATTATCTTAAATGAAAAATAAATAAGTCTTTTTTATTAATTTTTTCCAAGAGGAAATTCTATTAAATTGTTATTTGCCGACCCCTTGCCACCATGTGCAATTTGAGCAATTAAGAAGGTTTGACCAAAAACTATCTTCAGTCTCACTTTTTCACCAATTGAATGCTTCGCCCTATCTAGTTTAACTTTTTTGCTATTTTTTTATTTTTTTATTTATTTATTTATCATATAAAAAAATTTCTTATTCAATAATATCTGTTATTTAATAATATTAAAGAAATATTAATTAATTTTTTTTAATTTTAATTTTATTTTTTAATAAAAAATAAAAATTAATGGAATAAGTAAAATTAAAAAAAATATTAATGAAATAAGAAAAAAATAATTTAATTATATTAAATTTTATTTTTAATATTTAATATTATTTATTAATTTTTTTAATTTTTATGTAAAAATTTTAAATGATATATAAAAAAGCAAATAAAGAGAGTAATTAATAAAGATGTTTCTTGTGTCAAAATGCAAATGACTCACATGACGATGACATTGCCACTGGAGAGGAATGCTAAATAATCCAATAACAATAGACTCTTCACAGAATCTATGGATGTCGAAGAATTTATGGATGGACATGAGATTTTTTGAGTTTCATGTCTCGCTCACAATCATCATTTTAAAAAAGAAACTCTCAACGGATGAAGTTTTCAAAAAGTTTGCATCATTACAAAAGTAGAGAGAGAGAGAGAGAGAGAGAGAGAGAGAGAAAGGAATCTTGATTTCATTTTTATTTAACAGTAGACAATTAGTCAATTTAATAAAAAAAGAGAAATGATAATGTTACTATAAATTAAGAGAGAATAACAATATGTATTTAATGAAAATATAAAAATTAATTTTATTCATTATTATTTTATAAAATGATAAAAATTAAATTATTTTTCAGTAAAAATCTTTTCATTAAATATTAGTAATTTATTAATATAATATAGAATTTTTATATTTTAAATATTTTTATCCAAATAATAATATTAGTATTAAAAAATAATATTCTAATATTCAAACTGATATTTTAATTTATTAAAACTTATAAAATAAATAATTATATTACAATCAACAGCAATTTATATTATAAAATTCTTATATTTACATGAAGATTAAATATTTATAATGTATAGATTTAATGAGATAAAAATAAAAAAAATAATTTTCAAAATAAATTCTATAAATAATTAGAAATTAAATATAAATTTGAATTATTAAATAAATATCTAATTCTATATTAATTCTATGAGAAGATTATATAAACTTTTATTAAAAATACGTAATTTTGATTATTTTATGAAATTAATAAATTTAATAACTAAATTCAAGTTATTTTTCTCTTTATTTAATTTCAAATTTCATTATTTTCTTTCTTCATTAAATTAGATAATCTTCTACCATTAGATTAAAATAAAATTAATGATTAGACGTTGGTGTAAGAATAAAATTCTTATATCAGTATATATTGATCCCTCCCATATAGAATATAGCTAATTAACATAAATTATTGAGAGTATTTCAACCTTTGTCTAACAGAGATGAGGTGTCTGTAAATTTTGAAAATAAAGGAATGAAGAGTTTTTTCTTCAATGCTATCAGATGGTAGTAATGAGTAAATCAGCGTATGCATTTTCAATTTTACGCATCACCCTTAATCCAACTTCTAACCTCTGCTACTGCAATGATGGCTCCATAGCTTCAGCATATGTAGAAAGCACCAAACAAACGGGTTTAAGAGAGTCTGATTCGGATTCGATCATTCTGAACCAATATACCAAGCAATTAACCACTTAAGAGCCTATATATGTTTAACATCGGAGATGAAAGACAAAGTAACACTCAAAATGTTAATGAAGTAGTTAAACGTTTTATTTTTTAAAGTATATATATATGAAATACATATTGGGGTTATAGGCTTTTCTTTTTCTTATGAGTCCCTTCCAACTCTTGCGATCAGATAATGCTGAACTACAAACTTTAAACCTTCTGTAATAGTGAAAACTATGCAGGTATCGTAACATGTCAAATTTATTAATTAATCGCAGCTAGTGAAGTTTTGGGATAATCCAAACAAATAACGAAATCCAATGAATATCCAGAAACACGTACAGATTTTCCCACTTGAATAACAGCTCGAAGATCAAAAGACAATTATATATTGATGCTAGTCAAACTTTATTGGAAGACAAAATAATTGTGTAGAGCCCCAATATACTGGGGAAAAAACATATTGAAGGTACCTCAGTTCATGTTATGAGCACTCCACTAATTAAATTCTAAAACTGAAATCGAAGTTTATTGGCTAATGAATACCAACTTTGTTTGTTGCTGAAGAGAAGCCAGAACCTACGTGTTGAATTTGCTTTGTGCACATTGATTATGTTGAACGCCCTAGCTACAGGCTTTAAAAAAAAAAAGGTTTTTTTTAAAACATACTTCAACACATTTTAAAATGTGTTTAGATGTAATTTTTTTAAAAAATAAAAGTTAAAAAAAATTAATTTACCTCTTTTTTTAAAAGTTAATGATACCTGACTTTTAAAAAAGTAGAAGGAAAAATTATTTTTAATATAATTTTATGATAATAATATCATTTACCTTTATTAAAAATTACATTTCATATCCTTTCTTTTTTCTCCTTATAAATCCTATTCACATAAACAACCTTAGGTAGTTCTGTAAATTACATTTTAAATAAAGTAACTTTAAGTCATTATGCCCTAAGACTTTAAATCGAATTCTGATCTCAATGACTATACCACTTAGAAAAAGTAAAATAGAACAACATCATTAATATGTTGTTAAGTCTTTAGATATACAATTAGACATGTTTTTATTACCTTACGTCTCGTTTTTCATGACGCTGTTATTATAATATACTTGAAAATCTTACCGTCTTTATTATGCTAGCATTTTATCATATCTTATATATCATAATCATTATATATTACATTTAAATATCTTTTTTTAATAATTTTGATATAAATAAAATACTTCTATTCTTTTTTATCCAAACAAATTTAAAATTCTTTTTGTTATTTAAAAGTACTTCTTAAATATTATATCTAAATACAAAATTACTTTTTTTAAAAAAATTTACTAAAATAAGATATATAAAAAAATATTTTTTAAAAAAGTTTATCCAAAGGATGCCCTATGCTTTCGCCTTGCGCTTGAGAAAAATAGATAAAATGACTATTTTTGCCTTCTCTGGATTCATGATATCTGGAAATTCCCCAACTTTCTCAGCGAAGCGGTCAAAAAGCTCATCAACGATTCCTCCACCAAAGTGCTTCTCAATTAACTCTTCCAGCAAAGCTCTGTACACGGAAACAAAGATCTCGGCACTTGGGATTGTAAAAATGTCTTTGATATTCAATGTTTCTATCTGCTCGATACTGAAACAGCCATTTCTTTCAAGAATTGCCTTCACATTCTTAACAGATGAGTAAAACACAGGCACATTGAAAGAGTCCACTTTTTCTTCACTAACCAGTCCCTGCATTAAAGCCAGCCATGAGGGCGAAGTAGAATAATCCAAATTTGGTAACCATTGAAGATCTTTTTGGTTGTACGTGCTTATTTTCATGCAGTAGTCTCATAACAGTGTTTGCAGTGACAAATTATCTTAAGTTTCTTACTTAATGAGAAATAAAAAATAAAACCCGGTTGAAAATATAGAAAAGATATTTATTGGTTTCATTTCATAGCCTTTTGGATTAAAATATATATACAGCAAAGGTTTCTTACCACTTTGGTCATGCCTACCAGGCAAGATCCCAGAAGCTCCATACCAGGGTCTAAATTTGAATCAGGAATCACATCAGGTGCTGCGGGAAATTGAAGTACCATTAGCCCATTGACCACAAGTTCTTCTGCTCTAGCATGGAGGAAAGTTTCCAAGTCCATTTTATACTGAGCTGCATAGGCATCTTTAACTTCCTTGGGAGCATTTGTATAATGAATCCTCCCCTTGTTCCACGCACCAGAATTTCTGTCTACAATTTCTTTGGGCACCTTGGAGAGCCAGTTTAGAGCTGAAGAAGAGTGGACAAAATGAAGTGTCTCCCGTGGAAATAAGCGTCCACGGAAAGAGCCAGGCACACCAGCTGCAAAATACTTCCTGTTGGGGGGAAGATTTTTGAAGAGTGTGTTGAAGTCATTTGAGACCTGGTCATTAAAGAAAACTTGGAATTCTGGGATTTGAGCAGCAAGACCCTGTGATTGGAATTGGATCTCTATTGCGCCTATTATAGTTTGCATTTGCAAGAAATGTATTTGGACCTGTAGAGCAGCCTAAGTCTGCTATACAAATGGGGCTTTTAGATTCAGCATGCGATCTAGGATCGAAGTTTTTGGCTATTGTCTCATGGATCAGCTTTTTATTAGCTTCAATTGCTTCTCTCTGAAAATAACATATGGAGTGGTTAACTCTGTACTTCTTAGCGAATTGATACATAGCCGAAAGACAAGAAAGCAGATTGAGTGCATGCCAAGATGTTACCATCTTTGTCCAAGTTTAATGTCACAAAACTGACATCTTTCAATCTTTGTAGGAGGTTACTGAGAAGAATAAGATAAACATGAAGAGAAGCGTTATGAATATTTTAGCCAAATAATATACCTGAAAGGTGGAGTTTTGAGCATAGCTGTGAGGACCCTCTCCTCCTTTCATTGCAAATGATTCATCTTCCATCTCTCTGGTATATTGGGCTGCACCGCTGGTGTAATCTACTTTCATGTGCTTCTGTAAGTTTATAAAGCATTCGATTTTGATAAGAAGAACTTAAACAAATGGATTTGAAGTGCCTCGTTCAGAACTAGTGTGCGGAATCTGAGCTTGTAGTTTATGCAAGAAGCTGATAGACTATGGCACCGCTTCACAAGTCTAGAAAGTGGAAAATCCCCATTAAAAAAATCCAACAAGCCAACTCATTGGCGGTATTCAAGAATTATGGAGCCACATAAATGCTGATGCTACCTTCCACCGTACAATTATGGAGCTATCATCAGTGACTGACCCAGAAAATGTATATAGTGGGGGCAATTTTTACATTAATATATGAAATGAAAAATAAATGTTTAATGTGTCCTATATGCTATAATAGATAATTATTCTTATTTTTTTCATTCAATAATGTTGAAGGATGGTACGTGGGACAATGTGAAAATGAGCTTTTAAACTAAAAGTTTATACTCTTTTTGGATAAATGTTATACAAACTATTCTTGCACAAAAGAAAATCAAATGGTGTATTTATATATTTAAAATATTGCATATATAACATTTTTTTTTACATTTTATTGACTTAAAAATTATAATTCAAATATTATCTGCAAAATAATTAATTGGTAGAGTCAATTGTAAATTTATTAATAAAATAATAATAAGATAATTATATAATAAGTGAAAACTTACGAAATTTTGTGAGGGAATTTGCCCCACTAACTTGAACATGGATGCATCCCCGACAATCATTGCAGCTGCAGAGGCTAGAAGTTGGGTCCAAGAATCGAGGGTAGTGGTGAAATTGCTTTTGTTATCGAAGAAAAAGTTCTCATATGATAACAAGCATATTAATAATTACATTATTAAAACAAATTGTAAGATAAATCTGGATACAATAACCTATTACAATATTTTTTTGTAGTCTTTTTTCCAATCAGTTCGTTCATTTTTTAAAAAAAAAATCTAACCAACTCAACGAAGTGCAAAATTGAGAATTTATTAGTCTTTGGAATTGTATAGCAAACTTCGCTTGGTGAATTTTAGTGTGTGTTTATATTATAATTTATAAATTTGATTTTAGATAAATTTAATTTTACAAGTTTGATTTTGTTAAAAATTAAATTTATATGACTATAATTTATATTTAAAAATATTTATCTGAAAATTAATTTTATCAGAATTAAAATTTATTTAGATAATTTAATAAAAATTATTTTTAAATGTGTAATTATTAAAAAAGATATTATTTTATTTTATTTTATTTACATTATCCTTTTATTTAATTTTATTAATGATTTCTTCAATGACTAAAAATAATTTGTTTAGTTTATTCAATAAAAAATTTAAAAAGTAATTATTTTAATTATTTATTCATTAAAGAATTAAATTGATATTTGTTCTTTTTTTAATAAAATCTATATTATTTGTTTATTAAAAAAGTATTAATTATAAAGTGA
This sequence comes from Castanospermum australe, assembly GCA_019955255.1. NCBI lineage: Eukaryota > Viridiplantae > Streptophyta > Magnoliopsida > Fabales > Fabaceae > Castanospermum > Castanospermum australe. The sequence continues at coordinate 220,484 of NSJW01000470.1, forward strand.
GAGTCTAACTAGAGGTCTTTACTCTCATGTTTTTCAAGTCTTGCTAATTGAAAGGAATGGTGACTTGAGGTATGAACGTAGAGGGTTAAAGTTGGGGAAATTTTTTTTTGCTATGAATTACACAGTTCTGAACGTAAAGGCAAGAGTATTTTGCTTCACATCAGACGGGAGTTTGAAGATAGAAGCAAGTTTGAGATAATGTCTAACCAAACAAAATTTTTTATAACAAAAGCTAGTTTAATATTGTAAACTGGCATTTGAAACCTTCCAACGCAAAAATAAACACAGCCTTAATTGATATTCACTAGGGAATTTTAATTCTACAAAATGACAATTTAAATTGGTCATATATTGGTTTGAATTAATAGCTTGCACTGTTTGCTGATAACTTGTCAACTTGAAGCGGATGTGGCGAAGACCAAAAAAAAAAAAGCGGATGTAGCATTATTATTTTAATTTTTGTGTAATGAAAAAAAATATTTTGCAATAATTACAGAAATATTTAAATGTATGATTTCTTGTAAATTCAAACAAATTCAATGAATATATAAAAACACATATTTTTTCACTTCAATAACAAGCAGAAGATCAAAATTATTATATTTCATTATTTTAACTACCTTAGATGCCACGTTCTAGAACTTAATTTAATTCATTAAATTTTTTTTTGTTCAATATTTTTATTTTAACCGTGTTCTTTTAGTTATAATATTTTTTTAAATTTAATTCTTTTAAAGTGAGTGATTCATTTTAAAAGATAAAAAAGACATAAAGTCAAAAATAAATTAAGTTATAAGTTTCTAAACAAATAGATAACTATTGAAGATAAAATCAAGGAAGAGAATTATAACAAATTCATAATTTATTATACATGTAATTATATTTTATTAAATCTTAAATTATTAATTTTTTTAATCAATGATTATGATAGCAATAGCACGTGAGCTAAGCAACAGAATTAGTTAGTTAGTTGCATATTATATATAATAGCCTGGTGAATTGATAAAAGATTTTGAAGATTGTTTTTAAGTAATAAGATCAGTGATTTAGGCTAGAGGCAACTTTTCCTCTAGAGTTGGTTTATTCGCACTCTCTCTAAGATAGTTGTCCATTGCTATTAGATTATAACCACTACACTTTATTTTATAAAATGCATCTCTCACTTTTAATAAGTCAAATTAAAAAATATAAAAAAAAAATACATCAAATATTAAAAAAAATCAGTGAATTTGAAGAGAGACATAGAATAGTTGGGCAATAATACTAATCAAACTTTATAGGAAGAGAATATACTTGCGTAGAGCTCCGATATTCTAAGGAATAAACATATTGCACGTACCTCAGTATATGTCATGAGCGTTCCATTATTAAATTCTAGAACTGAAATCGAAGTTTATTGTTGAAGAATATCAACTTTGTTGCTGAAGAGAAGCCAGAACGTACGTGTTGAATCTGCTTTATTCACATTGATTATGTTGAAGGCACTAATTACCTGTGCTTTCGGCTTGCGCTTGAGAAGAATAGATAGCATGACTATTTTTACCTTCTCTAGATTCATGACATCTGGAAATTCCTCAACTTTCTCAGTGAAGCGGTCAAAAAGCTCATCAACGATTCCTTCACCAAAGTGCTTCTCAATTAACTCTTCCAGCGCAGCTCTGCACACGGAAACAAAGATCTGGGCACTTGGGATTGTAAAAATGTTACTGAATTTCAATGTTTCCATCTGTTCGATACTGAAACAGCCATTTCTTTCAACAATTGCCTTCACATGCATAACAGATGAGTAAAACACAGGCACATTGAAAGAGTCCACTTTTTCTTCACTAACCAGTCCCTGCATTAAAGCCAGCCATCAGGGCAAAGTAGAATCATCCAAATTTGGTAGCCATTGAATATCTTTTTGGTTGTATGTAGGTGCTTATTGTCATGCAGTAGTCTCATAACTGTGTTTTGCAGTGATGAATTATCTCAAGTTTCTCTCTTAATGGGAAATAAAAAATAAAACCCAGTTGAAAAAATAGAAAAGCTATTTATTGGTTTCTTTCATAGCCTTTTGGCTTAAGATATATATAGCGAAGATTTCTTTCCACTTTGGTCATGTCCACCAGGCAAGATCCTAGGAGTTCCAAACCAGGGTCTGTATCTGAATCAAGAAACACATCAGGTTTTACAGGAAATTGAAGTACCATTAGCCCATTGACCACAAGTTCTGCTGCTCTAGCATGAAAGAAAGTTTCCAACTCCATTTTATATGGAGTTGCATAGGCATTTTGAACTTCCTTGGGAGCATTTGTATAATGAATCCTCCCCTTGTTCCACGCACCAGAATTTCTATCTGTAATTTCTTTGGGCACCTTGGAGAGCCAGTGTAGAGCAGAAGAAGAGTGGACAATATGAAGGGTGTCCCTTGGAAATAAGCGTCCACCGAAAGAGCCAGGCACACCAGCTGCAAAATACTTCCTGTTGGGGCGACGATTTTTGAAGAGTACGTTGAAGTCATACGAGACCTGGTCATTAAAGAAAACTTAGAATTCTGGGATTTGAGCAGCAAGACTCAGTGATTGGAATTGGACCTCCATTGCATCTATTATAGTTTGCATTCCAAGAAATGTATTTGGGCCTGTAGTGCAGCCCAAGTCTGCTATACAAATGGGGCTTGTGGGTTTAGCATGGGCTCTGGAATCAAAGTTTCTGGATACGGCCCCCTGGATCAACTTTTTGTTAGCTTCAATAACTTCTCTCAAATAACATAGGTAAATGGTTAACTGTATACAGCTTAGCGATTTGATGCATAGCCGAAAGACAAGAAAGCAGATGAGAAAAATTCTTGTAGGAGGTTAATGTCACAAACTGACATCCTTTTAGGAGGTTACTGAGAAGTGAGAAGAATAAGACAGACATGACGGAGGGCGTTATCAGTATATTAGCCAATTAATATACCTGAATTGTGGAGTTTTGAGCATAGCCGTGAGGACCCTCTCCTCCTTTCATTGCAAATGATTCGTCCTCCATCTCTTTGTTAATGGGCTGGTGTTATCTATTTTCACGTTCTCCGATTTAATAAGAAGATTATAAGAAATGAATTTGAAGTGTCAGATTACTATACAGGCAACTACAATAGATGGAACTTCCTCATTCAGAACTAATACGTGTTTGAATTCAGAAAGTCTTACAATTAAAATGCTGTAGAAAAAACATTTTGTTGTGTAAAAATTAAAAAAAAAAATTCAAACGTGTTTAGTATCCAGAATTTGGGCTTCTAGTTAATGCAAGATGATATGGTATATAACCTTGAAAGTGAATCACATCGCTTTAAAATTGATGATATAACAAGTCAAGAAAATAAAAAATCCCAATTAAAAAAAAAAGTAAAATCCAACCAGCCGAAAATACATGAGAATAAAAAGTCAAATCCTCCATATCCTTATTGTATTCTAGCCATTGGTGCCCTGTCCCATGTGATACCATGAACAAAATTATCTAATTAAAAGCTGAAATGTGCATTAAGTCTTTTCATTACCTCATTCTCACTTTTTTACGCCAATCGAATGCTTCGCCTAAGGATGTTTCTTGTGTCAAAATACTAATGACTCGCTTGAGAACACAATTTTTATTGTGGTGTGTTTGATATAATGAGGCTGATCCTAGCTTGTGCAACACCAACCAAGTTGCTAAGGGATATGCCACTATCCAAAATTTGAAATGGTCATTACATACATATATATATATATATATATATATATATATATATATATATATATATATATATCAGCTTTGGCTATGCAACACTTTGTTGACGTTACAAGAAAGCCAAATTTGTCTGGTTGGAAATTTAGCAGAGGCAGGTGGGCGTACTCTATGGCAAAATTGTCCGAATTCTCGATGTAACCTTTGAGGCAACATCACGTTCTTGAATGTCGTGTGATATGCAAGAATCAAAAGAACTTGTAAAATAATCAAAGAAAGCAACTATGTTTTGGAGTGGTTTGAGAAAGGTGTTCCTCTCGCTTGCATCCCATAGCTAAATTTCATTTGGTGTTAAAACTGTCTATTATTTTTACTTTTTAGCCACTATATCCTAACTTGAATCTAGGATTTTTATCACTCTCCAACCACAGCTTAATCTGTCCATTTCCTTTTTCTTTTCATGGTAAATATAAAAGGTTCAAAAACCCAACAAAAAATAAAAATAAAAAGCTAAACAGAAACTAAACGAGGAAAAGCTGCAACTGATAAATCGTCAAGTAAAATCTGAGACAATCTACTAGGAGCTAGGAGTCTGATGGTGTTAATACTGCACAAGTTTGAATGCGAGCCAATTTCAGTTCCCTGAAAGTATGACAAAGCTGTGCGTGCTCCATTGCTTCCCAAGAGGGTTGTTAGCGGCCCTCTTACAAGAGGGCCACAAGGACGATGATTGTCACCGATAATGACCTAAAGTATAGTTTAAGGTATGGCAAGTTGGTTAAGTCGCACATAATTGGAATTCAATAGCCACGTACGGCTAGAATTGAAAGAGAAGACAAGGCCGGTGTAACAATGGAAACAAACAGAAACAATGGAAGAAACGCATAAATGGAAAAAGGAAGGCAGGCTTGGGCTTGGATCCATGCGCGGTCAACATAGAATTAAGAATTGATACCTGGGAAGGGAAGAGATAAACTGATACAATGATTTTGGTGTGGTGAGCACAAAATGAAGCCATGATACGAGAGCCCAACTGGAACTTTTACTTCTGGCATTGAAGGGGAAGAATTTCTCGCAAAATGTTTCTCACTCTTCATAAATAAGGTTAACAAAAGTAGCTAGTTTATTACGGGTTTGCAGTTTGCACATACACCATGATTATAATAGTGAGAGCTTGTTCTTTTGCCAAAGATTTGGGGCCGCTGCATTACTTCCTTGGCATAGAAATTCCCAAATTCAAGTTCTGCTGGACTACCAAGCCTTCGTTTTTCGTTAACACTTGTGGCATATTTTAATTTTAAAATGGAATAATTTCCTGTCTCTTAAACCTTTTTAAAATAATAAAAAAAAAAAGAAATACCCAACCAAAATACACTAACACTATGTACTTCTTCGTCCATGAACAACGCCTGATGCAACTATTATTGACACGCAAAGTGCTTGCACAGTACTGCACTTTGATGCAACTGTTATAGTGTTTCATTATCTAGAGAGCACACTAGAACAGGGCATTTTATTATCTTCTCAAAGCCCTGTTAAGATCTACACATCTTGCGACGTTGGTTAGGTTAGTTGTCCCCTCACAAGGCGCTTCACTAGTACTGGCTATTGCATTCTCCTGGGTCGCAGTCCCTTATCCTAGAAAACCAAGAAACAAAATATCGTTTCACACTTCTTCGTAGAAGCTGATCAGTGCTACCTGGTCCATGACTCAAGCATCAATTGTGAGATTGAATGGCTTCATTATCGACTCCGAGACTTGAGAATCAATTATTCCAAGCCCACAATCTTATTCTGTGACGACCAAACTGCTTTTCATATAGCTTACAATCTTATTTTCCATGATCGTACAAAGCACACTAAGTTTGATATTAAAATTATATTATAAGTGTAAAGGAATACTAAAAGGAACACATGTAATAAAAAGTACACTAACTATAAGAAAGTCAGAAATTTTTGAACATGTTTATTAGCAATTTTGATGTTTGGCACATCATGTTGCTTCTTGACAAAATTTAATAATTTGAGTCGTTGAAGATGTTAGGGATGAAAAAGTAAAATACTTAGAAAAAGTATAGAACTGATGCATTCAATTGACAATCTATGTTAATATTTTTATAATTAGTTAATTCTAAAAAAATTACTTTTATGTTTGGACATTTTTATGTGGTATACTTAATGAATATAAAAAAGTTATATATATATATATATATATATATATAAAGAAAAAAAAATCAAATATTAAAAAAAGTAAAAAAAAAATATGCGTTAGAGTCATGAGAGTCGTAGACTAGTTACGCAATAATACTAGTCAAACTTTATTAGAAGAGAATATAATTGTGTAGAGCTCCAATATTCGAAGGAATAAACACATCGCATGTTCCATTATTAAATTCTAAAACTGAAATCAAAGTTTACTGGTTGATCAACATCAACTTTGTTCCTGAAGAGAAGCCAGAACGTACGTGTTGAATTTTCTTTATGCACATTGATTATGTTGAAGGCCCCAGCAACCTATGCTTTCGGCTTGCGCTTGAGAAGAACAAATAGATTGGCTAATTTTAGCTTCTCTGAATTCCTGATATCTGGAAATTTCTCAACTTTGTCAGTGAAGCGGTCAAAAAGCTCATCAATGATTTCTCCACCAAAGTGTTTCACAATTAACTCTTCCAGCACAGCTCTGTATGCGGAAACAAAGATCTGGACAGTTGGGGTCGCAAAAAGGTTCTTGATATTCAGTGTTTCTATCGGCTCGATACTGAAACAGCCATTTCTTTCAAGAATTGCTTTCACATTCTTAACAGATGAGTAAAACATAGGCACATTGAAAGAGTCCACTTTTTCTTCACTAACCAGTCCCTGTATTAAAGCCAGCCATGAGGGCAAAGTAGAATCATCTAAAGTTGGTAACCATTGAATATCTTTCTGATTGTATGTGTTGAGTTGTAAATTTAGATAATACTCTTAATTTTATCAAGTGTTACAACAACTATAGGAATTAGTTGTAAATAGGAAGAGATAGAATTTATCTAGAATAGCTAACTTGATTTTCTGGTTCCTAGTTTATAGCTTTTTTTGAAACTCTGATGTAAATATAAAAAGACCCCTTGTAATGGGTGAGAGAAGGGTGAATAAAGGAGAACAGTGTTCCATTGTTTAACATGGTATCAGAGCTGTTTTCTTCTCACCCACGAATGTATTCTGCGAAGTGAGCAGCGTCACCGCACGGCCCGATCGGCGCGACGAACGACTCACGATCGGCGCGACGAACGACTCCCACCCTTCGCTTTGCTCGATTCGTGGTCTTTCCTCTGAAATTCTTAAACCACCGAAACCCAAACGTGTTCTGCGAAGTAAGCAGCGTCACCGCACGGCCAGCCTATAACCCTCCTTACGATCGGCGCGACGAACGGCTCCCACCGTTCGCTTTGTTCGATTCGTTTTCTTTCCTCTGCAATTCTTAACCCACCGAAACCCAAACCAAAACACACACACCAAAACCCCATGGAGAACCCTGTAGCCGAAAACCCCAATTCTGAAAATCCCACACCCTCGCCCAACCCTTCTACCCAGAACATCATCATACACCAAGACATTTCGTCCCTCCCCATTACTGTCATTCTTGATGATTCGAATTACCCCTTGTGGTCCCAACTTATGGACATGCGGATTGGTGCTCGCAACAAAGGGGGTTTTCTCACTGGTGCTGCTCCGACGCCCAAGCTTGATGATCCTGGGTATGATGCGTGGCTCACTGACAACAAACGAGTCAAAAGCTGGTTGATTGACTCCATGACTCCCTCCCTCATGCAGAGGTTCATCCGCCTTCCAACAGCCAAGGAGATTTGGGATGCGGTGGCCAAAACGTTCTATGATGGCTCGGATGAGACTCGTCTCTTTGAACTCAATCAGCTTTCGTTCTCAACGAAGCAACATGGCCGTCTCTTGTCCACCTATTTCAACGAACTTGTGGCTATCTTTCAGGAAATTGATCACCGTTCCTCCTCTCAGGCTGATACTGTTACGGGGGTGGTTCAAATGCAGTCTGCCATGGCTCGTCTCCGTGTGCATATCTTTCTTAGTGGTCTCGACCAGGAGTTCGACCAGGTTCGTGGTGAGATCCTTCGCAAGGATCCGAAACTGGATCTTGAAGCTGCTTATGCGTACGTTCGAAGGGAGTATCAACAGAAGCTGACTATGGGCTCTTCCCGTCCTGTGCCTGAAACCTCAGCCCTCGTTGCTCAAACCCCACGCCAGGGGTCTGCTCCTGCTCCAGGGCGTTCCCGTAAGGACTCTTCTTTTGGGAAGTCCAATACGTATGTTTGCACCCATTGTGGCGAATCTGGCCACACTAAGCAACGGTGCTATGAGGTGATTGGTTACCCGGCCTGGTGGGACTTCAACAAACGTCCCCGGAAGCAGCCTTCTGTGAAGGCATTGTTCACTGCTCCTGAAGGTGACCCATCCACTCCTACTGTCAATATCGCTCACTCAGGTATGATTGGTAAGCCTCTTGTCCTATCTGCTGATTCTAGGAACACTACTTGGATAATTGACACTGGGGCCTCAGATCATATGATTTCAGATTCTAGTAAATTACATTCAATTTCATCACCCTCTCAATCCATTATCTCTACTGCTAATGGAAGCACATCTGTCATTACTGGTGAAGGGACCTTTAATTTATCTGATCACATTACCCTTGATTCGATTTTAGTTGTGCCCTCTCTTGATTACAATTTACTGTCTGTGGGTCAACTTACTTCTAAATTGAACTGTACTGTCACTTTTTTGGCCCCAATTCTGTGTTTTTCAGGACATTCCAACTCGGATGACTCTTGGTTATGGTGTTAAAAGGGGCAGCCTTTATTATTTTGATTCCACCACTGGTGGTATGAATCAGCTGGGTCACGCATATCAACACAAGCACTGTCGAACAAGCTCGAGCTGTTGTTTGGCTTTGGCATAGGCGTCTGGGGCATCTCTCTTTTGGTTATCTTAAGAAATTGCAACCTAAGTTATTCTCTGTTTTGACTCCCACTGATTTTCATTGTAGTACTTGCGAATTGGCTAAAAGCCATCGTATTCCTTATTTTCCTAGTATTAATAAAAGCTCCACTCCTTTTGAAGTTGTTCATTCCGATGTATGGGGTCCTGCCAAGGTTCCCTCTTTCTCTAAAGCTCTTTATTATGTTACTTTTATTGATGAGTGCACTAGGATGACTTGGGTTAGTTTATTGCAAAAGAAAGGAGATGTCTTTCATGCATTTCAACGCTTTCACAGCATGGTTGGCACCCAATATCACTGTCCCATTCGTACTCTCCAATCTGACAATGGTCTGGAATATGTTAACAACACTTTTACTGATTTCCTCAATCACCTTGGTATAAGACATCAAACTTCTTGCACTTATACCCCACAACAAAATGGTTTGGCTGAACGAAAAAACAGGCAACTCATGGAAATAGTCCGGGCTTCTCTTTTTGGCATGAATCTGCCTAAGTATTATTGGGGTGAAGCTGTTAAGTCTGCTGCATATTTGATTAATCGTACTCCTTCTAGGGTCTTAAACTTTGCGAACTCCTCAACAGCAGTTACAATCCTTTTTTTCTGCTCCTCATGTCCCAAATTTGGAGCCAAGGGTCTTTGGTTGTACTGTGTATGTGCATGTTCCCAAATCTATGCGCTCCAAGCTGGATCCTTGTGCTAGGAAGTGTGTCTTTGTGGGTTATTCCGATCTAACAAAAGGTTACAGATGTTATGATCCCCTTCTTCAGAAGTTACACATCACTTTGGAGGCATCCTTTTAGGGAATCCGAACCGTTTTATTCTGGGGGAGCCTCTGAGACTTCTCCTCAGGGGGAGACATACAATGGAGCCGAAGTCTTTTTTGATACATGGCCTGATTCTGCACCTGCAAGCAATTCTGTTCCAACAAATAGTTTTGCTCCTGTATTTGTTGAAACTGCATCTACACCTATTGCAACTGAATCTGCACCTGTTGAAGCTACATCTACCCCTGCTACATTTTCACTTTTAACACCTATACCAGAAGAGTCATCCAGGGATGTTTCTGCTGGCTTACCTGAGACCAATACAGAGGTAACTTCTCACTCTACATCATCTGAATTACCTGAAACACATGTCGTTTCTGAAAACACTTTGAGCTCTCCTGATGTTATTGTTAGACGTTCCTTAAGGCCTAGTAAAGGTGTTCCCAAGAAACAGTACCAACCAGATCCAAAGGCCAAACTCAAATACCCAATTGGGAACTTTATATCCACTCACAGGCTCTCTGAATCATATGCTCTGACTGTTAACCAATTGTCCAGTGTTTCTGTTCCTAATTCTGTACAGGAGGCCTTAGCTGACCAAAAATGGAAGAAAGCTATGAATGAGGAGATGGAGGCACTTCAGAAAAACTCCACATGGGAGCTAGTCTCATTACCAAGTGGAAAGAAAACTATAGGATGCAAATGGGTGTTCACAGTGAAGCTAAAAGTAGATGGAAGCATTGATCGATACAAAGCAAGACTAGTGGCAAAAGGATACACACAAAAGTATGGTGTTGATTACCAAGAGACTTTTGCGCCAGTAGCTAAGCTCAACACAATCCGCATTCTGTTGTCTATTGCAGCCAACAGAGATTGGCCTTTAAAACAATTTGATGTAAAAAATGCATTCCTGAATGGAGATCTTGAAGAGGAAGTATATATGGAAATACCACCAGGTGTCAAAAGAAGCTCAAATGATAACAATGAAGTCTGCAAATTGAGAAAAGCATTATATGGACTCAAGCAATCACCTCGAGCTTGGTTTGGAAGATTCTCTCTAGCCATGAAAAAATTTGGATATAATCAAAGTAATGCAGATCATACTCTCTTTATTAAACGCAAAGATGGAAAGGTAACAGTCTTAATTGTGTATGTTGATGATATGGTGTTGACAGGTGATGATTCATGTGAAATGAAATTGTTACAAGAATATCTAGCAACTGAATTTGAAATGAAAGATTTAGGACAGCTGAAATACTTCCTAGGCATTGAAATTGCTCGGTCAAAACAAGGGAATCTTCCTTTCTCAAAGAAAATATGTGTTAGATCTCCTAACTGAGACAGGGATGCTTGCATGCAAACCAGTGGAAACACCTATTGAGATGAATCATATGCTTGGTATTTATCCTGATCAAAACCCAACAGACATTGGCAGGTATCAAAGGTTGGTTGGAAGATTGATTTATTTATCACATACTAGGCCAGATATAGCTTATGCTGTAAGTGTAGTGAGCCGTTTTATGCATGCTCCAAGTGCGGATCATATGAATGCTGTATATCGAATCCTTAGGTACCTAAAGGGTGCTCCTGGTCAAGGGCTGCTGTTCTCAAAAAATAACACCTCTTGCATTGAAGGGTATACAGATTCGGATTGGGCTGGAGATCAAACAACTAGACAGTCCACCTCAGGTTATTTTATGTTTGTGGAAGGCAATTTAGTGACTTGGAAAAGCAAGAAACAAAAGGTTGTGGCAAGGTCTAGTGCAGAAGCTGAATTCCGAGGCATGGCTCATGGTGTTTGCGAGTTATTATGGATTAAAAGTGTGCTGAAAGACTTAGGAATTTGTTATAAACAGCCTATGAATCTGCATTGTGATAATAAGGCTGCAATTGAAATTGCACATAATCCAGTTCAGCATGATCGAACTAAACATGTGGAAATTGATAGACATTTCATCAAGGAAAAGTTGGATCAAAAAATTATACACTTCCCATTCATCAAATCTGAAGATCAACTTGCTGACATATTAACTAAAGCTGTATCAGGGAAAGTGTTCCAGGATGCTATTGGCAAGTTGGGCATGAAAGATATCTATGCCCCACTTGAGGGGGAGTGTTGAGTTGTATATTTAGATAATACTCTTAATTTTATCAAGTGTTACAACAACTATAGGAATTAGTTGTAAATAGGAAGAGATAGAATTTATCTAGAATAGCTAACTTGATTTTCTGGTTCCTAGTTTATAGCTTATTTTGAAACTCTGATGTAAATATAAAAAGACCCCTTGTAATGGGTGAGAGGGAATAAAGGAGAACAGTGTTCCATTGTTTAACAGTATGTATGTGCTTATTTCATGCAGTAGTCTCATAACAGTGTTTGCTGCTATGAATTATCTAGTTTCTTAGTTAATGGGAAGTAAATTGTAAAACCCGGTTGAAAAAAATTGAAAAGCTATTTATTGGTTTCATTTCATAGTCTTTTGGCCTAAGATATATGCAGCAAAAGTTCCTTACCACTTTGGTCATGTCCACCAGGCAAGATCCCAGAAGATCAACAACTTTACCAGGGTCTATATCTGAATCAAGAATCACATCAGGTGTTACAGGAATTTGAAGTACCATTAGCCCATTGACCACAAGTTCTTCTGCTCTAGCATGGAGGAAAGTTTCCAAGTCCATTTTATATTGAGTTGCATAGGCATCTTTAACTTCCTTGGGAGCATTTGTATAATGAATCCTCCCCCTGTTCCACGCACTAGAATTTCTGTCTGTAATTCCTTTGGGCACCTTGGAGAGCCAGTGTAGAGCTGAAGAAGAGTGGACAAAATGAAGTGTCTCCCTTGGAAATAAGCGTCCATGGAAAGAGCCAGGTACACCAGCTGGAAAATACTTCCTGTTGTTGGGAAGATTTTTGAAGAGTGTGTTGAAGTCATTTGAGACCTGATCATTAAAGAAAACTTGGAATTCTGGGATTTGAGTAGCAAGACCCTGTGATTGGAATTGAAACTCCATTGCGTCTGTTATAGTTTGAATTACAAGAAATGTATTTGGGCCTGCAGAGCAGCCCAAGTCGGCTATACAAATGGGGCTTGTGGGTTCAGCATGGGCTCTGGGATCAAAGTTTTTGGATATTGCCTCCTGGATTAACTCTTTATTAGCTTCTATTGCTTCTCTCTGCAAATAACATAGGCACTGGTTAACTATATACACCTTAGCGAATTGATGCATAGCCGAAAGACAAGAAAGCAGATGAGTCTGCATGCCAAGATGTTACCATCTTTATCCAGGCTTAATGCCACAAAATGACATCCTTCTCGGAGGTTGCTGAGAAGTGAGAAGAATAAGATAAAGATGAAGAAAGGCGTTATCAGTATATTGGCCAATTAATATACCTGAATTATGGAGTTTTGAGCATAGCTTTGAGGGCCATCTCCTCCATTCATTGCAAATGATTCATCCTCCATCTCTTTCTTTGTTAATGGGCTAGTGTTATCTATTTTCACGTGCTTCGATTAAATAAGAAGAACTTGAGAAATGGATTTGAAGTGTTAGATTACTATACATGCAACTACAGTCCGTATGAAGAGCTTCCTCATTCAGAACTAATACTTGTTTTAGTTTACTTTGTATTAAAAAATTCTTATAATTAAAATAGTGTAGAAAGAACATTTTACTGTGTAAAAATTAAACAAAACCAAACATGTGTTTAGTATGCAGAATTTGAGCTTCGAGCTCATGCAAGATGATATATATATATATATATATATATATATATATATATATATATAAGTGAATCACATGGCTTTAAAATGATATACCAAGTCTAGAAAGAGAAAATTTTGAATTAAAAAAAAAAGGTAAAATCCAACCAGCAGCCTACTCATTGGGGGAAGAATGAGAATAGAAAGTCAAATCCTCCATGTGCAGTCGTTTCATTTCTATTCTGTCCCATGTGATACCACGAACAATTATCTAATTAAATGCTGAAGTGTCTATCAAGTCTTTTCATTAAAGAGAAGTTTCTGTTAAGTTGGTAATTGACTCTTCAATCTCACTTTTTTTACACCAATCGAGTGCTTCGTCTAAGGATGTTTCTTGTGTCAAAATACTAATGACTCACATGAGATATCAATTTCTATTGTGGCATGTTTGATATCATGAGGTTGATCCTAGCTTCTGCATGGGAAATTTAGCAGAGGTAGGTGGATGTGTACTCTTTGGCCAAATTGCCTAAATTTTTAATGTATCCTATTCGTCTAGCATTGTCCATCTCAATCTCTGAATCTGTTGAGTAACTTCACTTAATATAAATTAGTTTTAAGTTGAAATCTAACATGGTATCAGAGTTGAAGCAAGTTGAAATCTAACATATCCTTTGAGGCAACATCCCTTCTTGAATATCGTGTGATATGCACGGATCAAAAGAACTTGTAAAATAATCAAGAAAGGAACTGAGTTGTTTTGGAGTGGTTTTAGATGAAAGGTGTTCCTCTCGCTTGGACCCCATAGCCAAATTCCATTTGGTGTTAAGCTGTCTATTATTTTCACTTTTTAGCCACTATATATCCTAACTTGAATCTCGGATTTTAATCCAAATCTTCACACACCAACCACAGCTTAATCTGTCTATTCCTTTTTCTTTTTCTTTTTTTGGGTAAATATAAAGTGAGTAAAAACCAAAAAAAAAAAAAACAGCTTTAAAGAAACTAAACAAGGAAATACAGCACCTGATAAATCATCAAGTAAAATCTGAGACAAGCTACTAGGAGGACTAGTCTGATGGTATTAATACTGCACAAGTTTGAATGGGAAGATCTGGCGAGCCAATCATCTGCTCCATTCACTTCCCTGAAACTAACAAAGCTGTGTATGCTCTATTGCCTCCTAATAAGGTTGTTAATGGCTCTTACATGAGGGCCACGATGATTGTCACTGATAATGACCTAAATTATACATATTTTTATATAGAAAGTAAACTTTGTCACATCATGATAGAAGTAGTTCTAGTAATTTTATGACATATTAATTATTTTCTTTGCCATATGCTAATAATTAATTATAGTGGTAGTTGCAGAAAATATAGTTTAAGATATGGCAAGGTGGTTAAGTCGCACGCATAATTGGAATTCAATAGTCCCAGGGCTAGAATTCACAGAGAAGCCAAGGCCGGTGCGTAACAATGGAAACAAATAGGAACAGTGGAAGAAAAGCCTAATGGAAAAAGAAAAGAAGGCTTCAGCTTGGATCCACGCGCGGTCAACATTGAATAAAGTTTTTTAGTAACTGATTTTATTTGTTGCTTTAATTAGTTTTAGTAACTGATTTTAGTGTTTTACTATTTAGTTTTTTGTATTTTTATTTTTACAATTTAAATTATTTTTGTTTAATTATAATAGAAAAATCATCGTGCTTCTGAACTAATTTCAGGGCAAATCAAGTCAAGGCATCTCGTCTCTAGAATTATTTTCTCAAGGGCATGTTGAGTTTAACCCAGCCATTACAAGGAGATCTCCATGCAATAAGCTTCTCTGTCCTTCTCCTCTCAATCTGTCTATTACTGTTAAGAAAGTAATATAGCTTACAAATCCTATGTTCCATGAACGTACAAAGCACATTCGGTTTGATATTAACTTTGTTCAAGGGAAAAAAAAATGATCAAGGATTGATTTATACCTCCCGCAGCTCTTCAACCAACAAGGAGATGATCGCTTTTTCTTAATTATCTTATATGCAAGTGGTGTGTGCTCAATATTGACACGCCAACTCTAGGGGCGGTAAATAGACACATGATTTTGACATTTATTACCGCACTTATTTTGTGTTTATGTATTTAACAAACTCTAATTTCTCATAGAATCATGCACATATATAATAGTCTCCTTAATTATTCTTCCCTCGGATGCAATCGTATACATAATAGGGGTTCCTTATTCATCTTTTACTCTATTGTTTATTTCATATATTATTTACTCTTGCTTTGCAACTGGTATAAACGAGACTCCTTTAACAGTACCAAAAAAACGAGACATCTTTAAGCTATGGACCTCTTCATTTTGAGATGAAACAACTATGAATGTCGTTAGAAATAGAGTAAAATATGAATTATTGCGGATTTGGATATGAATTAAGATTCTACGATATTAGGAAGTGTAATATTAAATTCATATGAATGTATAGTGTGCCTAGTCTAATTTGAATTTGGTTAAGCTGAATGTTGATTTTTGGTCATCAGCTAGCTAGTCATTGTCACTACTTGAATCAACAACCTTCACCCAAATTTTCAGCAGTCTCAAGCAGAGTGTCGATGGAAAAACAAGAATGAGAAAGATTTTACTTATGATCCTCACCTCAGGATGTGCATCAGGTTCTTTTGGTTCATTGGGCTTGGGATATACATGCCTACTATCGACATTTGACTCAATCAATTAATGATCCAATGAATACGAAAGCACAAAGGTTCTCCAACTTGATCAAGTAGCAACAAACCTGAACTTTTTTAAGACTGTAGCTGATAGGTGATCTAAACAACCAGAAGGGAAAGCCAAACTACAGTAACAGTATAATATTACAAAAAAAAACATATTATTAATTAAGACACTAGTTATAAAGAGTTCAAGTTTACAGCAAACTTCATGAAACGCTTATTGTTTATAATCCATAAAACTACTAGTTATACTGCACTGCATGATATAGAGTTCAAAACCGGTGACCTGACAAACCAAGATTGTTGCTGAAGCAAGACCAGAGAATACTGAGGTTGGTTTCTCGCCCAATATACTGAAGCTTTATGAGTCCATCTATTCACACAGCTTCCGCTTAAGAAGGACAAAGAGTACGAACATTTTTAGCTTTTGTACATCCACTATATCTGGGAATTCCATAACTTTCCTAGTATAGCGATCAAAGAGCTCATCAACAATTTCATCTCCGAAATGTTTCTCAATTATTCCTTCCAGCGCAGCTCTGCGGTGGGAGACAAACATGTGGACATTTGGGATGAATAAGTTCTTAGCATCCATTGTTTCCATTTGCACGATGCTGAAATCTTCATTGCTTTCAAGAATTTTCTTCAGATTCTTAAGGGGTGAGAAAAAGATGGGCAAATTGAAAGAGTCCACTTTTTCTTCACTTACTTTTCCCTGCAATGACGAGCCATCAAAAACACATATAGTAACTTCCTAAATCTGTAGAATTACTAGTAGCCATATTAGATTACTTTTTCAGTTATGATTGATTCTTTCTTTCTAGAATGAGTTTTTGTACATGATAGTATATACAGTAAATAGGTTAAACAATTCTCAAGCTTGGCTTGGGCAGTGGATGTAGGCCACCAACAAGTTGTGACCAAACCACTATAAATTTGGTTTGCACTCTCTTTAATTTACAGCCCTTAGATTGTTTGGTTGAAATTTATAAAACTTATTTCCTATCATATTTCTTCAACTTGGTTGAAATTTTAAGTACTTTTGTTTCAGAAAATTTGTGTTAAGAACCAATTCAAACCCCCTCTTGATTCCTATTTTTCAATCAGAAAAAGCTAGTCGTTCATAGCATTTTTTATAAGACAGAGAGGTTACTTACCACCTTGGCCATGTCCACTAGGCAAGTTCCCAAAAGTTCTAAATCTTTGCCAGGGTATATATCCGAATCCAAAATTTCATCATGTGCAGCAGCAATTTGAAGTGCCATTAGCCCATTGCCCACAAGCTCTTGTGCTCTGGCATGCAGGAAAGTCTCCATGTCCTTTTGATACTGACTTGCGTAGGCATCTACAACTTCCTTGGGAGCATTTGCGTAATGAATCCTCCCCTTGTTCCAAGCAGCAGAAGTTCTGTCTGTAATCTCTTTGGGAACCTTGGAGATCCAGTTTAGTGACGCAGATGAGTGAACTAAATAAAAGACTGGCACTAGGAAATAATCTTCCATAGAAAGAGCCAGGAACCCCAGCTGCAAAGTACTTTCTGTTGGAAGGCAGTGTTTTGAAGAGTGTGTTGAAATCATTTGACACCTGGTCGTTGAAGAAAACTTGGAACTCTGGGAGAGCAAGACCATGTGACTGGTATTGGAGCTCTATTGCTTCTACTATGTATTGAACTGCTACAAATGTATTTGGCCCTGTGGAGCAGCCCAAGTCTGCAATGCAAACTGGGTTCGTAGAAGCAGCAGAAAGAGCCTTGGGGTCAAGTTTGTTGGCTATTGCACCCTGGATTAAGCTTTTGGCAGCTTCAATCATTACTCTCTGCAGATAATATCTCGTTAATTACATCCCTTCCGCATGACTGTCACTATATATATATATATATATATATATATTTTATATTGGTGCAGTGCACCATGCATACATAAATGGATTATTTTTATGGGTCCTGGGTCACTTGTTCGATCTCTATTCAAAATAAAGCTATTTTGCTTCCGCTTATAGCTGTTACCATACATATAACACAAACAATAATTGCTCTACTTAAAATCTTTTCTGGTCTATAAGAGTGGGCTATCTACTGGCTTATATGCTAAATTATTGCTAATTTAACTGCGTTCTCCTTTTTCTTTTTATGGCAAATTAGTTATAAAGTAGATGTAGATCTATGCATAAAGCAGATCAGTGCAGGCCAACATATATGTTACCGTGTAGTGCCATTGTGTGTTGATCAAATGAAACAAGAGAAAATATAAGATTAAGATTAATGCCTGAATGGTTGAGTTTTGGGCATAGCTGTGAGGGCCCTCTCCCCCCTTCATTGCGTATGATTCAGAAAATGCCTTAGCAAATTCATTCTCCATCTTACTGTTGAAGGGTTGCTATCTATAACTGCTTGCTTCACATAAGCTTATCAGATCCAAAAGCAAGGAATTAGTAGAAAAGGGAGAAAGAAAGAAAACGAAAAGAAATCAAGGCATAGACTACTAACCCTTCAATCTCTATGAAGCGTTTCCACGACCAGAGCAAGAATGACTTTGAGGAATCTGTGCTTCTGGTTGATGCAAGAAGAAGCTAACAGCATACATCTACATATACGCACTTCATTTAGTGCCTTATTAAAAGACCTTACGTAAAAATTATGAAAAAAAAAAAAAACCATTAAAGTTGTAACTTACGCATTGTAGCCAGTGCTGAGATTCCTGAGAATACAAACATTGTATGACGAAACTCACCAACCAACTTGTGGCATCCTAATTTTAGGGAATATGACTGGCAAAAGATTAGGAACCTCTATTCTCAAAGTCTCATTATCACATATTAAACTTAATGCATTTTAACATAAATCATAATCACTTAAACTTAACCATATAAAATATATAATTATATTATCAAAATATCTTATACACATAAGTAGTTCAGATTTCATAATCATTTATTTAAAATACAAACACTTAATATGCAAGACAAATGGACCTAATCCTATGACTGCAATTATAGATATCTATGTCTTCACATCATCTCCATAAAAAGAATCTGTCTCACTTTTAGGAGTGAATAGTTCTCTCAAGGTTGGAGGAGCAGAAAATTCTTGGTGAGGTTCTGAAAAAGAAATATGAAAATGAATGAGATTTGTAACTCAATTAACATAAGAATATTCAAGTGCTACTAATCAAAAATAATATAAGTATAATTTATATTGATAATAAGGATTAAACATCATAAATATATACTCCAATACTTTTATATGATCATAAAAGTAAATTCAAATTCTGATATATTTGAAATATTCTTCTTCAAGGAATCTCATATTTATAAGAAATCATTTTCACAGAAATTCTTTATCATCAAATAATAATTTCTTACAAGAATATTTTCAGGCTTTACTAGAAGAAAAGCTTAACATATGCATCAGTTTTTAAACATTTAACCCTAAATATTTTCAGTCAGGCATTAGCCAATCATTTCTATTGCCCCAAATATTTTCACCTGGGTATCAAACAAATATAAATCTCATAACAGAGTGATCATTAATCATGCCATAGTATACCAAAGGTTCTTTCTAATGCCTTTGATATTTCCAAATATATTAGTAAAATATTAACAGTATAATGCGCATATGTAATCATAGCAGAAAATATTAAAATTTATAAATATAGACAAAAGTAAATGTAATGCTTAAGATATACGTATCATAAAAATATATTTAACTCAAGATACTAAAATTATGCAACAAAATATAGTCATTCAAAAATTAGAGTATTTGACTTTATGCTCATAAATCATATTACGTATAATAATAACATAATATAGATCATAGTAAAATCACCATCATACACTTTCAAAAAAAATTAAACAAAAGTAAGGTGATACTAGAGTAATAACCCAAAAGCATTCTAAATACTCACAAAATATACGAGAAAAAAAGTATACCGAATCAGCACTTCTCTTAATATTATTGGGATAATAGAAGAAGAATAAAGATCTAGTAAAATTTTTCTCACTCACAAAAGTAATTCATTTCTTCTACTTTCTTTGCTGATCAAAACCCTCTATTTATAAAGGCTTTACGCATGCAAATTGTATGCAAGCCTCCACCATCCTAGCTACATTTAGGTGGAAGAAATTCTCTTCCACCAATTTATTACTTTTGTCAAAATTTTTAACACCCAACTCCTATTCACCCTCATTTATTATGTTTTTGACTCTTTTGTCTTTTTTTTTAGAGAAATAGATTCTAACAATTGTTCCCCCTTAAAGAAATTCATCTTCAAATTTCAGTTCTTAAGCACGTATTCAAATGTGTATATGTGTGTGTGTGTGTGTGTGTGTGTGTGTGTGCGTGTGTGTGTGTGTGTATATATGTACATATACATATATACCTAAATAGAAAACAATTGAGGATACTGCTGCTTTATTGCTTCCTCCGGCTCCCAAGTAGCTTCTTATCCCTAATGATGTTGCCACAATACTTTGATCGATGGTATTTCCTGAGAGCGTAACTTTCGTACTTGTTAGTCTACTATAGATATAGGTTGTTATTCATAATTTAAGTGTGAATTGACTTCAATTACTTATGGTTGAAGAACATGAGTCTCATTTGGCAAATACTTTCATAGCATAAACACATGGAATATCGGATACACTCTATCTAAGCTAGGAGGAAGAGCTAACTCATAAGCCACAGCTCCTCTACGCTTTAGTATTTGAAAAGGTCCAATGTATCTTGGACTGAGTTTTCTTTTTTTACCAAATCTCATGAAACCGTTAAAAGCAAAAACTCGTAAGAATATATAGTCGTCTTCTTCAAATTCCAATGGTTTTTTCTTGTTATCAGCGTATGCCTTTTGTCGACTTTGTGTTGCCCTCAGTCTATTTCTTATAACCCGAACTTTTTCTAAAGAATCTTGTATCAAATCGGGTCCCAAGAGTTTGGACTCACCGACCTCAAACCATCCTATCGATGATTTGCATCGCCTCCTATACAAAGCTTCAAATGGTGTCATTTGTATGCTAGAATGATAACTGTTATTATATGCAAATTTCATCAGAGGTAGATATTGGTCCCGACTTCCTTCAAAGTCAAGTACACATGCTTTGAGCATGTCTTCCAATATTTGAATAGTCCTCTCTGATTGTCCATCAGTTTGTGGATGGAAAACAATACTAAAATGTAGCTGACTTCTCAAAGCCATATAAAAGGACTGTCAAAACTTGGCTGTAATTGGGATTCGTGATCTGAAACTATATAAATTGGAACTCTATGTAACGATATTATCTCCTCCAATTATAGCCTAGCATATTGTTGAGCAGTGTAAGTAGTGTTGACTAGGAGAAAATGGGCAGACTTTGTTAGTCTATCAACAATTATCCATATAGAATCATAACCTTTTAAAGTTTTGGATAATCTAGTGACAAAATCTATAGTAATTATTTCTCATTTCCATTCAATAATCTCAAGGTTTTGCAGAGTCCCAGTAGGCTTTTGGTGCTCTACCTTCACTTGTTGACGCACTAAACATTTAGTCACAAATTTAACAATATCATTTTTCATACCTTCCCTCCAATACATTTCCCATAGATCATGGTACATCTTCGTGGACCCAGGGTGCATTATATAAGAAGATTCATGTGTCATTTCAAGCAATTTTCTCCTTTATTCTTTTGCTCCAGGCACTACAACTCTATCTTTATATCATATGATCCCTTCTTGGTCAACACAAAAATCCACATCTTTTTCAAGTAATTTTCTTCTCATTTCAAGCAATTTTCTCCTCAGTTCTTTCGCTCCAAGCACTACAACTCTATCTTTATTTTAATAATATGAGAGAATCCTGATTCAAAGCTAATTAGCATGAATAAATATGGCCCAATTTACTATATTAAGTAGATGATTTCAAAACAACTATATTATTTTTACATCTATATACTTATCCTTTATGATAAAACAAAGAAGAGAAAAAAGTAAAAGGTAAAAAAAAAAATTGAATTTCTCATCATTCAAGGTAGGTGTATAGAGAAAAATATAAAATTAAAGTGTAAGAATAACATTTTTTATTTTAAAATGTTGCCTTCATTAATCTTTATTTATGAGACTCGGGTTGAAATTGGTATTTCAGAGGTTTAAAGACATCGACATCGGTATACAGGTCAAATTGTAACCCCCCAAAGCATAATTCCCGTAAAAGTCACACATGAATAACTTCTGAAGTCATCCCCTTATCTGTATTTGTCCAATTAGTCCTTTACTACTGCTATCGCATTAGTTTGGTATTACGCATTGTGCATTTACTTCGACTTAATTGTCTTGTGTTTTGCTATCCCTTCATCATTACTATAGCTACATTCGATCAATTGGTATTTTGCATTGTGCAACTTAGCAGTACCTGTAGCCTGTAGGAATTGTCGACTCCTTGTTTTAAGAAGATGCAATATTCGAATATTTTTGTCCTTGAACCATGAGACTAATCCTTCATGTCAGAAATGAGAATTAAATAAAATCCTTCCTGAAATAATGACTCTATGATTTGAACTCCTTATATTGCAAGTAATATTTGCCGAGTAAAACTTCTCAAGGCTCTGAAAATATTTCAACCAAACAGATCAAAATGTTGAATTTAATTCAAAACTTCTCAAGGCTTTGAAAATATATTTGACACAAACAAATCAAGAAGTTAATTTAGGTTCGCACAAGCCGATTCAAACACTACATAATAAGAAAAAAAATATATCATATACTACCTTTAGTAGAATATTGCTAACTAAACAAGTGGTAGTTATAACTGTTAATTAGTATTAAGTTAGTCAGAGTGGAAAATCAAAGTGGGGACCTGAAGACCAAGCCATATTGTGTTTGCTTGTGTAATCTAAAACAAGAAATTGCTTAGTTTTAAATTTGGACACCAAATTAACCCCCAACCGTGCCCTTGGTTACCTAGTAGTTCACATCTTTACCTGTACTCATTGGAGGAATAAATAGAATGAGAGAAATAGAATTAACAAATAAAATTTATCAGTATTCTTGTTTAAGAATA
This sequence comes from Castanospermum australe, assembly GCA_019955255.1. NCBI lineage: Eukaryota > Viridiplantae > Streptophyta > Magnoliopsida > Fabales > Fabaceae > Castanospermum > Castanospermum australe. Next base: position 243,401 of record NSJW01000470.1, read on the forward strand.
CAATAAAGTAGAAAAAAAAAAAACCATATTTAACACCATAAACACCCTGCTGAAGCACCCAAAAAGATAACAAGAATCTTGAAACTAAAATATTTAACAAACAAAACTTTCCTCTCAAGTATCTTTTTGAATCTTGAAACTAAAATATTTAGCAAACAAAACTTTCCTCTCAAGTGTCTTTTTCTATGTTCTGATTGTGACCCATGACGTGGGCAAGAAGGTCGCATGTATTACTGTATCAGCTAATATATTTACTAAATGAATATAGCATCCAACACCAAAGTACCAACAGCCAAAGACAAGCAGAAGTAGAGCTCGTATCTATTTCGCGTTGGTCTGATCAGGGTTTATGTTGTGCATATATTGATGTACGAACAGCTTGTTGAGGAGTCAGAGCTTTTCCATTTACAAGCACTTGTTCATAGAAATCCAGGCGTATAGATTTGAACTGGTAATGCTATATACATGAATACGGCAAGGCAAACCCTTAGTCAGAACGACTAGTTCTATTATAAGGATTGAGGAATCAGCAAATCATTGCATTACTCATACAACCAGTATATAAGATCAAAGTTCCATGAAGCAAATTGTCACCAACTAAGTGAAAATCCAAATAAAGCAAGAATAACTTTGATAAAAGCGTACCTTCTCCTTCCACGACAAATCAACATCACGAAAGTAAGGATCAAGCATCGTTAGCTGATCTCCTTCTTTAATCTGGATGATAAAGGCTAAATTAACTCCACAATAATTCTTCAATTGATGAACGATACCAGTTGTACAGATGTGTGCTTTTTCTTTTGTCCAATTCTTTTTCATGTTTTAGGCTTAAGATGATGTTCACTAAAATGTAGAACAGAGAAAAATAACTACAGTATGATTTATCTACTATAACTCGAGAGGGTCTATATCAGCTATTCCAAACTTTTATTCAGCGCTACTAAAGCTGCATACTTTGTTGCATCCGGTCACATTTGGTCTTTTCTTTAATCCCTTTTATGTCTACAGTTGTTGATCATCATAGCACATGATGATTTTACGGACATGCATCTCAATTGCACAGAAGTCCATATGCTTAAGCAAAGACTAGCCACCCCCATTGATTATTTTTTAAAAGAAGAAATATTATTAGAGATGTAAAAGAAGGAACCATGCCACTGGTTTGTCACCATTGACATTTATCCAAGAAAGACAAATAAATTATAAACTTTTGAAAAACATGATTAAGAGACAATAGGAGAAGAAAAAAGATGACAGAAAACTTCAGCAGCAGTTCTTACCACATCATTACGTACACCATAAACTGAGAGAACAAAACAAGTTTGATTTGAATCACAAAGCAAATAGTATCTGCAAAATGACAAGAACAAAATTATATGGATCTATATTGCAACAATTCTTAAGACAATAACAAAAAGGACGTGGAAACTCATTGTTTTCTGCTATATTGCAGCGACACTACAAACCCCAATGATTGACACTTTCATGTAACATAGTTGAAAGTTAATATTGGGAAGGACCAGTGGGGGTATAATATATTATGGAAAAGGACCTATTAACTACTTGGGTGGTTAATCCTGTCACCACTCACAGGTCCTTTGTTAAAAAAAAAAAAAGTGCCAAATCGATCCCAACATAAGATTTAAAGCATAATGCTGCATGACTGCCCAGTGCAAAATGAGTGCAATGTAGTGCATGCAGTATTGTCTTCTGAATCGATCTCATGAGTCCAATTTACTATGCCATTTTATTAAATGAAAATTCAATATTATTTTATTTTTTCAATTGCATTGTATCTAAAGGGTAAGACAAAATAAATATTACTAATCCAATACTAGTAAGAAAATACAATTACAATTACACAAGTAACTTCATGAAGAAATAGGTAAAGATTTTATTTTGAACATTCTTTGGTGAAGTTAAAGGAGCAAAACTATTCAAAGGAGGAAAAAAGAAAACTAACAATTAAGGATTGAGTTTTTCTCCTTTGTTGCATGAGATGCAAAGTGAACTATAAATTAATTGTTTGTATTTTATTTTTTAAAACTAATTCTTGTAATTTTATTTGTCATTGTTGCCCCGTCTGAAAAAATATTTCTGGCCATGTCATTGTGAAAGTTGAGGGGCAAAAAGAGTAAAGAAGCCATTTGATGCATAAATAAGTCATCCAACAAAATGCAATGAAATTCTAATGTTAAATTGCAAAAAAAAAAAAAAAAACATAGTTTAGACATACAAACGAGAGATTGTTCAATACAATGGGTGTAATAAACCACCTCCATAAATAGCAACCAACTCCCTTACTATCAAAACTGGTTTTAAAAAAAAAAAAATCAAAAATCCAAACAGAGGGTTAAAATGCAAGGGAGAGGATCCCTATTTATGGAAATGGTTAAAGAGAGTGAAAATACTTTTCTGGAATAGAGGACTTACAGGGGAGCAACATTCTCACTCCGAACAAAGAAAAACACCTTCCCCTCTACGGCTAGCGCTCTATTCAGACCTTCTGACAGAAGGTCTACAGCAACTCTTTTGTATGATGAATTCACTTGCACCAGAAGGTAGACATGAATCTAGTCAGTATATTAGTAAAAATATAGATCTAAAAGCACAGGCTCAACAGAATATAAAATGGGCCATGAACTGAAACCTATGCAGAAAGGTGCTTACAATTAACAGCAGCCAAAGATGAGGCCAGAGATGCTATTCGCTTAGCTCTCACATGTCCCTGTACATAATAAATCTTATATCAACCAGTTGCATTTCTCAAAATAAGATGTAGACTACAACCCAAGATTTTCTTTTGATCTCTGGGGAGGGGGAGGGATTGACTTGAATGTTTCTTGAAATTACCCGCTTCTATCATGAAAAGAATCCTCCATGCTAGGAAATCAAACTATTGAAGAACCCAAAAGAAAAAATGATTCAACTAGTTACTAGCTTTAGATTACTACTACCTAGCCAATGAAAAATTTCATTACCCTCAAAAGATTATCCACTTTGTCAAGTAAATTGACTATTTTCTGAACCTCCTCTGCAGCATTGAGACCTGGATCCTTTAAAGCAGCAGCCTCAAATCCACTAAGGGCCCTGTCGTAGTTCTCTAGATATTTGTTAACCTGCAACAAATTATTTAGAGAAACAAACAAAACTCCCCCAAATACTCTATTTATGCGGCACGGTAAGAAAGGCATGCACTAATGAATATTCTGAGGTTTAATTATTATTCTGTTATATTATTTCCAGGAAGTTGGGAACTGATAAACTGATAAATATGGTACCAAAAAAACAGGGAAAAAACCTATGTAGTAAAGAACTTTCTTCTTATCACTTTAAACATCATGGGGACAGACAATTTTTTACTTACATAACAAATCTGTTTAATAGTACAAATTTTAGATAAATGGTCACAATAAAGCCAATGTTCATCCATCATCAACTGATAGTGAATGTCAATGGAACCTATGACGATTAACATTGTCAAGGACCAATTCTCCTAAAAGCCATAAAGCTTAGGCTGTTAGGTGGAAATACTTGAATGATTTTATATCTTTAACACATTCCTCGTGCAAGAGCCCTTTGGGCTTGAAGCATTTACAAAGCACAATCCCACTTTACCTTGTGCTGAAATTCAACTTCATTATAAAAAATGGAGATGACAAGAAACAAATTCCTAACCACTTGGTCATAGAATCTCTAATAGCACGTCAAGGACCAACTATCCTAAAAGCTTAAGTTGTTGAGTGGAAGAACTTGAATGATTTTATATCTTTAACAAAAATCAGTAATATTATCATGTCACTTATTTATTTTGACACATTGATCAAAATTCTGGAGTTAATATGCAACGAGATATTACAAAATACTAATAGCAGGAATAGGAAGGGAAACAGTGGATAACACATGATTAGCACAAAAGGAGAAAGGATCTAGGAAAGAGAAAGGTACACACATCAAAGAACAAGCTCTACAATCACGTCAAACAATTATTACAAAAATTTCCCAGAAGACTAAAGCATTAAAACCAAACATATGCCAAAATTATTATCCTTCATCAAGGTAAATGTAATAAAAAATTTTGAATAAAAAAAATTATTAGAGAGAAATGAGGGAAAATATAAAGAGGCGGAGGAAATAATATCTTCCAGAACAAGAAAAAACAAAGAAAAATAAAAAATCAAGAATGTAATAAGGCTGCCCATTCTCGTTGCATATAAAAAATTGCAACTCCTTAAAACAAACATGAGCAGAATACTAAAGAGAAGTCATAAACATATATCCTATCCCATATATCAAGTTTAACAGAAAAGATACACTCTTAGAGATGCAAGCATTCTTCTCTAACCAAATGCATAAAAAAGTTACATAAATTGCACAACCATGACATGTTAGCTGCCTTGTTTTTACCAAAATCTCTATAATGAATCATCAAACATACTATCAGCAACATCTCTTCCAAAGCCTGTGAACATACAGAAACAACCACACAATACAGAGAATAATGTGCATAGGTCTCAAAATTTCCATAGCACATTAAACACACAATAAGAGAAAATGTCTGGTGTGTCCATGAACCTGCAGTAAGTTATCAGCATTGCCATTCAATATCACACGCCAATAAAAATTTGAAGGTTATAGGACACATTAGACTTCATAAAAGATTGAGAATAGTCAAAACCCCTGTATAATTGATTGTATCAATAAACCCACTTAAATAATTGGCAGAGCACATTATTTAAGTGGGTTTTGTTGCTACAATCAATTATTTAGGGCTTTTTCTGCAGAAGATAAAATTGAAGGGCGTTTGGTGCATTTTATTTAACCTTTGCAAAAAAAGGAAGCTGAAATATCCAATCTCCAAACTCTTCTCTATTAAAGACTTGAACATAATGAAACACAATAAAAGGATCAAAATGCAACTTACAGTGGCACTATTAAAATATAGATCTGGATTGGACTTCATTCTTTCATCTTTCTCCTGGCACATATTAACCAAACATTAGGTCTTCCACATTTGTAAAGGATAAGCCTATAATTCACCAATAAATGTTAGATAGAAGAATAATCTCCATGTAGAAAAGAGTATCCAAAAAGTAACAACCCAAAGGAAGATACATTTCTATTGTATGCACATTGTTGAGGATAAATTCTAAATCATTCCTCTTCATACTCACAGCATTTTGATATGCTTTTAAAGAATGTAAAAGTTTGCTATGATCCCAAGCTCCAGTGACAAAAAAACTTGTAAGGCATGCATTTCCAAGATTATCTGTCAGGAAGATCAGATGATGTTAAAAGATACAGATCATGCATCTTATATTCAAAATAGACAAGATTTAACCCGGAAAAAAAACAGAGAGAGAGAGAGAGAGAGAGAGAGAAAGTGGAAAAAAAGAAAATGAGAATGAACATTAAAGGTTGTTCTGTTTTTCTAATGTATTCTATTCAGTCACAAAAAACAGATTGTGAAGGACAAACATTGAATATAACCAGTATCTTAGGACAGCCAGAAAAAACACCTGGTTTCTTGTATTCAATTTCAATCTCCATTGTTCAATTCAAGAAAAGAAATAAAAAGCATTTTCAAATTCTAAGAATGCCATAATTTATAATGTCCTTTGACAAAAATTTTGATGAATAATTTTCCCACATCATGCATGACAATACATGCACTCATTGCATCAATGTGGTTGTCTGCTCAAAGAGAAAACTTTATATAATGGTACTCTAATTGAGTCATGAACGTGAAATTAAGTTTAACATAATGTCTGTGGAAATATGCCAAATGTTATTCAATAACAAAGCAAGAATCATTTTTTAAATATATGTTAGAAATAGTTTATTTAAAATCTTACACCAAGAGTTCCCATCCCTGACATCCAAAGTGATAGCCTCCTTGGCATGCTGAATGCTTTCCTCAACAAGTTCTGCCGGATTCTCAGCACCTGTGTTCATAGCAAGCACAATAATACATCTCTACAATTAGGTAGTTTTCCATTCACCTTTCTCCAGAAAATCCAAAACAGGCCTTATTCTATTCACATTTTGTAAGATAAACTTAATACATCTATAAGGTTATAGATGTAATTATAAAACAATTATAAATATTTTTTAATTTACAACCCACTTTCCTCATTTTCCTCCACTCTTATCTGCAACACTTTTCCTTTGTTAACCCACTCTCCCTCCCACCATTTCATTTCTATGCACACAGGTATGTATGCTCAATTTTTATGCATTATGAAACAGACCAAACAACAAAAGTAACTGCTCTACAAGTATATTCCCTATCTCAACACCGCAGGTTACTTTCTCATGTCTATGTTTTCATTTAATCATTCATCTTGTGTAATTTGATGCTCAATTAGCAATGAAACCCAGAACCTTCGGCGTCACTACCATATAAGTAATCACATCTTAGGCCACTAATAAAGCTGTTTTGTATAAATGGCATCATAACTTATTGTTCCTCTCAGAAGAAATAAAACATATTCTCTCCAAATCTAAAATATTAAGAAGGATCTTAAGCCCATTTCTCTAGTGAATAAGGGAGATTTTTTTCTCCAGCTACTACATCATAAGGAACACAGTTAAGTATTAACCACTCTTGAAAACCAACCGATCTGACCAATTAGTATAAAGATTACTGATATCAACACTGAAAGGACAAATGTGGAACGCTAAGGCTCCTTCATGTATTTCTATAAGTGCTCAAAACCAAGTTATAATGAAAAGTGCAAACAAATCCCTTACCTTGAGACATTTTTCTTTTAAGCATTGATAATTGACAAAGAATCATTTTGTTAGGACCCTGCATAAACAACCAATATCTATTATCAGTTCAGTACATAGAATCTCAACGAGAGGAGAGTGAAACTGAAACTCGGGAGAGAAAGGTCATGGCCTCCAGTATATTTCCACTACTTTTATTCAAAATATTGAAAATATTATTGTTAACAATGATTGACACTTCACAAAAATATATTCTCTGCAGATTTTCACATCTAATATCCTGAAGCCAAAAACTAAACTATTGTATGAAGAAAACTTCATGATTTGCAAAAGAGACATTACTGGAACTCTTTAAGAAACAGTAGAGCCACAGTGAAATACATAATACATACTACTGTGTCAACAATGCAACATGTAGCAAAACCATTTTTTCAAATCATTGTAACTAAACATAATACATAATTTAGTATTACCAATCATCTAAGCTTCAATTATATAGAAATTACATAACAACGTTATAAAATTCACAATTCACATCAACAAAAAACTACTGAATTACCTGAAAGAATAATTATGATAAATAAATACTAACCAAGCTACATGTACACTTAACTGAAGCCCTGTTTGACACTAATGTGCTTACAGTTATTTGCCCCATTCCAGAAGCTTTACTAAAGTGTATTATATGGACCATTCTAGTAATATATGCATAAACATCTTTTGGCAATCAACAAGTCCATCTTACCCCCAACATTAGAAGCTCCTAAACTAAAGATTATATTCATACTTCTAAAAACAAATGGAATACCATATATGGGAATAAAATAATCTCCTATATACCATCATGTTTCTTCAGTCACTGCCTCTAAATTCTCATCCAACTTTTTTTTGTGGTACAAGGACAGCATAGAGGCTTTGAACCTAGGACCTCTTGCAAATTACCCAAATTCCTCACCACTAACCCTCTCTCAATGGCTTATCTGTCATCGTTGTTTATACAATTTTCAACCAAAAACTAATTTCTATATTTGTGTTTTAAAACACTGATATTCTATACAATCGTTAACCCCCTCGAATGAATATATGCCTGCTATTCCCACTGAAAGTTAATAGAAAACATTGGATCAAGAAATGAAAAGGCTATTCTTTCCACAAACCTGATGGGGAAAGTGGAAGGGGAATATATTCCTTTAAAAAGAGGAGTTTTCATATTCAACCATGATTTTATATCCAGCTATTTGGTAATGGAAATAGAACTGTTTCCTTCATAGCCCTCTCTTTCTGTTTCCCACATTTCACAAGGGAAGGAAATATTGAATTTCATTATTTTTAATTTCTGCTTATAACCAAGAAATTTTATTAAAAGGAGAAGAAAGAAATACATAGGAGGAGTATATAATACTCTAACATCCTTCTGAACAAAGAGACAAAAACAAAACTCAGAAAATGAAAACAAGCTTGTTAATACAACAATGCTCTCCAAGCCCTCTATGTATCTGTCAAAGAGACAGCCTGAAGGAGAAGTCATATAAACAACCCTATGCTATAACAAATCTAACAACAAAGACTTATCCTTGAAAATTCAAGCATTCTGCTTCAACTAGAAACCATATGACAGCACAGATAGCACACTGCCACAGAACTTTGCCAATCTTACTTCAGTCGAAACCTTGATTTTAGTATACATGCTCAAGATGCAATTAAGATTATCTTTCCCATTTATGTTTTATTTATGTTAACTTTTCTAAAGTTGAAATTTTGCTTTACAATTTGAATTAATCATATTAATATATTATGAATTCCTTCAAAGCTAAGTTCATAACAGAATGCCATTCTTATATGAACATAATGATTCAAAATAAAATTTATACTTGTTCAACAAGTTCCTATCCCCCTTGCCCACCACTTACAGGGGGAAAATGAAATGATCCTTGGCTCTGCAGCTGATTGCGACTATTGCAAAAAGGAAACTTCAGTATCAGTCGTGCTAAGATGTGGAAATCTATTATCAACACTAACCTTGTTTAATGCAAGACTGAGGCAGTTCTTTGCAGCAGATAAATCTCCTTTCTTCCAAATACAGTTACCTAAACATAACCAAGCATCTGCAAGAGATGGGTTTAACTTAACCTGGTGCATACAAGAGTCCATTATAAATCATGCACTTAAACATCAGTAGAAAAACACACTAAAGCACAGAAGCTAACAATTCAGTTTTGCTTACAGCTTTTGATAGATGATCCTCCGCTTCTTTCCTATAGTCAGGAAATACATCCAACATCTTCCCTCTAAGATATTCAAATGTTGCACGTTGCATAGGTGATTTTCTTTGTTCTGGCAGAGGAAACACACGTTTTCATAACAAAAATTTAATGAAGCAAATCTTAAATATTTAAAAGAAACAAATGAGACATTAGGGAATCTTTTTAAGTTCCAAGGGCCAACTATCAAGCATCAGCAGAATTATTGGTCAAAACAGTGTAAGATGCCATTCTAAGTACCAGAGAGTCTGCAACAGCAACAAAGAACAAAATCAATATGAAAACAAAATTGTTTACATTTTAATGTAAACAATAACATAGCAGTGTCTCAGCAAGAATATCAAGCTTAATATCATGTTACCAATTATTAAAGTTTCATACACTATAAAGCACCAGATATTTAAATATTTGGGGGAAAAAAAAAACCCTCTACCTTGTTTTTTGAATCTTGATTTCTTATTTTCCATTTTTCGACCATGATCAGTCTACAATAGTTGAATTTACGTTAAGACACCATTACGGGTATCCTTTAATAAAGTATAGAAGTCCACATCTTCCTGTGTAATGATCACTAGGGCTAATTGCATTCCCATATCTTCCAATGATTATTAAAAAAAAAGCTCAATCTATGCATACAGTCACAGATTGAGAGTAAATAGTCTCTAATCCACCTCCTTTACATTTTAAAACAAAAAAATTATATTCCTCATTTTCAATCTCTACCTAACTATTTCTCTTTTATTATAAAGTAGCACACAGAAATTTAATTAAGGATGGCTCTTTGCACGAGGCTCCCACCATTGTGAAATCTAAGGTGAAATGGACCAATAGAAAGTGAAAATTGGTGTAGCATTTGTAGATTTGGGTCCCAGTAAGTAGACTTTGTCAACGGAATGTTTCTATTGATCCAGAGCACAAACTGACTGTACATCATGTCTACTCAAAAATGTCTCATTTTTTAATCATGCCCTGCAGTACAGAAGTACACTTTGTTGGACTTATCCTCTTAGGCTATTGGATTTGTAATCTTTGAAGCAAGTGATCAAGTTTCAAAACCTTTCTGCTCGTCTCATTTTGTCTAACAAAACAACTAATGCAAGTATGATTGATGTTATCCAGCTTCTCACCCTTACTGTATTGCACATTCATTTTTCAAGTTTTGCAGTATCCTATATACACATGTTCAAATAACAACCGAAACAAAAAAGAGGGGAAAAAATGCATCCCAAGGAAAAAATTTCATAAACTTGTAAGGCATTTTAAAACAAGAGAAAATTTTGAATGTCCAAATTCTCAATTAAAACCCCAGAAAACAGAATACAGGTCCTGCGTTCATTACAAATTTACAAATCATTCAAAACTTTTTAACTTAACGGTTATTCAACATGCATCAGAACCAGTATTTTCAACCCATTGTATGAAACAACAAAAAGAAACACAAAGTGCGACATAGCATCTCATTCCCATCTTCTGTTTTGATCTAGAAATTAAACAGCAGAGTATAACACCTCCCCCTCCCCCCCAACAATTATTCCCACTGGGTCAATTTTCTGAGAAACGAAAATGGTAGAGCAAAGGAACGTGGTCCTGACAGAGGAAAAAAAAAAAACAGAACGATACCCTAAAAAGCAAAAAGAAGGAGTTACCTGGGATTGAAAAGAAACTCACCTGGAGGAATGGAATCGAGGAGTTTGAGAGCGAGATCGGATTCATCTTGCAATTTAGCGATTCTGTCATCAGGGTTGGATGGGAAGTAAGTGTCTCGGAGGTGATAAAGATCTTCTGCTGCTCTTTCAGCTTTCGCTAATGGCTCTTCTTCATCTGCGTTGCTCATCTCATCTCAGTGACTACGGTGAAGTAGCGAGCACTGCCAGCGAAGACTCGCAAAAGCACTCAGATTGAAAACGGGGAGGGTGGGCTTTGGGAGGAAGATGATGAGATGAGCCTTGTCTACTAGCTCCACGTCAAAAGTTTACGTCAGTCACCAAATTTTAATTTTTGTAATTAATTTATTTAAAAATTATTATTATTATTATTATTATTATATATGTATATATGTGTGTGGGGGGGGGGGGGGCGCACACAAAATACTAACATCTTATTATTAATTTTTATGTTAACGAGTGTTAGTAAATTCTATTTTTTATTTAGATAATAATATTTTATTTTTTAATTTTTAAAAACCAAAAATCTGAGGATATTTAAAGTTTTTTTTAATTTATTAATTTATTTATTTTTTTAACCTATTTTTTATTTTTTTTAATAAGTTAAAAAAAGAAATAAATAAATAATGTTTAAAAAAAGAATAAGAGAAATTAATAAAATATTTTAAATATTTTTAAATTTTTATTTTAAAAAATAAAAAATAAGACATTATTATTTAAATAAAAAGATAGAACTTACTAACAATCATCAACGTAAAAATAAATAGGAGGATATTAGCAATCTCTTGTTCTCTTAAATATAGAAAATTCATTTTTAATACTTTCATATTAAACTTTGTAACAACTGAAAAAATTTCATTTACAAAATTAAACAATTATTACCAATTGGGTTGAATCATCTGATCAATTTTCTATCCATACTTTGTCATTACTTTAATTTGATTATTGAGTTTTTACATTGGTAGATTATTTATAAATACTTTTATAAATACTCGATGAGTCGAGACATGCTCTAACCTGAATTAAAGCGAATTTTTTTTTCAATCTAAATTTAAATATATAAAAATAAAATTAAATAATAATTTTTAAACAATTGATTAGGTAGTAATTTGTTAATATAAATATTATTAATGATTTAAAATAAAATCATCACATGAGAGTAAAAAATTTGCCATCTTCAAATGAATTTAAAGATAACAACGTGTAAGTAGCAAGAGGCCAATAGTCACGCCAAGAAAAATCAATTACTAAAAAATATAATTCTCAACCGAGTGATATTAACTTCCACATTGAAGTTATTTTATTAGTATCATGTTTATAGAACAAAATAACTATTGAAAACAATTGATATTAACAATTGTATACACCCCCTCCCGAAGAAAAAAAAAATAGCACACACTTGCAAAATGTAATATTGATTGAAATTGAAGATTGTTCAAAAAAACAAAAGCATAAATCATTATTGTGAACCTTAATGTGAAATAGATTAATTATATCAAGATTAAAACATGTCACAAGTCTCAACAAAGATTTATATAATATTTACATATCATCTATTAATTAAAAACTTTAGTAGAAATTGAATATAAGACTCCTACTATAATCTAAGATTTTTTAAAATACGTAACTTGAACTAACTAGTTGATTCAACTTTCAGTGGTAGTTTTCTCTTTTTTATAATAATAGTTTTTTAAGGTTAGCTTTTGCGTTGATTTAGAATAAATTTCTCTCCAAGCTCCACATTGGTTTGGTATATTTAAAAAAATAAATTATCTTAAATACTAATTCAAGGAATTGACTTAGCAAGTAAAGAGATGTTTTCTTTACCTTAATTACTGTCACGAAAATTATTTCTCTTAAATATATCACAACGCGAAAGTTGCGCCCTTAAAGATGGTATAAGGGACTTAATTGAAACACGAAAGTTGGTTTGAGAAAATTTTTACTGTACAACCAGAAAAGAATTCCCCTAAATGGCAACTTGCAAAAACCCACATTCCTTTAATCATTATATCAATATCTTAGATTTTGTGTTTTTTTTTACTCGGATATACCAATCCCTTTGGATTAGTAGCTATATCATGTTGGATAAGTAGAACGGTTCGTTTGTTTAGGATTAGGCGATGAGAAAGTTTAAAATATAGGCATGGAAATGAAAATTTTTGACCAGTGTTTAATTAATGAATCATGCTACTCAACCCGAATATGATTGCACAAACATTTACCCAATAAGACACATTTAGTGGAACCTACCAATGTGAGGCCCAGTGACAAATCTCACAATTATCTCTTCCTCGAACAACTTTTCGGTCATCAAATTTTGGACTATTAAAAATTTTCCTTAATTAACTTGTTTCTTTGAAGGCATTAGTTAGGCAGGTGCATGTAAATTCCTTGATTAGGTTTCAGGTAGATTCCCATTTTAATACATTTGGATTTGAGCCTTCCTCAACCATCAAGTATATATGGACAGCGATTAATTCTTTTGGTTGTGAAGGATAATCAGCTGTTGACTTACTAACCATAACCACTACTTTTTCAATTGCTAAATGACGCCCTCTGGTAAAGCTCGAGGGGTACAGCAATAGCAAATGGGGATTCAACTATACGGTGGGAACGAATCTTTGAATTGCACTTTCTGGGAAATTCTCAGTTTCACACTTGTTCATCTCTTGTCTCTGGCACATTTTATATCACAAAACGTGTTACTACATAATTACTCTATATACGCTGCCTATCATTTTCACAACCATATAATTAGTTTTTTTTCCCTTTCTTTTATCTCTTTTTTCTTAAGCCTAATTTCACTATCATTGTTCCACCATATATACTTTGCTCATTTTTCTGGCCCCAAATAGCCAGTTAGGTCCTGACAAAGACAACTAACTACATGGGTGGAATTAATCTCCCATTGTGTTAGGAAATATCAAAGCCATAATATAAACAAAACCAGCGATTCAAACCCCACTAATTTTAACTTTTGCTGCAATTCACACCTCTCTCTTGCCGTCTGGCCACACATGCCCTAAACTTTCCACTTCTTCCTTCTTACTACAATTCACAAAAGGAGAAATGTCATGCACACTTCTTGCATCCTTAAGAATTATAATTCCTCTATAATTAATGTTATTTAAATTTCATTTAAAATTAACCAGCGTTATCTAAATTAAAAAAATAAATAAATAGAGTTATACGGCATCACTTTTACAGTAAAATTTATGTTATCTAAATATATTTTTTTATACTTTTTTGGCCATTGAATTAATTACTTTGTAGAATTGGCACTTAGCAAACATGACTACGTATGTTTGATAATTGATTAATTTTTAAAAAAAATATTTTTTTAAAAATTTTAATTATAAATTATTTTAATAAAAAAAATCAATTAATCCAAACACATTAAAAAGTTTGAGTTTTTGTACACTTTTTCAAGTGTGATTTTAAACTTTTTTTCCCGTAGCTATATAAGAACTAAAAATGTAAAAATCACGTAGTAATTAGTTTAATGTTACTTAAAAAATCATATAAGCAAAAGAAATGAAAAAAAATGATTATTTGCAAAATTTTCTAATAGGAAGTAATTCGTCACCGCACCCACTCAAGCATCAGCAAGAGGTCAGCTGGTCCCACACGCAGATAGATCATCACTGATCGAAATTTCAGCGCTGCGGCAAAATTGCACCTTCGCCCCCTTTTCCCCCGTACTTTCAAACCCTACGCGCATTCCCAAAGTCCAATCCAGCGCACCACGAAAATACAAAAACAAAAACAAAAATCAACACACCCACACACGGGTCAACAATTCTCACACTGACACACGCACGCATATGTTACTTCATAACAACGTGTGACTATCCCTTTGTTCTTTCCTGGACTCTCCCTAGCCAAAATTTCTCTCTTCGCGTATATATTCTGCCTTCACGTTCACGGATTCACTCACGCAAACCAAAACCTCTGTTCAACCCACGACCCATTTTTCTCTTCCAAGTAAGCTTCTTCTCGCCGTTTCTCGTAATGGGCAATTATGTTTCATGCACTCTGGCTCCTCCTTCGATGAAGAACGCAAAGGCCGCGAGGGTGGTCTTCCCCACCGGCGAAGTGAAGCAGTACAAGGGGCTGGTGAAGGCGGCGGAGCTCATGCTGGAGTGCCCCAATTACTTCTTGGCAAATTCTCGTTCTCTGCACATCGGTCGCAGGTTCTCTGCTCTCGGCGCCGACGAGGAGTTGGAGTTTGGGAATGTTTATGTCTTCTTCCCCATGAGGAGACTGAGTTCTGTCGTCACAGCGGCTGACGTGGCGGCGCTGTTCATGGCGGCGAACTCGGCGGCCAAGCGGATATCGGGCAGGAACGTCGGTGTCCTGCCGGACAACTGCGGCGGAGAGTGGCGGCGAGGTGAATCTGTGGAGAATTCACAAGGGGTAGGTGTTGAAAGTGAGGAAGTTCCAAGGCTGAGTTTGGAAGGAGTGGACTCAGGGTTTCAGTATAGGTTAAGTTATTGTAGGTCAAGGAAGCCTGTGTTGGAGACTATAAACGAAGAACCGATTTGTTCAAGGTGAAGTGATCAAGATCGAGGAGAGGAAACTAGCCAGGCAGTGTAGGTTACTATAGAATGTTGATTTTCATAACCGAATTGGTATCTGCTCTTCAGAAGATTTTTAGCTTTAAAGCAAGGATGTGGTAGATACGTAGATTCATGTAACATTTTTTGATTAAAAAAAATTGATCTTAGGTGGTGGCTGGCAAGTATCATATTTGTACAAAATTCATTTGAGAAAGGAACAAATTTGCATGTGATATACATCGACTGCTTTTATTGGGAACGAGATGAGACCGACTTTTTCTTGCTTGTTTTCTATTTTATTTTAAATTAATGAGAACATTAATTTAGTACGAATTGTTCAACCATTTGTGACTTAAATAAAGGGATTAGAACGAAGTCTAGGTGTACTTTGGACGAAAAAATCGTGAAGTCGCTAGGAATGAGAATGTTAGGCAGGTCCGTTAACCGCGTGGACCATTATGGAGATTCAATAAAGTGCTAGAGTTTCTGTCCTTTGGTAATAGACATCACGGTGAGAAGAGGGCCTTCACCAAGTTGAGAATAGCCTTCCTCAACTTGGCCTTTTAAGCTATAAAGAACACTGTTTTTTTATAATGGCATTGCTCGTATAGTGGTGTTCGGGGTAATTTTTTGCACATCTCAACTAATGTACTCAGGTCATGTCAATTAATCCACTAATGTTATATATAGTTTAGTAATGAGGTATGTCATTTAGAAAAGTAAGTAATGAATTAAATCAAATGTTTGTTTGTTTGGTAACACGTGACATGCTCGTCTCCACAATTAGGTTAATCAACTTTATAATATAAAACTTATATATATATATATATATATATATATATATATATATAATTCTTATAACTTGTTTTCCTTTATTTTTTAACATGTCACATAAGTTATTTATTTATTTCATGATGTTTATGACTAAAATCAATTTAGTCTCCTAAAAGTAAGTTCAAAGATTTGGATAACAGTTAGTTTGAACTTCTTAAAATAAGGGTGACTGATACACTATTTAATTTAAATTTCTTAATGATTATAAGAGCTATACGTCCACATATGTTCATTTTTATTTTTAAATGCGCATTTAGGTAAACTTATTTTACTTTTAAAAATTTTATAATTAAAATACTCTACTGGAAAATTTTAAATTGAATTTTTTAAATGTAAAATAATCAACTCTAAACATTATGCACTGAAATTAAGCTCTTGTTAAGTTTAGGTAAAACTCAAGTGTTGCAAGTATAACAACTCAATGTTAGGACCTAATGCTTCGGACATGCACATATTTGTTAAATCTGAAATTCTGAATTTCATCCAGCTAGAGAATCAGAAAACAGTAAGATAAAATTTTTTGGGTGAATGACTGTTTAGATCAGCGTGTTAAAAATAATGTCAATCAGGGTCACACAAAACTTTTAACCATATATACGATAAACTGATTTAGCTAATAATTTACCTATACTTAACCACGGGTTTGAATGAAAAAAATTCTTTTACCTACTATTGGTACTGAGGCAAAGAAATCGGTCAAGAGTCTAGAGTTCACTAGGTTAAAAACAATTAAGGGAATAACGGTCAAGTAGTAATTTATCATATAAGCCAATATCTAAAGAACAGGGACAAAATGGAAGCTCAACTCCATTAAACTAGCTAAAATTAAATTATTAGAATAGAACTAACCAGGATTAAACTCTTGGCCAAAGCAGTAAATTAGAGCTATCCAATAGTACTGGTCCAAAATGATTTTTTCATATATCTTCTTCCATACATAATTGGCATCTCAACATGATGATATCTATAACGTGGAACTTTTATTTCTCTCCAGATATATTTGATTTCTGAATCTTCATTTCCATCTTTTCCACGTTTAGAGAATTCAAACAAAGCATGCATTTAACACCACCAGCCACAGATGCCTTGGTAATTGATATCAGAATTGAGAACACATTGAAAACTGAAGCTCCAGTCAAATGCATTTAGTAAGATTTTTCCTGGTCATATGCGGGAATCCATGCATGCTTTGGGAAGTATGAGAGGCATTTCAGCCATTCATTAAGGTGAGCTTCACCATCTCTCCCTTCTAGCTATAAATAGCCAACCAGCTCAATCACTAAGCCATATCCAACTCTGAAACCTTTTCAGCCTAACAGTGCATCTCTGTTGTGATCATTTGAATCATGGACGGCAGGGGTGGTGGCAATGCTAGCAAAGGTGGTAGCGGTTCTAGCAAAGGTGCCAGCGCACCTGGAGGTGGAAACAATATTCCCAAAGAGAACGTTGGAGGTGAGGTGATGAAAGCTCCTGGTGGAGACGGATCCTACATTTCAAGGGAGGAATTTGAGAAAAACCCTCAGGGCTTCTTTGCTGGTTTGCATGCTGCACAAAAGGGCAACAAGTAGTGCCATTTTTGTATCGAATAAAAAGGTTGTTCTTGTAGGCTTTCTTTAGTGTATGGCACTGTTTTCTGGCCAGGTGGTAAGTATTATCCCTTATATACGTCTGTTGCCTACAAGCACGTCTGATAATCTATAATCAAGCAGTCCACTTTATTGTGTACCTGTAGTTAAATTTGAGGGATGAATATAAGATTCATTTAATTAGAAACCCTTTAAATAAATAAAAAATCTCTGTTCACAGCTTTCAGAAAGAAAATATACGATTAATTACAATCAATGAACTTAGTTTATGAACTGTTGTTGAAAACTTTGATCTACCAATATTTAAATGAATTGAAAAAAGAATTTTGGACCAAAATATTCTGAGATAATAAAAAGCACAGTCAGAATTTATTTAGTAATCTACCATATGAAGCTTTTATTTTTTTTAAAAATGGCTCGGTAGATTCTTTGAATAACCATTAGCGCTAAAATGAAGCGACCTTTCTTTTGTTATTCTCCGCTAGTGAGAACATAATTAAGCAAGCAACTTTGTAGCTATTTTTATTATTACATTGGTGAATGAGGAATCGATAGCTAAATACTTTCTATTAGAAAGATCGAATGGGGAAATAATGTATGTGTAACATGATTTCAAACAAAACTCAATTAATCAGATATAACCCGAAAGGTATACTACATTGAACAAATAACATTTGAATAATGTGAATGAAGATTGTAGTAATTATAGTCTTGGCATAACAGTATGTGATTTGTTTACGGTATATAAAAAATTTTTATATTCATTTTTGTAGATCAATGTTAAATTCTTAAGCAGTGAATTAGTAGTAAGAAATTTGCTAGCTTGTGTCACATGTTCAAACATTCACGTTGTTATTTCACGAAAAGTTCCTTAAAATAAATGAATAATAGGCTTAAATACACTGAGCCGACGAGCCCAAGATTAAGCCGTTATGATAATATGGCCCAATTACTCTAAATCCAAGGCCTCATCCACCAAGCAATTCCCCAGCAAGCTTAAAAATAGTAATTCTTCTCAAGTCCGATCCACTACTGTCGAAAGAGGAAAATTTTACAGAAAGAAATAGAAGTTCATATCCAAGATTGAGGAAATATGAATCATCTCAAAAAGAGGAAAAAGAACTAAGTTAACAAGCAATCCATTATAACACCCATCTTTTTGCCAAAAAAAAAAAAAAACTTTTAAAATTGAATATGAAAATCTTCTACAATTTAATATTTATTTATGAATTGTCATATTATTAAAAGAGTTTAATTATAATAATAACTATTTAAAAGATAATTTTTTTAATTTAATAAATATTTGACAATTTATCATGAATATTTATATCCCTTACAAATAAAGATAGGTACTAGTAAAAATAGATTTGACTTTCTTTAAAGTGAATGAGTCACTTTAGAGGAAAAAATAAAAAGTTATAATTATTGATAAGAAAATTAATAGTTAATATCATGATAAAATTATATACATATATAATAAAGGAAAAAGAGCATTAACATATCTTAAATTTTGAATCATTTATAAATCACACCACAAATTTTAAAATCATCATAATTAATACTTAAATTATAAGAATTATCTAAATTAATCATTTCATTCACTATCTATTAAGTTATTTAACAAAAACACGGTCATGTCATTGGTATATGTAATTTTTAATAACATGCTATTACAATCTCCATTAAATCTGAATAAATTTAAATCGTTCATTTTAAAAATTATAATGAAATAGTTTCCGTAATTGCATATTGATTTAAAATGAAAGTTTCAGATCTATTCATAACAGATGGAAATTATAGTACTATGTCATAAAAATTACATGTATCAATCATATGACCGTATTTCCGTTAAGTGACTTAACAGATAGTTGATAGAATGATCAATTTGAGTAATTCTTATAGTTTAATTATTAATTATGATAATTTTAAAGTTTATGGTGGTGATTTACAAATGATTCAAAGTTTAAGAAGTTTTAGTATACTTTTTTCCTTATAATAAACTATAAAGTTTTTAAAATACACTCCTTTAATTTTTTAATCAATGATTATAACTGTTTATATACTTTTATCTTTAAAGTGAAGCCAAATTCGGCAGAAACTCATATACTTGTTCTAATACAGTTCCAACGTTGGTTTTGCTAGGTACAGATAACTAAGATACGTACATACTAATGTATACATTTAAGTAACACCCACCGACTATTTATGCCTCGTTTAAGTGTAGTCATGCCTTGGGAAGTAAAAGGATTGATTGAAAACTGAAGCTCCATGCCAGTTAAATGCATTTCAAATTCTCGCTGGTCATGTGCATGAACCCAAGCATTCTCTGGGAATTATGAGAGGCATTTAATTCCACCATTAATTAAGTGAATTTCACCCTTACACTTTGACCAAATAGCTTCACCATTTCTCTTCTATAAATAGCAACTAACGAATTCTCTTACCCATCTGCATTTCTTCAGGCTTTTTTAAAACTTATTCAGCCTTAAGGTAGCGTGTGTCTGTTGTGATCATTTGAATCATGGGCGGAAAGGTGGTAGCGGTGGTGGTGGTTCCAAAGGGGGTGGCGGTGGTGCAAAAGGAGGTGGCGGTGGAAATTCCTCCAAAGGAGGTGTCAGTAGTGGATCTGGTGGAGCAATGAAGGCCCCTGGTGGTGGTGGTGCATACATCTCAAGGGAAGCATTTGAGAACAACCCTCAGGCCTACTTCAGTGGTCTACATGCTGCGGAAAAGGGCAACAAGTTGTGCAATAATTTGTATATGTACAGAGTAAGAAATATTTAGTTACAGTCATATCTCTAACAACAATATTAATTAAAACTCATCATAAAAACAAAACAAAATTATTGATAAATTTTCCGAAAAAGACAATAGTGAAAAACTTTAATAAACATATAGTATCATTTCATAAAATCAATGCATATAACGCCTTTTTTTTGAAATATTGATATTAGGTAAATTTAATTTAAAATTAGAAAAATCAGCTTCAACCAAGACGACCTTCTAACGATATTTAAAAAAGAAAAAAAGATACCATAGTATGGGAAGTTGCTGTAAAATAAGTGTAAAACTTTTAGTTCATAATTTTCCTAGTTTTTTTTTCATGAATTAACTATATGTATATAACATTTAGTTAAGAAAAATTCTTCAAATTACAATAAATTACAATTTTCCTTAATTTGAGACTCTTACCTTGGTCTTCTTCAATACTAGCCAGTTCCTTTTAATAAATATTTACCAGACTCTCAAGTTTCAACCAGTTGTTAAGAGCAAGATCTCAAACTTGGCATTTAGAAATTGGAACTCGGAGTAAGAAATTACTCAAAATTTCAATATAATATATCAACATCAGTTCACTAGGTTAAAAAGAATTAAGGCAAATAAGGTCAAGTAGTAATTCATCATAAGCCAAAATCTAGAGAACAGGGGACAAAATGGAAGATCAACTACATTAAACTAGTTAATATTTAATTATAAGAATAAGAAGAGAACTGCAGATCGGGATTAATTTCTTGATAAGCAGTAAAAGAGCTCCAATACTAGTCTAAAGGAATTTCGCACACAAATTTTATTATCTCAAGAAGATAACTAGAACTTGATTTATTTTTATTCTCTCCAGATATATTTCATTTCTGAATTTTTTTTTACCTCTTTTCCACGTTTACAGAATTCAAACTAGCATGAATTTAACACCCCCCAGCCACACACATGCCTCGGTAAATAGTATCAGAATAATAGTATCAGAATCGAGAACAATTGGGCGCATGAAAGCTGAGATAATTGAAAATTGAAGCTACAGTCAAATGCATTTAAGATTTTATTTCTGGTCATATCCGTGAATCCATGCATGCCTTGGGAATTATGAGAAGCATTTCAATATTTTCAGCTATTCACTAATTATAGAGAGCTTCACCATTTGATTTTCCTTCTATAAATAGCCAACCTGCTCATTCTCTGAGCCTTATCCAACTCTGAAACCTTTTCAGCCTAACAGTGCAACTCTGTTCCCATCATTTGAATCATGGACGGCAAGAGTGGTGGCGGCGATAGCAAAGGTGCCGGCGCACCTGGGGGTGGAAACAATATCCCCAAAGACAACGTTGGCAGCGGTTCTGGTGGTGAGGCGATGAAAGCTCCTGGTGGAGACGGATCCTACATTCCAAGGGAGCAATCTGAGAAGAACCCTCAGGCCTACTTTGCTGGTTTGCATGCTGAACAAAAGGACAAGAAGTAGTGCCATTTTGTGATCTAATAAAAAGGTTGTTCTTGTAGGCTTTTTTTGTTGAACATGGTTCTGTAGACTGGCCATGTTCTAAGTGTTAAACCTTATGTCTGTTGCCTACAAGCACTGCAGCCACTTTATCAGTTCCTCTCTCTGTTATTTTTTTCTCATAAATTTCTTTGTGATAACTTATTGAGTCCTTGGTGTTGTTAAATTTTAGGGATGAATTGAACAAGAGCCATTTAATTAGAACCCCTTAATTAAGTTATAAACTTTCCGTTAACATCTTTCAGAACGAAAATACAAGATTATATAATTGCAATCAACATAGCTTCTAAAATGTCAGAAATGTTTGAGTAATTAACTTGATAAGCATATTAAGCGTTTAGTTTTACACTTGCCAACAAATGACCGTCGCTTCTTTGAATTGCCATTATCTCTTGAATCCAGAGGCCTCTTCTCTCCTTTTCTCAGATATTAGGGACAGGTTTAATCTATCAACGAATAGATTATTTTATTATTTTTTAATATATTCTTATTTATTTAATTTAAATGTTTTCTCCCTTGTCTTTTCTCTACTTCTCAAATGATTTGAATTCAGCGCTTAATTTATTTTTTTTGCTAAAAGTTTATTTGTAATTTTTATTGTTAAAATTTTTCATAAGCATGTCATATTTATTTTTACTTATTTATCGCAAACAAGATGTTTGTTTATAGTGGACGAGGAGGAGGTATTTATCAAATTGTGGATCGAATTTTTGAAGGTCATTTTTCTCGTCTACCTTAGAGACTGAATATATGCAGTCTCATTTTGTTCTCTTTCTTACTCTTCTCACCGATTTGTCCAACAAATCACACATTCACACATTGTTTCCTTCGAGTGTGCTTAGCACACTTTCTCACTGTCTTCCTTCACCTCTTGGTCCCAAACCAAGATCATAAACTATGGTCCCTGACCACTCAACATGACAGTATCATAATTCATATGGTCTCTTACACTCACAGTCATCACACTCGTAGGCTTCCAATCCATTAGCCTATTGTAAGCTGTATAAGTTGGTTTATTAAACCAATTTTTTCTTTTTTGTATATTTTCTCCACTTCCATAATTATTCAAATTAAACCACCTTTTTCGCCAAAAATTATCTTATATTTTATCGGGCTTGCTATTGAAGAATATGACCAACTCGTAGAAGTAAAAGAAAAAACAGCAAATAATTTTATATATCTTTGTTTTCTTGATTGCATTTACGAGTTTTTATGATTGAAGCAGTAGTATGATATGCAGTCAGATACTCATTAAATGTTGATTCTTTTTCCATTAATTTTATCTTTCTTTTCTTGAATTCTCTTTGTCATAACTGAAAAAATTTATTAAAATCATTAGACTCAGACTCCATCCTGAATTCCCTCTCACAAAGTTTATTAGAACGGGGAATATGAGAATTGACTGCGAACCTTTGGCCACGTGATCTGACATCACTGAAAATTGATCCTTGTGTATCAAGTCCCACTGGTCATTTAAATAAGATGTTGCTTTATAAAACGTACGTATGGGTATCCAAGATCCCAATATTTAGTAGTATCACAATGAAAAACTACTTATATTCTTAAGCATGTGTAATCCATGTGGTAAAATTTATAATCTCTACAATTAATAGAAAATTCATCATGCTTTTTACTTCGGAATGCGGGACAAATTTTGAGTCATACTTACTCATATTACTATGATAGAAACATGCAGAGGCATAGATGTCTGTAACAATCTCTCATTTATGTATATCAAATATGGACATTTTCCCTAACATTCAAGATATTCAAAAATGTTGATTAGTAATCTTCATAAACAGGACCACAAGAATTTCGATTACATTTTCTTAGGAGGCTGCCTCATCTCAATGGCAGAGCAAAGAAAAGCCAATATTCAAGGGAATAGGAGTGTCATCTAAACCTGTGTTTTCCAGACTAGTTTAGAAAACGAACAAAGAAAATGTTAGTAATTATAATTAAATATATAATAAGGATGCATAGCATAGGTATAATAATATGAGTTTGGCGTGATGAGATTGGTTCTCACCTGTGCGACAGCACCAAAGGTAGGTGCATGTCATTTTTGACTTATGAGTAATCAACATTTTGCGAAACTTAATTTCTTCATTTCTGTGTAAAATCCATCACGGCCATAATGATCAGTGTGCGCATCTTTTGCCTTAATTAGACCTTAATCATTCGTCAATCTAGCCTGGCACTTGACTAATTTAGAAAAAGAAAGCAATTTCATATTTGCTTGATTCCTATAATTTCTGCTATACTTAGACAATTTGTATCTGCCAATCAAAGACTGTCAAGTGTAATAAATTAAAACAAAATAGTTTGTGTGTTTAATTTTTTTAATATTTAATTTTGATTCATTCTTAGTTTAAAATTATTTTATACTATCATTTAATTTTTTTTATTTATTATAAGGTTTAATATCGCTAGGAGTATATTAAAGTTGTCTTTTCCTATAAAGTACTCTTTAGCAATATTTGAATTTTCAATGTTGGAGATAAAGTTTATCTTATTAAAATTTTAATTTACTTATCATTGAGTCACATTATTGTAAGTACACTATTATTTAATCATAAATTATTAAATAAATTTAATTATAATAATAATTATTTTAAAAGTTAAACTATTTTTAAAATATATCAATACATAATTTAATGATAAAGTAAAAAACTACATTAACAATAGATAAACATTAAACTCATTAAAGTAAAGACGATGTTTTTAAAATTATATATTTTATATTTCTAATTTTTATTGTAAAAAAATTGTTCTCATATTTAATGTGATAGCCAATTTTTTTAATTAATAGCTTATTTTAAGATAAAATATAATTTATATTTCGTAAAATTTATTCTAATATTAAATTACCTTTTTGAAATTTTTTTTTATCTCACTAAATCTCCAAAAGTTTGGTCTAACTAGAAAACATTAATTTTACCTTTAAATGAAACTGAGTTTATACAATTTACACATATGAAATTTATCCTTATATTAAATTATCTCCTAAATTATTTTTTATCTCACTAAACCTCCTTCAAATTTGGTCTAACTTAAAATTAAATATTACCCTCCATTTCATTTAATTAAAAAATTAATATTTTTAAGTTAGACCAAAGTTTAGGGATTTAGTGAGATAAAACAAAAAAAATTAAAAAATAATTTGATATTAAGATAAATTTTACGATGTAAACTGTATTTTATCTTATTTACCTTTTAAAAAGAAGGAATATATATATATACCATAAAACAAATGAAAAACAACGAAAATTATGAGAAAATATCATTTTTCAAAGAAAATTATTTCAACCCAAAATATTTTTTATAAAATTCGTTTCTTTAAGCAAAAAAAAAAAATTCATAGTCAAGTCTTTTTTCCGTAAAGCAAAAACAGAGTGTCACTTTTCTTTTTAGCTTATATCCCAAATTACACACGAGAAGAAAGCCCTTCTCCAAACCACAGATTTTATCAATTCTGATGGGATCTCAGTGCATTCTGATGATCCCCTGGTGGATATGGTACTTACATATCATTTGTATATATGAACAAGAAGGGACACAAGGCAGATGCTAAGAGAACCAATAAGAAAGACAAGTCCAATTGCACCACATGCCAAACCCAAAATCTCTGCAGACTCTGATACCATAGCATCTCTCTTGTGCTTATGGTCATAGTTATGCTGATAATTCCACCCACAGGTACTTATAAGCTTCTCCCTCTTTCTCACTTGCTGAATTCTTTCCCTTAAGACACTCAGGTTGGCATCAACAATGTTTGCTGGCTTCCCTGCCCAAACAATCAGGAAGTTAATTAATCAAAAACTGCATCAGTAAAGTACTAATTATAACAAAGAAATTTTTGGGATAGTGAAAGGGCTGAAACCATAGAAAGAGAAAAAGGGAAGGATTTGTTGATAAGAAGAAACAAATCAGAGGATTATTCTGCTGCAGAAAGCTATATTCATGAGTATTAAAGTCATCTTCTAGTGCATGCAGTGTACTTCCCGCACGAGGAAGTCTTCCACACTTCCTTTATGCTGAAAGAAAATACATCAGTATCTATATTACCATTATCCCTAAGGCTTTGGGATCTTATTTTGGGGTATTGGAACAGCTTGTGCCTGCAAAAAGCTTGGTTTAAGCTGCGGAGAGATGATAGGGAGCAAGCCATGAGGTTGGGATGGACTTGCTCCTGATTCTTGTGTTTATAAAGAATCATATATCTACCTGCCTCGAAATGTCAGATTAACTTGATTTTGGCACTAATTTTTAGGGAAAGTAACCATAAGGAATATTTTATATGAGGATGTAGATTCTCGCTCAGCTACCAGGATGATGTGATTTGGCTAAAGATTATATTATGAAGTTAAGAAAGAAAATAAAGAAAGTAGGAGTCCATGTGTATTGTTCTTTGGACTTACACATGGCACTACTTGACCCCAAGTTACATTACAGATTGAGATCTGCTACAGAAACAGACACTCAGATCAGAGAGTATCACAAGATGGATTACTCATGCTTGTGATGCGGGCTACATGTCAGCTATGAGAATAATTAGCTCTGTGTGTCTCTCTCTCTCTCTCTATTTATACAAGAGACTTGAAAAGTGGAAACCATTTAATGAAAAATTTTTGTAGAGTTGATTATATTATCTGTCATCATCACGTTTAAAAAATAATATTTTATCATCAAGAACAACCTGCAATTAGACATTTGTTTTCTAGAAGGCATGTTTCCTTCTCATTTATGGATTTTAATTCTCATAATTGAATCCAGTATTCCTTTTCCAATAAACTTAGCTTTTAGGCTAGCATTATATTTCATTTCATCTATTTTAAATTGTTAGCACCTCTTCATCTGCCAGCATGATTTTACAAGTCTTCAATCCATAAACGGTGCAATATCAAACTCATTGTCCATAATCATAGAATATGGGTCTTAGGCTTTCAGAAATAGTGGGTTCTTAAAATCGAGGGCTATTTTTAAGATGGTCCATTGCATTTATTTCTTCTTCAAAGAGAAACTTATAGGTGTTTATACCCAATTCTTCTGATTAAAATCGCTTGCTATGAAGCCCTCGTATATACAAATGGGAAAACACAATCAGTATCCATTAGCCGCTGAGTTTAACCTAAAATTATACGTACATTAATAAAAAAAAGTATATATATAAACATTTGATATCTATTATTAATCAACCAAATTTCACAACCTAAATGTGCTAAGTTCTTTTTTTTTTTGTCATTAAATGAGCGAAGTTCTAAAGTTCTGAGCTTAGTTCGATCAAATAAACGAGATTAAATTGTACTTAAGCTCATTCATGTGGTAGAGCCTGTGTTTGATTTGCCATTTGAGAGTTGAGACCCCGAAAATAACGTTGTGGGCCAACATGGCAAAGGCGAACATGAATATGGGGCCCCAAAGAACAAATGAAACACAGACTAAAATAAGCAAAGCTCTAGAATTATTCAATTCATTGATACTTCTATTTAGGATAAATTAAACTAAAAAAAACATCATAATAAATTGTTTATAGTGAATGTCAATGTTTTTTCATGAGAATCCTGTTTTAAAATTTCAAGTTAGTTCCAATTTTCCCTTTTATTTTCAAGAATTTAATAATAGTGTCTTAACTCTATACCCGTAAAAACACACACACACACACACAAATTAACTTACAACTACGTTTATGTGTTATTTATACATGAGGCAATCTATAAAACCAATGGTATCAAATATGATTCAATCGTGTCTTTTCGTCACTACCAAGTTTGTAATAATACCTTTTCTTCTTTCTGAAAGGTGGTCACACTTTCAAGAATTCGTTAGTAAAATTCATATAAATATTCAAGTTTATGATAATTTAAAGTCAATATAACAATAAAAGCTAGTTTAATGGAAACATCTCTATTCAGATAAAATAAAAAATGATGAAAACTCTTTACCCAAAAAAAAATGATGAAAACTCCACCAATTCTTACTTCTTTTCTTTTATTATATATTTCTAACTTTTAGATATCACTATATTATTATTATTATCATCCTATTCCTATAAATAATTCAATATTAATAATCAAATCATAATTGAAGTCGTGTAACTCATTCACAATGGATAGCTCAATGATAAACAAATAAAAACTCTAATAGAAAAAGTTTAGATGCAATATTAGATTTTGAATTCTACTAGAGTACGCTCTATAAAGGAGAAAACTTTAATGTTCTGGAAAAAAATTACATCTCGCAAAATATGCTCATATAGCTCTCTTTTTTTAATAAATCAAGGAGTAATTTTCAAAATTTATTTAAATTTATATTCATTCAATGTAAGTTTAAATTAATTTATTTTATTTTTAAAATAGTTTATAATTAAAATTTTATTAAAAGAATATTTTAAAAAAACAACTTATTTTTTAAAGATTAAATTTTACCAAGGATGCCTCATGCCTTAGATGCCTTACCAGATGCGATCTGAATAGTCTAGTTGGCTACCATGTAATCGCAGCCAGCACCCGTGGCAATCGGTAGGCCAATGACATCAAATTTTGCATTTATTCCATTAGAAAAGAAGTTAAATTGGAAAAAAAAAATGCACTTCCAAGTTCCAACACAAGCCGCTAATCATGCCAATGCCATATAGGGCAATGCCACCACGTTCATCCTATAAGATTCAGCTCAAGTCTGATGAGTTGGCACATGAAAACCAAGTGTCATCGAACAATGTCTTCGCACCAGATTCCTTGACAAATTCGCAATCGTATCTTTATCTGTAATCCATAAATTGATGGTGGTGGTGAGGACTTTAATCATGAAAAGAGAAGACAAATGCAAAAGGAAAAGAGGCATAAAAGTACACCACATCTTCTTTTCAAATGATTGTGTAAAAGGTGACAGGAAATATATAAATCTCTATCATATATTGTTTTCCTTTTTCTCCACTTATTTAATTAGGCACATGGACACGTATGCCGCCCACTAGGAGACTTTTTTCACCGATTGATGTCACCAAACGACTAAGTAAATATTAAATTGACAATAGATAGAACACAATATTTATTTATATTTTTTTTCTTTTGTTTTCTTCTTTAATTCTAATAATTTAACAACAAACTTACTGTAACCAAATAGAGAAATTAGCCATACTCGGGGAACAAAATGAACCGAAAGCCAATTGAGAGTGCTTGTATTTGCTTTTTTTTTTTTACCATACACTCGGTTCCAGCCTATGGAAATGATATTTCACATTAGTCTTCTACATCATTCCCAATTCTTAAATGAAGGACAGATTGCAAAGTTCTAACATAAAAGTTTAGTTATAACATATCCATATTACCCTTCTTGCGGTCTCAGCCAGTTCTACCACAATACTCAATGAACATTTTGTAAGGGCCTATGGTCTTGCCTTCTTCACTTTGCAATCAAATATGTTTGAAACGCAAATCAACTCTCGGTTGATCCACTCATCTGTGTGCCTCAAACAAATAAAAAAAATGAAGGAGAAGGAAGCATCATTTTCAGAGGAATTCAACATAATATACAACTATCATTGCTCCAACTCCAAATAAGAACATGCCTTGGTTATTTTTACACCAGATGGTTCCTAACTACGATTAGTTAAATGCACACAGGAAGATACAGATACTAAATGGGCAAATGCCATATCTACCACTCAGGCCTCACAGAAACGATCTTTATATTACAGAACCACACATGGGAAACGATATTATATTACAGAACTACACTACTTGGGAGTCGAGAGTCTTGATATGCAAAGTTTATAGACGCAGTACTGCCTCAAATATCCATATCAGCAAATATTTCTCCATCGTCCTCATTGTTTATCTCATCCATCAGAAATCCATCAGCAACCAAGTTACTGCAACAAATGGAATTGTGCTAAGCATAAATATAGATGTAAACAAAAATAGTCCAAGACACGTCATGAAGATGATGAAATCTTCAACCCACCTAAAACAGCTGAATCGAAAAGTCACAATCCGCTTAAGCTTTCTATTATAGAACAAGAAATTAAAGGACCATCTGAGAAACAGAGGAGACAAAGTTATTACTCATTAGAATAATCTATAAAAGGCAAAATGATCGTAACATTTTTAATTTTTAAACGCATTTAGTAATAATTTTACATTGCTCCTCTCTCCAGTAACGGGTCTGCCTCAGAATCAGGGACATAACCATAAATTTCACAATCTGCTAACCCGGCGACCTGCATCACAAGGTATCACAAAAATGCCTCCTGATATAACTTGCATTTACTTTTTAAAGGAAACTCACCTCATCGAGGGCCTTGTACAAGGTGTCCAGCAGAGAAACACCCCCAAAGGTTTCAACCCACTCCTGCAGTAGACAAGTCAACCAAAACCAGAGCTGAGAACAGAAAAGTAGCAAAACTAACCGTGATTATCAAATAACAAATAAAATCTTGCAACTTTCGCATCACAAAAAGGATCATAGATAGACTGAGATCGGTAGTATACC
Source organism: Castanospermum australe (assembly GCA_019955255.1). Taxonomy (NCBI): domain Eukaryota; kingdom Viridiplantae; phylum Streptophyta; class Magnoliopsida; order Fabales; family Fabaceae; genus Castanospermum; species Castanospermum australe. The sequence continues at coordinate 273,803 of NSJW01000470.1, forward strand.
CCTCCACCATGTACAGATGATATTTTAGAATATCAAAATCCAAATAAAAGGGACTAGATCGCACCAGGCAGAGCTTAGACATACAAGAATGAGACAAAATAGCTAGACATAAAAAGGAAATATACACCAGACGGACAAGTAAGGCAAAAGGGTAAAAGGTATGATGCCAAAATTCCATAGGAGGTGTGGAGCACATACATGAGTTATGACTTTTAGCAACAATAATGTCATCACTAAGAAGGCAGGCATCTAACCCTAGGCATCCAATGCCCGTGTTTGGTAGTTGGCACATGGGTTTGAGATTACCATAGGCATTCAAATGCCCTCCTCCTCTATTCAGTCAAGATGTTTTGTGTATGGGTATATAATGCCTTTTCAAACCCATGAGAATCTTTGATACCTAGGAATGGGGCTTGACCATTTTAAATGAATTTCTAATTTTACTCTCTAATTAATTTACAAATTGATTATATATATATATATAAAATAACGAGAAAATTTGCTATTTAATAACTATTTAATTATTAGTATATTATTATCATTATTGTTGTCAAATAACCATACAATGTTTATTGTTATTATTTTATTAAAAATTCATAAACTACATGGTATAATAACTGTGATATAAATATAATTATTTATTAATTATACTTTTAGAAATTCAAAGTTGCATGCCTAAGACTATTAGGTGCAACCAAACAAGGGCATCTAAGATTTCTGCATACCGAACACCTATGGGACAACACAAATACTACAAAAAATTCTTCAAACAAGAAAGAGATAATATTCATAGTAGCACCTTTGAGGCTTCAAACATGTAGGTGTCAAAAATCTGCCTAAAACTGTCCCATGATTCCTCTGTGAAAAACTGGTGAGCTTTAACTGCACTAAAAACCATTACAGGTGTATGGTATTATAGGAAAAACTCAAGAATGCAACAGCAAAGGCATTTAATATAAGTTAGGAGTTAAAGCAAAACAGAACCAACCAAATAAATGACTATGACAAGACTTGGGAAATGGAGAGATTTGAACTCTCAGCTCCTAGAGCAACAGTTTTCTGAACTGTCTGTCAAGCCCTTTGACAACACTCCCAATGCAATCAAAAGAGGATTATATAGTGGGTTGCCATGTCGCCAAATAAGCTGACAGTAACATTACCCATAATCCTCTGTTTTACCCTAGACAATATATCTTTGGTACATCATAAGATACTGAGATACCTGAAGTCATAATCTGGATACATGTGATAGAGGGTAAGAACCAGGTAGATCAATGTTCTTCGGCTGGAATAAACATGTAATGAAAACATGTGAAAGAAACTTCAGTGATAATTTTCACTTTCCTAAACCCATCTGGATAGTAAAGGCCACCTGGATTTGTTTAATAGGAATTCATTCGGTGAGGAAGAATCGGTGTCAGATGATTTCCCAAGATAATCAATAATCTGAAATTGGAGAAGTTCAAATAACATAAGAAAATTTTTAATAAACCGAGGGGGATGTAGTAGAATAAAATATAAATAAAAATTACCAATGACAAGTCTGCAAGTAGTAAATTGCAACCTCTCCATCACAAATAAGAAGATAAATAAAAAGAAAAAACAAAAAATTACTGAAAAAATAAAGGGGAAAAGGAGACATCGGGGAGGCAATGCTAGTAGCATGAATAACTTAGTTCAAAACATCATGAATTAATTTTCCCCTCAATTCTATCTTTTAATGTATGCTGAATCAGCTTCTGCTGCATCAATCTTTCACAGAAAAAAATTTATAGTTTAGTAAAAGATGCAATATATCGACTCAGTGTCAGTTTACCTCATTCTCCAAACTGAGAGAGAGCTTTTTATCAGTTCCAGCATGTTTGCCTAGGAAACAAGCAACAAAAAAAAATTTTAATTACTACTCGAACCAAATCCAAAACACATTTTTTGGAGCCACAAATTCCTCCTTACAACTATAAGCTTCAAGGCATCCTTTGATGGTCCGTTCTCCCAGATTCAAATTACTCAAGAAATCGTTAAGCCTGGAAATGTTTAACCAGATTCTATTATATACCAAAAACACCCAACAAAAATCCATAATTCAATTTAAACTCGTCTGAATTTACAATTACCGATCCAGAGGAGCATATTCCATGTACTTCATGACGAATTATTTTCAAGGAGAACAATGATTCCGACTTGGCCGATGAGAATTGCAGCTAAAATCCCCGCTTTCCGTCTTTGCAGAGTGGCACTCCCGTAAGATAATCAAACTACAATCAGAAATTACGAACAATTCGAAACAATTCATCATACACAACATTAGAAATGCACGAAGCGGAGCATAACACAAGCATTAGAACTCATACAACTGCAGATGAAGCATGGAAACAAATCCCACTTTTCTTAAAAGAAAATTTGGAAGTCAAACGGATCAAAATGAAAGAAATCTAACCAGTAAAAAAAAAAAAGAAAGAAAATTGAAGTACCAGAGAGGAAAAAAAAAGACGAAATTTACTTGGTTTGGTGACGCTTTGGAGAGATCACTTACGAATTTGCGCACGATTAGGGTTTGAAAATTTGGGAAACAAAAAGGGTTTCCAAGCCCTAAAGTTCGAATATTCGGTTTATGATTTGATTTGAACTATTTGAGATTGATGGATGGGAGAGAAGCTTTGGTAGATAGAATCGAAGCGACTGGCTGACAGCACGCAGCATACAGAACCCATCATACATGGGCCAATTGGTGAAGTCCGGCCCAAATTTTGATATCATCTGAGGTCCAATAAAATAACTTTAGGGTTGGATCACTTATTATAAACGGGCCAGGTCCAAAATTGTTGATGAAAAAAACACATGCCCACAATGTAATAAGATGGCGAATGAGGCTTGGTACTATTAGCAACGTCGTTTGTCTTGGAAGATTCGCACCACGGATCGATTCTATGTTGGAACGATCTACATCTCTCCTCCCCAACTGACCAAAAAGGACAACGTTATAAGATGAAGGCCCAAAAAACAAATGTAATAAGATGAAGGTAGAATATTAGAAATAGTATATTCATGGACCTTCGGAGAACTCACGAATTAGTTTGATTCCATTTTAAAAAAATTTATTCAAAGCAAATTGATTGATTTTTTTATATTAGAAATTGCTCAATTTTATTTTAATTAAAAGACTGAATCAAGTCAAATCATTCAATTAATTTTTATTTAAGTATATTTTTTAACAAAATTATATTTAAGTAAATTTTTTTTTCATGACTCAATTAATAACATATTAACCTAAAAATATTTATGAAAATATAATCAAATAGATATAAATAATAACTTAACAAAAATATTTTTTATAAAAAGAATAATAAATTAAAATCTAATAATTTATAAATATATATATATATATACACACACACATACATACATATATATATATATATATAAATAATTACATTAATTTAGTTTGGTTTAATTTGAATTAGTTTTATAAATAAGAATAGAAAACCGAACAAAATTAATTAGTTTATATAAAAAAAGAATCAAAGAAAAATAATTAATTTTAATTTTGCTTAGGTTTTAATTTTTAATTTTTTAATTTAAATTAGTTTGATTAAATTATGAACACCCCTATTCATGGCAACAACTTTGAGATAGTACTTAATTGCAAAGAAAAAATATGTATTTTTGACATTTGAGTTCAAACTTTAGCTTAATATTTAAACAAATTAATTTTTTCGAATACATAAGATCGTTGTAAATAATATTTTCTTAAGATCATTTGAGTAAGGATTTCAATTTACACGTCGATCTTAAAATGAAAAATAAGAACTCTAGTTTAAAAATAAAAATGCTAAACGAGCAAGATAAATTATTGCACAAGCAAAAATAGAGTTCCACTTGATCATTCAAGGAAACAAATGCTAGTAAAAGAAAGATCGACGTACTAAAGCGCATCACTAAATGTAGTTTCAAAACACCTTTACAGTTTGAATACTTCAAAAAAAAAAAAGAGCAAAAAATTAGATTTAGCTATATCAAGCATTTTTCTTCTGCCAATCTTTAACAAATGATTAATATAATATAGTTAAGCCACGTACTAAGAATGTTGGATCTATATAAACATAGACACTATCATTTTATCCTTATACAATTCAACAACAGCTCATCTAACTCTAGTTAATATCATCTTTGGTAATCTGGATCACTATTTGAAAGACATGCTACGATCATTTAATCAGAATACCAAACTATGAACCAAAATTGATTTTAAAATGCAATTGTTCAAGGTGTTATTCACTTACAACATCAGTTCCACTCCGATAGCTTGCAATATGAGCAACAAGAAGGAAACCTGCTAATTGATTTTCTTGCAAAACTTGGTGCAAGCCAACAAGATAGCGGCTTCCAAAACCATCCTCCATGTATAAACAACATATAGCCCATGACCAATAGGATGGGTGTTCTTGAATGTAAAATTGCCCCTTCATAACACCCAAAAAAAAAAAATCAAAAAAAAAAAAACGAATTGCCCCTTCATAATTTTAGTTGTTTCTTGCAAGTCTTTTTTTTTTTTTTTTTTACATTGTTCCTCCATAATTTTGATTATATTTCTGTCCTCTGCGTTAAGGAAAAGGCCAAGTCAAAATGGGATTTTTAAATTTGATCTCTTACATATATAATTATATTAAAAACTTGGCTTACCCCTAACCTAAATCTTTATATATTTAAAATAATTCACAACCTTGAACCTACCAAAGTACCACCCACTTAGAATTATTATAAGAAATCAGAGATACAAAATTTGAAAATCCCATCTCTATCAATGTCAAAATAAAATACACCAAATTAGTAAAGAAAATAAACTACATAGTTAAAAAAAGTGTTAATGACTCATTTAATTATGTACTATCATATTATTAAATAAATTTAATTATAACAATTATATTATTATTATTAATATTATTATTATTTACCAACCCAATCAATGAAGTCATGTAACTCATATGGAGGCATGCAGCAATCCAAGACCCAACCCAACTTAATAGTTTTAATAAATTACAATGACAACGGCCGCATCTGAGTTTTATGTAAGCTACATCAATATTAAGGATAACATGGCTAAATTGTACTAGAAATCGTTCTACGTTGAACTCAATTGATGATGATTAAACTGTTTTTGAGGATTATGAAAGAACAATGAAGTAGAAATAAGGTTACATAGAGTTAGGAGAGATTTGAAATGGTTTGGTGTTGAGGGGTCCTCTGGTTCCGCCACCATCTCCAAAGGAGAACGTAATTCGCACCCTTTTCAGGTCCCGTGCTTCCCTTCTCCAACACCCAACACCACCATCCTCCAACCTATCACCATCGCATCCATTCCCATAATCCATAAAGTTACAGCAAAGGTTTCAAAAAGCTGTTTCAGGACTAACACAAAAAAGAAACAATAATAATAGTCACAGATCCATTTTTCTCACCACCCCACCTTCAAAAACCTCACCTTTCTTCAAAATTTGCTCATAACCCACAAAACCCTAGTGCTCGGACATCGTTCACCGCTATTATTTTCTCTCTCTCTCCTTCGTCGGGTTCTGTGATCTGTCCCGTTTCCATGTCCGGGATGTATTTATATCTGGGTCTGTTTCTGAGCATGCTTTCTGTGAGCTGCGCTGCGACTCCGCCCTTTTCATTGGGGTCACGGCGTTCGATCCTTCGACAGGTCAACAACAATGATAAAACTGGTGATCCTCGTGATTATGCCGTTGAGTTGAATGCAACGAATTTTGATGCAGTTCTGAAGGATACCCCTGCTACTTTCGCTGTTGTTGAATTCTTTGCCCATTGGTTGGTGATCGTTTTCTATAAATTTTCATATTTACATCTTTCTATTCGGGGAATTGATTGAATTCTCTACTGGGTATTGAAAAGTTGGGTTTTTTTTTATAATTTTTTTATTGTACTCGAATGATAGGTGTGATATTCTTTTGGGGTAAGTTAAGGGAAAGTGAGATATCCTTTGACCAACAAATTAGATCTGCAGTAATAATAGTGAGGGTAGATGCATTCGTAAGACGATTAATTGGAAGCTGCAGCTTTTAGTGTGAGGCTGCGAGCTATATGAAGCCTTACAATGCTTTTGGAAAATTTGGTTGACTGGTTTGTTGAGTTTGCTTTTACAGTGAGATATTGTTTTCTTTTCTAGTCTAACTACTAATTTAGTTAAAGGTGATGGGAGTTGTATAAAAACATTCAGGAGAGCTAATGGTTTATGCAATTGAGGCTAATGGATTATTCCATTCACTTTGTGTCATCCTCCTTTACACCTATATTAAGCAAGCCTGAATTTGTAGTTTATTTTACTGTTACCGGTTAAGATGAAGTAGTTACCAAGTCTAACCTATGACAAAGAATCAAGAATGGACACTCCAAACCTTATCAGATTTTTATACTCCTCTATGACTTGATCAAATGTATTTTATACTTCTATTTACTAAATTTATTTGAATTCTTTCAACATACTTCTCAGATGCTGTTGGAATACATATACAGGATATGTTTGTGGATGAAGTCATTTTTAAGTTTCATAAGGCTCAGGGTTTTATTTATGGTTTTAAATATTCCTTCTTATGGTTTGATTCATGGTTTTAAATTGTGGATGTGGTTGAGGTCACAGTTGCATTGTGATTGTAGAAATTGTAGACTAGCGGAAAAATGCGGTCACAATTACAAATTTACGGTTGCAGAACTATGGTTTGATTCTTTGGAACATATGGGTCAATTTCTTCTATTTTCTTTATTCCTTCTCATTGATCTTTCTCACTTGATTCAGCCCCTAGTTGCCTTCCTACTGCACTTTTAATTTTGTTTTCTTCCCTGTTTTCTCTCATGTTGAGTGCTCGTTTTGCATTATTGTCTTACTTTGAGATATCATATAGCTTATGAGTGATCTCTAGGAATATTTTGATTTTCGTTTTGAACTTGCTGTGGATTTTATGCTCTAGCTTATATGTTAGTTCTCACATCTTGGCATCCTAATCTTGTCTATGTATATTATATCCTCATTTTCATGCGCCCTTCTGTAATATTTTTTTGTGGGAGAATTCTGAAAAAGGAACTCCTGTTAACAAAATTATCTTGAAGGAAAACAACCACTCAAAGTGGTTACTGCGTATAATATATTAGCTTAAATTTGCTTAAATAATCACTCGGAATAGTTATTATTCCTGCATGATAAATATTTTTATCTGGAGTTTCTTTTTGGAATTCTCCCAATTTTTATTTTCATAAATTGTTTTTTGAACTATATTCCTACTCTTTCAAGAACTAAGTGGTCAATGTGTAAATTACTTATCTAACCTGTCCCTATTGGTATAATATTTTGTATTTCCCTGTTGCAGAGAGCCCAGTTCATAAAATGCTTAGTGACTAGGCAGTAAATGTGAGAAATAATGATTGAACATGTATCGCATAAGTTCCCACCCCGACCCATTTTGTTGATAGAAATTTATGTGTAGGCAAAAATGAAATCATCAATGTTACTTAATTCAAATCTGTATCATTCATAATGCAGCTGCTTGCAATTTAGAAGTCTCCTATACTTGATAAGTCTAGATAATAGAACTAATTACTTTAGTTAACAATATACTGGGTAGTGGGTACCACTGTCTTAAATTTTAAAATGACATCAACTAAACATTTTTCCACTATTTTTTTATCCTAAGATTATGAATGCGCTCTTTGTCATGAAAGGAACAACTGACTTATTTATAGTCAAACCTCAACCAGTAGATTTTCTTTCTTTAAAATTCATATCCCTTGGTATGTTTCAGAAGCATATTTTTTTAACTTAGGCCTCTGACATTTCCAGTCTTAGTTAAGATGTTAATCTAGGAACAGAAATTTGAAACAAAATATATTTTATTGTTCTGTCTGCGATGTAGTTGAACCTACATTTTTGCATTCCTTGATAATAAAGATTTATAGGCATGAAATATGAGTGCAATAAATTCTAATTTTCCTTGTGTTCCTTTCTTGTCTGTCAGGTGCCCCGCTTGCAGGAATTATAAGGTATTATTTGCTAACAAATATAAGTAATTTTTTACACTTTTTTCAATGAATATTTTGACTCATCATTATTCTCTCTCTGAATTCATAATGCAGCCTCACTATGAAAAGGTCGCAAGGCTATTTAATGGACCTGATGCGGTGCATCCAGGAATAATATTAATGGCAAGGGTAGATTGTGCATTGAAGGTACGTGCATCTTCTATTTACTTTCTTCTTAAGGTGTGGTTTAATGTTTATAGTTTATACATAAGTTACTACCTGCTCTCTTGCTGTTAAATATTTTTTTTGTTCCTCAGAAAGATATTTGTCTTTCAAATAAACTTACTTGCCTTTGTTATTAGGAAAATGTATTTCTGAATCAAAATAAATTTGATTAATCTTGAAAAGAATGGATGCCCTCCATTCTTGAACAACTAAACAGTTGGATTTAAAGGCATTGGCAAGCCGTCCATGGATACACACCCTTAAACTTATCAAATCTCTGGGCTATGACACTGCTCAATATACAACAACAACAACCAAGCCTTATCCCATTAGGTAGGGTTGGCTACATGGATCAATTGATGCCATTGGGCTCTATCAAAAATCAAATTTTCAGTAAAACAATTTAGAGCGAGGTCTCTTTTAATAGTTTCTCATTGCTCAATATATAAAAAGTAATTTTGACTACCCTATAGATTATCTGAAATTAAGCACTTTGCCTGTAAGTGTGTGTATGAATGTAGAACTGAGTGTAATACATGTAAGTCAAAATTATCATAAAAAAAGGAAAAGCAAAAAACTTTTAATTTTTTCAATTAGCTGTTATACTATCTTGTAATAACAGTCGTGAAATGTATGTTTTAGGGTAATTCAGCTTTATCATAAGATCCAGGGAAGAAAATATAAATATTAATTTTTATAAAAATTCTTAAATCCTTCAGTTCTATCTACTTACATCTGAGATGATTAGGGGAGATCATTTTAAATTAACTCTGACTTTCATAATATTGCAATTGATATTCATTTTCCTTAATTTTGCTTGTTTTATTCATATCCATACCTACCAAAATTCCTAATTGAGTGTTAAAATGTTGTGTCTACTCCCATCTATAGTCATCAAATCTTGAAATAGGTTCTTTTTATTTGAAACTTTGTTATCTATTGTCAAAACATGCCTTGGTGATTGGTATGTCTCTGTTCACTTTTTTGGCAGCACAGATAAATACTAAACTCTGTGATAAGTTTTCTGTTGGTCATTATCCTATGCTCTTTTGGGGCCCTCCTAAATTTGTTGCCGGTGGTTGGGAACCTAAACAAGAGAAAAGTGATATACATGTGATTGATGATGGACGCACAGCTGATCAGTTGCTTAATTGGATCAATAAGCAAATAGGAAGGTATGAGGTATACATTGCCTTTATTGTTTATGCGATTATGATATTCTATGTGAATTTTTTTAAGCTAGATGAAGTGTTTGAATTTAAAATATCAACATCGTGGACTGAAAAATTTCTATCTTGTCCCTTGAACTTCTGCCCAAAAGATTTGAAGGAAAAATGTTGTCATTTAATATGCGGAGATGCATTAAAAGGGAAGTTCTTTTGTTCTATATATTGAATTTGTATGAATATTCTCATTGTTTTCTACTGTGTGTTGTCCATTGAAATTAACATGCTAATCCACTAGAGAGAAAAAAGAGAGAATTAAAAAATAATTACTTTCTATTGTCCATTGAAACTCACATGCCAATCCACATATAAATAATTAACAAATAGGTACGATAATAATTCAAGGAGAGAGATGCCTGACTCATTTTCTGCTCTTCTTATCATTAGTAGTGGAAAACTCCTTTTTTAAAAAAATAAAATAAAATCTACTAGTTACTATTGAATTTCAATAATAGGAGGAAGCCAATATCACTGCAACTAATTGTTCGAGAGCTTTTCGAACTGGCTAGATTAATTTAGCCTTTAATAAAATCAGCCATTTGGTAGCAAGTGACACTGACAGTTATATAGAAGTAACCATTTTAGTAAATGTCAGTAGCCATTAACAAGATTTAGGGCCTCTTATTGTGAATGGTCTGTTACTGACTCATTCACCTTGTAAAGGTCCTTCTGATGTTTTTATTAGTTTTTTTTTTTTTTTTTTAGTACTCTGGTGACAAATAATCAGCTTTTCTTTACTCTGGTTGCTTGGCAGGCCTATAGTTTGCTGTAGGTCGAACTATGTTAAATTATGTGTCTATCTTCTCATTATTTTCTTGTTTGTAACTTATAATGTTCTTAAATGTTACAGTTCATTTGGCCTGGATGATCAGAAGTTTGAAAATGAGCATCTTTCATCTAATGTGTCAGACCCTGGACAGGTCCTTTCTTCACATGGCCATATATTTGATTTACTTTTGCTCTAAATCAATGTTGTTTTTTATAATTTAAAATATTGACATATATGATTTGCATGACTTGGAAAGATTGCAAGAGCAATCTATGATGTTGAAGAGGCAACTTCTACAGCTTTTGATATCATCTTAGAGCACAAGGTAGATTATCATAATTACTCCCTGATTGGTCTCTTGTTTTGTGCTCATTCTTTTGGATGATAGAACACATACTTTCTGTTTTGCAGATGATTAAACAAGGAACTCGTGCTTCACTTATTAAGTTTCTTCAGCTTCTGGCAGTTCATCATTCTTCTAGGAGGTAAGATGAACCTTGTATTGCTCCTTTCTTCTCTGTCTGTCCAATATTAAGTGTCACAATTTTTGTGTTCTGGATCATTTGTTTCAGATGCCGGAAGGGTACTGCAGAATTACTTGTAAGCTTTGATGACTTGTACCCAACAGATTTTTGGTCAGCTAATAAGCAGGAAGATGATAAGGGATCAGCTAGGAACATACAGATTTGTGGAAAAGATGTGCCTCGTGGATACTGGGTAGGATCTCAATACCTGTATGCTGTATTCAACCTTTTAGACATTTCTGTTCTCTTTTGCTTGGATTTTGTATGAAGTATCTGTATTGTCTATACTCTCTGATGTAGACAGCACTTTAAACTCTTATGTGCTGTATGCATGAATTTTATGTGGGCTACTGTTATCAGATGAATCTTTGAAAGATCTATTCAAGTAACCAGAATTTATTAACATTGTTTTTTTTTTTTGCAAGATGCCATATTATGTAAATTGTAGTTGAAGTGTTACTAAGAGTTGTGTCTCATTCCTTGTTATGAAGTACTTGCAAGTAGTCCTCATACGATTTTTTTTTTTTAGAAATAAATATATTTTCTAATCTCCCCCAATGTCAATGGGCCTTTCTACCATTTTCTTTTTACTTATATATACATGTCCCATGATTTGATCTCAATGCTTTCATGATTATGTATAAGAGGATTTAGCATGATGAGCATTTCTTTCATTATCCAAGCCTGGTCACCACATGCTCCTTTTTTTCTTTTGGCTTAATATTGTTTTACCTAGTATAGCATGAAGAATTTTTGGTACCCTTTTTTGTTTAATTTGAGAGTGAGAGCGAGTGATGAAGTCTGTATGTGTAAGAGAGAGAGAGAGCAACTCATTGTTTTTTCAATGAAAGAAGAATTTATTAACAGAAAGAAAGAAGAGAAAGTACATCCGGGGCCTTCTAAAAAGAAAGAAAAGAAAGCAGTGAGCCAAAGTAGCTCAAAAGACAACAAAGCTTTCTAATTTCTTCGCATATCATTAATAGATATTCCCATGAAACAACCATCAATTGAGCACCAGAGATATGCCAAAAACACAATCTTATCCCATAACAAATGTAAGGGAAAACCCTGGAAAATATGGGCATTCCTCTCCAAATTACACCATATAAGTGCATAATGGATGCATACGCTGCTGCTGTGTGGCAAATGAAACCTTCTGGTAGATTCCATGGTTAACTGCTCATTTCATTGCAATCCTAGATCGATTGTAGTGAATGAAAAAATTGCATTCCAGTTAGGCAGTTACCTGTACAAAGAATTGCATTGCTTCCTATGTTAGTCATCTTGAAATCTTTGATAAATTAAAACCTTGTTATTTGGCTATCCAGAGTTTGTGTATTCTTTAATTTTATTTTCTCTGGGGTTGATACGGCTCACTATCTTTGTTGTGATTGCTGACCTGCCTTATGTCAGTGGTCTGATCTAAAATGATTTTCATTAAACAAATAGTTCATGGAAGGACCTGTTTCTTAATCAGTGAATATAGTTTTTTGCAACAAGTTCCCTTATTTTATTATACTTAATTTTGTCTTCATACATGGAATTTTGAATTTTCTTAGAATGAGAAGGTTCCTGATTGCTTTGATTTATCTTTTGTAGATGTTCTGCCGCGGCAGTAAGAATGATACTAGGGGCTTTAGGTAATGGTTTGCCTTTCATATTTTTTCTAGTTTCACATCCTATCAATATATTCAACTTCCCCATATCAATTGCCCTTGTTTTTATTTTAAATTTAAGTTGGTATCTCATTGAGTTGTTTCTCTTCTGTCACTTGTGGATATTCTGATGTGATTCTTTGTGACCAGCACTAATTATCTATCTGTCCTTAAGTATCGCCATTTGTGTCATAGTACTTCTCATTTTATTGAGAGATATAAATCAGTTACTTTTTCCCTTTCTCTGATAATTCTTTGTTCAACAATCAATATTATTTTATAAGTAAGAATTGACTTCTAAGTAGAAGTTACTGTCACATTTAAGCATTTGATTACTCTTCCAATTTCTATATCTAAATATCTCGACAGTTGGGAAATGCAGTTCATCACAAGGCTTCTCTTTTCAGCAATACATTCAGCCTACTGGATACCTCTAAAAATTTCTAATATGGAATATGATTGTGAATATTTTTTCACATTTAGATAGTGGAATTAGATGAATATATTTTTTTCCAAGGTTCTTGAGCTATTAAATGGGTACTTTTTCACAGTTCATTCTTTGAGGAGAATCTTTTATTAAGAAGGCATGTCTAATAATTTAAGAAATGAATCAGACATAGGTATTTGTTAGAATCTCATAAAAATGATACATTGTAGTGGTGATGGATGCCGTGCAATGGAGGTGGGAGTAGTAGAGGCTTTAGAGTCTAAATAGTAGTATCAGTGCTTTCAGCTGTGGTTATTGTGTCACTTCATGGTCACAGTGGGTTTGCTGGATTTGATTATGGTAGTAACCGCAGAGTCTGGTGTAGGTGTGGATAATTGCTTGTGAGTTCTGACCCACCATAAATTTGAATTCCTACATATTGCTTGACTTCTCCTTTACCTAATTAGCAAGATTGTATGGTCATTTTGTTTACTGTCTATATTATAACACCAAAACTTGGTTTTGGTCCCCGTCATGTGTAAATTTTATCCTAAAAAGTAGGAAGTTATAATTAGTGGGGTAGTTATTTTATTCTCTTTTTTCTCTAAATAAAATTGAAAATAAATTAAATTAATTGAATTAACAAGTGGTTAGTTATATATTTACTTAAATTTAAAAGTTTTATATTCAAATAAAAATAAAAGGAAGATTGACACACATGTAAACCTGTGGGTCAAGGCACTAGTTTAATTTTATTAATAAAGTTATCTAATTATTTAAGATCATGAGTGGATGAAAAATTGAAAAGGAAACTAAATAAATTAATTTTTCTACCAAACAATATACATACATACTCGTCAAATATAATCAGAAAATTTGACCTTGGTTTTACTATTGGATGTGGGTGATGTGATTGCATATTAGAACAAAGGTGCTGTTGGCTTGTCATTGTATTAGTTGTTGATGACAATGCTGATGGACTGATGGTGGTTAATGTGATTGTGCTAAGGATACTAGAATTGTGTGTTGATGCTGATACTATATGTTCCAAAGTAACCTTAGATTCTGCATTGACTGCAAAGCATATCTATGACATATCTTAACAGTATACCCTGTCTTCTCTCTCTCTCTCTCTCTCTCTCTGCTCTTCCAGCTGTGGTTTATGGGTTCTTCTGCATTCACTATCTGTGAGAATTGAGGATGGAGAGAGTCAGTTTACATTTAATGCAATATGTGATTTTGTTCACAACTTCTTCATTTGTGAGGAATGTCGACAACATTTTTACAAGATGTGTTCAAGGTAAAGGAATTGGAAATTTATCATGTCAATATCATTCAAGCTCCTCTTTCTCCCCTTCTAATTTTGAATTTAATTTTCAGCGTTTCTAGTCCTTTCAACAAAACCCGTGACTTTGCTCTCTGGTTGTGGAGTGCCCATAATACGGTAAACGAGAGGTTAATGAAAGAAGAAGCATCTCTAGGTACTGGTGATCCCAAATTCCCAAAGATTATTTGGCCTCCAAAGCAGCTTTGCTCTTCCTGTTACCTTGGCCATGACCAGCGGAACAACAAAATTGAATGGAACCAGGATGAGGTCTTTAAGTTTTTGACTAGTTATTATGGAAAAATGCTTACTTCTCTGTACAAGGACAAGAGTATTGTTGGAAATGACGTGGGAGAAACTGTTGAAGATTTAATAGTATCAACTAATGCAGTTGTGGTGCCTCTGGGAGCTGCATTGGCAATTGCTGTTGCTAGCTGTGCTTTTGGAGCACTCGCTTGCTACTGGCGTTCACAGCAAAAGAGTCGGAAGTATTTCCACCAACTACACTCTTTAAAGAACATATGATAATTAGGAGGGTAATGAACTCTTTCAAAATTAACTAATAACATGGGCCCGAAGAATTGAAGGGGGGAAGAAGAGATTCTGTTCTTTAGAAGTGATTGAGTTCATTATTTCTTTTCATTTTTTTTTTTTGTTTGCATGATGTTTCAGGCCAAGGAGAACGTGGAAGTAGGATAAGCAGACAAGTACACAGAAAGGCGTATGAGATGCATAGCTGCTTTCGTAGGCATCCAATTCATGGTCTCTCACCAAAGAGCCTTGCCAAGGTCCTTTCTGAAGCTTTGCTTCGATAGCCTCTTTGAAATGTACAGAATACTATTCTTGCTCTTGGAGATCATCATTGATCTGTGCTACCTTCTTTCTTTTTTGGGTTGAGCTCACATCTAGTCTAGCCTAGGAATTTGGGAGAAAGAAGCGTCAGATGAGCGTAACATTTTTGCTCTGTAATTTTGGGTTACTTTTTATGATCAAATTAACTGTATAAGCTATAAGCACGAATTAGTCTATTGTGTATGGTTCACTTTGTACCAATTACCAAACATTTGAATGAAATCACAGGAGCCTAAAGCAGATAATCATTTGGTGGGGAAGAATAGATGCCATCGTGTTTTGGTTCAACCGTTGACATTTGGCTGCCATATTGGTTTAGGCGTTCATCCTAAACCAATGTAATACTTCTCATCTTCACAAGTCCTTCTGTAACTAGAATTATGGACAAAGTTGTCAATTAGACTAACACCCTGAAAGTGTACTAAAACTTTGGTGGAGGAACAGACATATACAGAAGTGGAGGATGACAAGGTATGATTGCAAAGGAATGAAAGGGTGACTGGAGACAAAGGTATCGATGAGTCAGAATGGGGCTTCAATACAACAATGCTGACCAGCTGAGCTCAAATTCCCATCTGCTGGTGGATGGCATCGGCAAGGAAATCAATAGAATACCAAGTGTCTATTGTCTACATAAATGGGAGGGCCATATTGCCCCGGATCATGCGTCTCAACTACAAGGACGCAATGAGAATGGTACTAAGGACACAATGACATTTTATAATTTCTATGGCATTTCATTAATGAGGTGGTGATACAAATAACATGAAACCCAAAAGAAAATAGATGAAGCTAGCATTCTAAACTGAAATTCAGGCCACAAAAGTAACTATTTTTTCATTGCAATATATACAAGTCTTTCCATCTTCGATATCTGCCCATGTAGTTTTCTCTATATAAATTTCTATCTATACAGTGTATATATTGTTCTGAATCTGGAGAAATCCAACCTGTAAGCAGCAACAGTAAGGTAAATGTATAACTTGCTGCTGTCAAGACTTCCCAAGGATGAGCTATCCAGTGTTTCAGTGTTTCCCAACCAGTTTTATCCTCATTCCCCTACAATTCAAGGTTCTCAAGGAAGCTGTCTTCATCTAACTTGCATCATAAATCAGAAGAAAAATTGCTGCATCTCAAACCAAGAGCAACTTTACAAACTACATTTACTTCAAATGGTTACAACATTTTTACTGTACACGTATGACATGAGGCTGAGGCTGCAAAGCTGATTGCTCGTTTTCATCATCTGACAGATTGACCATGGCATTAGGAGGCACCTAATAGTAACCCACGGCCAAGCAAGAACACAAGATACATTATAAGTAATTAGATGTTTCCTCTGATACAGGAAATCATAGGAAAGATAAAACGTCAAACTACTGTAGAAACTTACCTGTTGTTGTCGCCGATGCCGCTGGATAGATGTCGCTGCTCTCACCATAAAGTATATAGGAAGAACAATGCCCACAGTCCGCAATAGTAACAACTATCAAAATTCAATTAAATTGAATAAACCTTGGTAAGTAAGAGTATCATCAATGTGCTTACTAAAATTATATGTTGAATCACGCATACATACCATAAAGAGTGGGAAGGAATACTCCTTATTTCCACTAATTACGAGGGGAAGAGTATGCCGTAAAATCAGTAGAACCATGAACTGTACATGAGAAGCATTGAAGATTGGAAAATGTCATAGCCAGTAGGTGTAAGCAGGTATAAAGGCATACATGCACAAGCAGAGAAAGAGAGAGATTACAATGACAGCAACTGAACGACAGCATATCAAACTTCCTGCAGCAGAAGCTGAATACTGGTCATAGTTAGAATTGATAAGATTCTGGTTGGTGGAAACCATGCTAACCAAATGAGTACTATTCAAATCTCTTCTTGAAATCTCCCAATTTCCCCTGACATAAACAGCATCGGAGTATATTGAACAATGGAAAATAAAAAACATGTTTTGCAAATCAATTGATGGGAAAAATAAGAAATATTGTATGGAAGCTACCTGAAACTCATTGGAATACGTCCAAATTGAAATAGTGGAGGAGGTGCTGTATAACCAGGCTTGAATTGCTGAGATTTACAATGTAGGGGAAAATCATCCATTATGACACAAAATCAGGTGAAAAATAATATGACAAATATAATGACTCCCAAAACCCAAATAATCCAGACACCATTTCCTCACATTAATTATCAATAATAGGACAAATATGTAGAAAGTATATGAGAACCAGGAACAGAAGCAATTTTGAGTTACCTGTTGGCATATCTCACAGATGGTATCACCCTTTTCATTACACCACCGTTGTATACATCTGCGGTGGGCGTACTGCAAAAATCAATTAATAAAAGTGCACAAAGTTTAAACCATCAACTTCAGAAGGCTAAGAACAAAATTTTGGGTAAGATATCCAGCAATTCCAATAATTCTAAGAACCAAAACACAATTTTCATACATAAATATATCACAACAATCTTTACTCCTTATGATCAGACCAAACATCAGTTGAGTTTGGTAAAATATCGAAAGTGAGTATATGTGCAACTTCTCAAAAATGAAGAGCCAAAGGAAAGGACTATGATCAAGCAACCAATACACAATTTTATTCAGCAACAATACATGCCAAACACAAGGAATGGACAACTACTACCGTTTACCATGTCTAAGCTGTGCACACTACCAGAAGCATGCAGACTAGAGCTCCATGTTTCATAATCCATCTCATCTCTGACCACATACTAGATTGCATCTGCATTGGCCTTGACTGAAGCAATGCATGTAAGAAACTAATCTAAGCTTGATTGGTATTTCTGAAACTCTTACTCTGTTGAATAAGGTGTCAACTTAATGATAGGATGTCAGACTAACAGTAATAGGAGCGCTCTCTTACCAAAGACCTTTGATCCCCAGCATTTCACCAAAATCCTTTGGTTATCTGTGGTGGAAGGGGTCTTTTTTGTGTAACTTGGTAACTCACATGTCAAAATATTAACAGTCCTCATCTCTCCAAGTGCAACCATATAAATGAATTAAAAATTGATTAAAAGTTTTCAATGGTTAAAGATAATCAACCAGATGAAAGAAAATATGTCAGCAAAATTTGGAAACTAGGCACTTGAAAATCTTCAAGAAAGTTTATGTGTCTGTCACAATTGATTTGGTTATCCATTAAATTTTAAAACATGGATTTCCTAGATTCAAGTAACAAATAACAATACAGATTAAAAAGCTTAATCACTTTCACATATCAAAACATGTGAATGTACTAGTAAAGAACTAACCTTCAAACTACCACAACAGGAGCAGGGTGTCTCCATATTGGAATCTTCATCCTCGTCATGACATATCCTGCATTCTACCAGTTTCTTTGGAGATTTTATATCATCCAGACCCATCTTTATCAAAGAGAGATCAACTTCCGTGTCATTCACTGCTGAGGATGCAGCCTGCATTGAACGATTTCTGCTTTCAAGTGCAGCTTCTAATGTAGATTCAGTAAGCAATCGATCAACCAGCAATACAAAATGATCCCCCATCCTCAATTTTTTACACCTTATACCGAAGTTCACTATTACCCCAAGGAAATTTTATATTA
The DNA here is from genome assembly GCA_019955255.1 of Castanospermum australe. Lineage (NCBI taxonomy): Eukaryota > Viridiplantae > Streptophyta > Magnoliopsida > Fabales > Fabaceae > Castanospermum > Castanospermum australe. Next base: position 292,435 of record NSJW01000470.1, read on the forward strand.
GGCAAGTGTCTAAACCTCTTGGACAAGCAAGTCTCCTTCAGAACTCCTGGAAATGAAACCCACATGCAAACATGTTAGCAATATCGAGAAGCATATTTAGAAAAGGTCAATTTTCTTTTTGGGTGCTCATAAAATTGAACGAACTTATCTTCACAGTTCCCATTACAAAAGCTGGACCCCACATAACGCTTGTAGAAAAAACGGGAAGACAGGGGGAGGGGGGAATTTCATAAACAGAAAGCTACAAAAATTGGAACGAAAGCACCTCCATCCACGAGAATAAAACAATAATAAATTTAGTCGAACGGACAAAGAGATGCAAGCATGAATAAAACTGAAATATTTTAATTGAATGAACAAAGGCAATTAATCTGAAAAGTTACTGAAAAGGATGAGGAATTTGAATACAGTGAGGGAAAGAAGGGGGTATTGTGTTGAGAAGTAAGATATCTTTAAGCCAAAACAAAACGGTTTAAAGGGAAACCTAGCAACCAGAAAAAATGGGTATAACCCCCAATAAGTTCAAGCTAGTGCAGAAACACTCCAAAGACATAAAAATAACAGATAAGAGAAGGTACCCAGAAAAAGTTGAGGGGGAAAAAGGGGAAGATGAAACAGACCCAGATGTAAATAGGAACAAAAGAACAAAAAGAGACCACCTTTACCCACAGAAGGACTTAAAAGCCAGAAGAAGCATAGCAACAACGAAAAGGGGTGGGAAAAAAAAGGGGTAGAAAGGAAGAGGGAATCTTACAAGCAGGGGATCGCATTATCTTCAAGCTAAGAAAGCTTCTGCCTTTCTCGCAGAATTCATTTGGACCTTTCTCTTTCTACAAACTTGGGGGGAATCTGTGTATTGGGAAGGAAGCAAGAGATTGAGTGTCGTCCATGTCCAAAAGGCAATTTACAACGACAGATGCGATTTTCGCTGAGTGAGGGCGTGGGGGTGCTGTCTATTCATGCGGGCGTTTATGTAAGCATTCAAAGGCTCGAGAATGAGTCTAACGACATGTATGGGACCGCCACGATTCGCCTCTTACTTTCACCGTTATTGTCATCGCGCATTATTTGCCCTCCTCAACCCACTGCGTGTTCCATCTTTTGTGTAACTACCATCGTGTGCCCGTGATGATGACCCAAAAGGCCAAAAAGAATAAGATAAGAAAAGGAAAAAAAAAAAAATTCATTCAATCCTTTATCAATAATGATGGGAAATAATAACTAAAAGGAAGTATTTTTAATGCGAAACAGAAAAAGAAAATAATGTCTGGCAATTAGCTAGTGATCAAGAAGATATAATTCTCCCTAAAAAAAATATTTCTCATATTAACTATTTAAATTTAAATTTTATCTTAAATTTATTTTTAATTAAAATTAAATTTATAAAATTTAACTCAAATTCAAATTAATTATCTTATATCACTATAAAATGTGTTTTTTACTTTTTAAATTAAAAAAATTTCATCTCGATTAACATAAAAATTAATTTAATAATATCCTTTTCGTATGACAAAAAGGAATTTGGTATGTCTACGGGAGAGGGTAACTTATTAAAGGCCTACTCATCAATCATATGCGAACAAAAAATGTTACTTACATAATAACGTAGACTCATCTATAAAACTTAGTTTTAATTTTTTTTGTGTATAAATTTTATTTTAAAAACTAAAAAGTATAGTTAACTTGATATTTGTTTGAAAAATAATAAAAAAAGATATTTTTACACCCAAGTAGTAAACAGAATTGTTGATAAATATGTAAACATCATTACTTTATTTTTTTCCCTTATATTGTTGTAAATAGAATTACTGTATACTAATATATATTGGAGAAAAAGTTATTGTGTTTCAATTTGATTCTCCTAATTACTTATTCTTCGAGTAAGCTTTTAGGTCAAGAATAACAGGTAGGAGCCACATAACCAATTTCCGGCAACCAATCTAATGAAAGTTAAAAGTTGGGGGTTAAAAGATTGTAACAAAGATGAAATTAAAATCAATCTTAAGTGTAAAGGAGGAAAAGAGAACTTTTGCTTAAAAATTTTAATATAATAATTTAAATAATAAAATGTTTAATTTGATAAAAAAATTAATTCTACCAATTTAGTTGAAACACAAATCAATATTTAATAAATTAGTCGGAGAAGATTTTAATATATATAATTTTTTTTAGTATATTATAGATATCAAATTAAAATTAGATATTTAATAATATTTAAATAAAATTTTATTTGAAGATATGTTTCGTTTTAATTGTGCATTTTAAAATTAAAATTTACTTAAATATATTAATAGTAAGAACAATAAAATATAATTGAATTTTTTAAACTTTTAGTATTTAAATAGACATTTTGATATTGTAAGATTAATAAATATTTTATTACACACTCAATTAATGTTTAAATGCATTTTAAAAACAAATCCAAATACGCTCGACAACCGCAAGTTACAATGTTCTGTATTCTTTCAGCATAGATAACATATTCTTTGTTTTTTTAAGTATATCTTCACTTATTAAATAAGAGATTAATTTTTTAAAATATTATCAAAATTTAAAATTCTTCTCAATAATATTTACAGATAATTCTTAAAAAAATCTAAACTCGTTCCATTCGTACCAACCCGATTGATTATTCAATCTATACGACTATGGTGAAGTAAAAGTTTTGCAACCATTGGCGCACGTGAGGCATGCACCTAATTGGAGATAGCATTGGACCAAATCTAAACGTCTAGCTCCATGGAAATATGAATAATGAAATGACGTGGCATATGAATAATTAAGTTTTTTTAAATACGCTAATTCGATGTATATGAAAGTTATGCTTATTATTTGGAAAATGACTTATTTTCATGTGACGTAAAAGCTGATCCAATAATATAATTATTGTACCTCAAAAAATAAGCGTGAGATATTACATTTTTTATTATAATAGAAATAGTATTCTAAACATGTATTAAAGAAAATTAATGATATTTAATGAAATAAAATCAAATGTGATCATATTAAAAAAATATTATTACCAAAAATATTGTCATTTATTAGTTCCATTACTAAAACAAAATATCAATTTTTGACTAGGCATCAACTACATACATTTCTATCCATTAATTAAATAAAAAAAATAAAATGTCATGGTCGTGCAAGTTTTTTATATAATAAGTCAAACTTGTTAAATGAAATTGAAGTTGTATTATTTTCCAAATGCGTTTCAAGCTTTCAACAAAGGCAACTACGGAAAAATAATTTCTAGATTGTCAATATTATGAAGGCTTTGATATTATCTCCTTAGTTTTGTACAGAGAAAGTTTTTTTTTCCTACTAATATTAGATCGTCATTAATTATTTTAAATAAATCTAAGCTTTGTTCAAGATTGGCCAGTATTTTTTTATTAAGAAAAAGAAATAAGTATATTTTTTTTTATTTTTCAGAGTAGCCCTATTCACTAGATGAGAGACTAATCTCTCAAAATATAGTCAAGTGATAAAGTGGAGACACCTCTCAAAGATATTTGCTCCATGTAGAATGAAACCTCTACCACTAAAATTAATTCTTAAAGAAATCTAAACTCTTTCCATTCGGACCAACATCCATTAATAAAAAAAATAAGTATATAAATTTATGAAAGAGAAAAATTGAATTGATCAAAGAAACAAAAAGAAACCAGATAACTGTGGCCTCATGCAATATATACCTATCTGAATTCCCAACCATATTATACTAATTATAAGGCTTAGTCAAATTCATGTTTTTCGTCTGACTTGGGACCATTTATCTTTTATGCTTTCCATGACATCATTTTCCTCTATCACCTACCCCATTAAAAAAATAATAATGATAAAACTAGCTAATAATTTTCTTGATATATTATCTAAAACTGATGCTCAAGTGAAAGTTAAAATATCAGCTATGGTTATTATAAGATATAATAAAAAACCTATAAAGGCATTATATATTAATTATTGTCTTTGTCATAAGACAATAAAAATGGTGAAGTATCATATCAATAAATAAAAATGGTGAAGTATTAAAACTGTTTCTATTAAAAAAGTGATATAAAATTTTCCTCTTTTCCAATCGGGCATCTTAGTATAACTTAATTTAGCTTGAACTTTCAATGAAATATTCTAATTTGAGAGTCCTAAATTTAAGTTTCATTAAAATGCATGAATTGAATATAAGAGGGTACGTTTAGACCATCGCATGCAATCCAAATTAAACTATCTAAATAAAGCAATCTGGTCGTTGAATTAAATGTCACTTTGAGTCATTGGTTGATTTTTAAATTCAAGAACGCCATTTGCATAAGAATACACAAACATTTAGTTGACCCTCCAACAATTATAATATTTGACTGGATTGGTTGGGCAAAGTCCAAAGATATGGACTTCAATTTCTCATGCATAATGTCAATATCCCATTTAATATATATATATATATATATATATATATATATATATATATATATATATATATATATATATATATATATATATATATGTATATGTATATCTTATGTATATTTTGATGATTGTGGTTGTTTCTAGCTCCTGCTCCATACTAATCATGGAAGAATGCATATCTTATGGTTACATGTACTCAGATTTGCATTATTGTTAATGTGTATAGTTGAGCAACCGAACTAATTTTAGGAGTTTAAAGTGCACGGAAGAATATCAGAGATGGTGCATGGGCCAGGAAATATAGGTGCTTTATTGTCCATGTTAGAGTTGGTGGGTTTGCTAACAATCTATCATTAGCTTAAAGCGGCTGCTAATTAACAACACCTTGATTTTAATAATGAATAATAAAATTATTATGGAAAGGGTAAAAAAATAAAATAATGCTCTATTCATTCTTTTTCTTCTTGACAATCTTTGTATTATTGAAAGAGATGGAGTGGGGTGAAGTAGTACGATAATAAACAAGTAATCTATCGCCATATTGGGACCTTTGGTTTTAACATTCACATAGTAATAAGTGAATATTTTTCCTTTTCCTAATAAGGAGTTCTCATTTTAATTCAAATAACCATGGAGTAACCTATATAAGAATAAAATTCACCAATCAATTAATTATATAAAAATAGGACATTGGTCAAATCTTATTTGATGAAGAGTAGATAAGATTAATTTCTAAATCTGTATATTGATCGAAAAACATAAAAGATTGACGGATTAGGTCTTTCTATGCATTTTATACTCTTTTTTTGTATTAACTATCAATGGAACAAGTTAAAAAATCTCAATGTGAGACTATAGTGTTAAAAAGGAGTACAGAGGAGACTTAGCCTAATTAGTAATCCTAGGATCCTTCCATCATGAGACAAGGCGTACATTGTTGTCCCACACTAATCATTGTACGTAGCCCATAATACCTAGATTACTCAAGTCAATTGATGTGCTGATATACATCTCCACATGAATCATATATTAACCCATTTTAAAAAAATAAACAAAATGATAATTGATTGTCGCACACAAGAAAAATTAGAAAATTCTAACAACCTATTGCAAGTTTGGTTTGTTAGATGGCAACCAACGTGACACAGCAATCCATGCAAAATGTGTGGTTGTAATTCCTTTGACACCCTATCCAAAACGTGTCTGCCAAACAGAAGTATACCCTTCCTTCTTTCAAACACGTGTTCACAGTGGAGAGTAGTTAAACCAAACATTGCACTACTCCTTCATGAAGTGGAAGGTAGCATTAATCTTTGGGTCTCTTTGGAGAAAGAGATTGAGATTTCTCCAAAGTCACCTTTTGACCAGTTAACAATTCATAGTCACTTAGTGTCACATGTTGTCACATTGTGCCCCAGAAGTCAGAAGTAGTACTATAATGAATGGTGTCATTTGTAAATAATGTGTGGTTATACCGTTGGGCAGCTTCTAAAAAATCTCTAGGCTATGAATTTTTTCAGTTCTCTTCGTTGTATTAAGCAAACGAGAAAAAACCTTCGCATATATGAGATAAAGAAATGGAGGCCGCAAAGGATCCACTTCACTTGAAGGCTTAAAAAAGCCAAAAGACTCTCCAACAAATGAAATTGAGTGGGAAACTATAGAAAGTAGACAACTATCTATGAAAGCCAAGCTTTGATAACATTTGCTGAAGGAATGCCCATTCCACACTATCTGTGTGTCAAAGGCTTTGCTCATGTCAATTTTAAGGCCATGTCATAGGAAGCATACCTTAGTTTTAGTGACTGACACCGATGTGAATTTAATTACAAGCTTGTCGATTAATTAATTATCATTTTTAATGAGAATACATATGAGCTTCTCTTAATTAATTGTAATTTTTGTTGTGATCCCTCTTGCTTTGATTGAGGATTAATACATTTTAGTAAATAAATGACAATTAGCAGTCAAATTTTTTAATGTGACAACACATGGCTGATGATTAATTAAAATAAAATTCAAATAAAATATGACTCTTTTTTTTATTTTTGTGTTTATTGATTGTCGAGTTTTAGCTAACAACATTACGTTTTTCTTCTATTAATTAAAAGAAGAGTGGAGGGCTTTTCTGTCTTTTCATATGAAACGACTAACGACCCTTTTAACTACTTGTTTCTTTTCGCCAAAAACAGAACGCCACGTTTCTGTAACCATTTTCCCGCCAAAACTACTCCATTTCCGTCTCAAGCTTCATCAATGGCGTCCTCACTTCTCTTCCTCCTCCTCCTCCTTCTTTTCTTCACTCTCTCCTTATTCTCTCTCTCCTACGCTGTTCCCAGCGAAGCCATCCTCGATGCAGCCGACATTCTCTCCGATTCGGGTTTCGTCTCCATGGCTCTCACTCTCGAAGTCGTTGCCGAAACTATTCTTGAACAGTCCCCTTCTGCCACCATATTCGCTCCATCTGACTCCGCTTTCAGGAAATCCGGTCAGCCCTCTCTGGACCTGCTCCGGTTCCACTTCGCCCCTCTGCCATTGCCACCTCAGAGCCTCCGACTGCTCCCCTCCGGCGCCAAGATTCCGACGATGTTCGGTGGCGACTCTCTGATTGTCACTACGTCGCCGTCCGATCGCAGAATGTCTCTCAACAACGTCAGGATCACCGAGTCGCCGATTTACGATGATGGATTTTTCCTAGTCTACGGAATCGAGAGGTTCTTTGACCCCAATTTTCTGTACACCGGACCCTCTCAGAGACCCAATCCCAATCCCGCGTGTGTGGTGAAGAACCGCACTCTGAGTTCCTCTGATTCCTTTGATCAAGCCATTGAAACCCTGAAATCTGGAGGGTATTCTGTGATGGCTTCGTTTCTTGCTATGCAGCTCTCTGGAATAGCAGACCAGACTGCAATGACCATCTTTGCTCCGGCAGATGAAATGGTGCTGAGTAGTCTAGGAAATTTCAGCGAGTACCCATCGTTCTTTCGTCGCCATGTTGTCCCTTGCAAGCTTCTCTGGAACGATCTGGTCGATTTCAATGATGGGTCAGAGATACCCACGGTCTTGGAAGGGTTTGCAATCAACATCACAAGATCTGGTGGTGTTTTGGTTCTAAACAGGGTCCCAGTTTTCTTTCCAGATATATTCTTCAATGACAAGCTTGTTGTCCATGGCATCAGTGATGTTCTGGCTGTACATGAGAAGACCCATGAAGTCGTGGAATCTTTCTCTCACATTGGAGCCAAGCCTGATGAGGAAAATGTGTTTGACCCTGGTGAATTTTGAGGCTGCAATGCACTGCTCACTACTTTCTAGTGCATTTCTTCGTGTAACCTTTCAGTTACTGGTGAATATCTCTGATGCCGTGAGCTTGTGATTTCACAATCTATGCCTTCGATAAGCACTTAATGTTTGAGGTGTTTGTTCTTGTAGACTGGATTTTCATTTGCCATGTATGTGATTCGAAAAGACCTTGTCAGACTTGGTTTTATTACGCTTTATGAAGTCAAAATTTTTATCTGTAACTTTCTGTAGTTCCAGTGGTTTCTTAGCTTCTTTGTTTGTTCAAATGACTCACTGAAATGCAAGATTGAGCTGAAAAAGTACTGAAGTGGTGAACACATTCCACTTATTCTTTGTTCTATTGCTTTAAGAAATCAACTCTTCGTGTATGCTGATATCCAAGGGGATCATTTAACCTCCTTTGATTGCTGAAAATGGCTTACTGAAATGCAAGGTTGAGTTGAGTTGACAAAGAACGAATGTGGTAGTCATGTCCCCCAAATTCTTTGCTCTATTTCTCTCAGTGATCATATACTTATCCTATTTATTATCCTTGAATCTAATCTTATGTTATGCTAATGGAGAATGTTAGAGCTAGTTGTGTAACTTGCTTTGGAAACGGTTTGGGTATTGATATCGACACTTACGATGAAAAAGGAAAAAAGAGCAGAAGAACTTCAATTCAGTGGTTCTGAAATTGCACATTGGCTTTCGATCATGTTTGTGGGGAAGGAGTTTGGCTAGTAAAACATGAGCTGTAACTTGACATCCACCATCCAAGTACTTACTTATATCCCGATTAGTATCTACTGCAAGTTATATTTATGTGAAAGGGCTATTGCAACATGCATGTAGCTGAAAGTTACAATTATAGTTCCACAATGAAAAATGACAGGTTATGAACTTCTGCTTTTGTATCAAGCCATCACTCTCCATTTTAGTTTTCATGTTTGAATTTCAATCTGTATTCCTTTGAAGTTAAATCCAATTAAACTCTATATCCCTTATGCGAACTCCTGTTAAATAAGTAACCAGTTACACCCTTCATCATTGCCAGTTCATCAATCCATTCCCTCCTCACGGAGCATACTTCATTTGCAACTACAACGAAAGATTACGTAGGCAGGATATTCCAGTGCTTCTGAAAGGAAAATCTGATTTGATTGATAACTCTAAAATGTTACTATCCTTGGATGCTCCGTTTGCAGCCTGCCAGTTATTCGATAAATGCAATTTCTTCTTCCCACTAAAGTCAGCGAACATGTTGATACTATTCCACTGTTTTTTTTTCCTTTATGACTATTTACTTTCCCACATGAGATGCATCTAAACTTGAAACAACAGCCATAGCGGTTTTAGCAATTAAAAAAAAAATGATAACGGTTGAAGTTGGAAGTGTAGCATATATCAGAGCAATCGTGGAAAGCGAGCCATGAACAAATCAAATTGCTTTTTCTTAATATATGGATAAGCGCATATAGCACACTAGCATTGGCTATTATCTTCAAGATGTAGCTTCGCTCCACCTTTGTTTCTTCCCCTAATATGGGGTACAATAAAACAACTGTAATCTACTTCTTTTTTCAACTAATTTTCTATTGTACAATCTACACTGCACTATCTGCATTTGACAATAATGAATTTGTGTTGTTGCGGTTCTTGTTAAATCTGTTCTTTAGTTTTTCTGGTAAGGATAGCTTCACAAGCGCTTCCCCCCTGCAGGGGCGGTTTGCATAGTGTCCAGAGAACAAGACAGAGCAATACACCAACCGAAATGAGGCCCAGTCCTGCATTGATAATCTTAAGATAATGGTTTAATGGAGGACGGTAACTTGAAGTGATTCCTTTGAATGCATTCCTGACAAAATTGCAATTCTGAAGGCTAAGTAAAAGTGGAGTATAATGTTCTAATGCATAGCTCTCGTTAACTGCGGCTACTAACTGCAAGTAGATCTCTGGGGTCACCCTGCCAATAGTGGTGCAAGTACCAGATTCAGATACTTCACATTCATAGTTCTTCCAAACCAGAAAAGTTTAAACAACGGACTTGATTAGTTCTTTGTATATCATTGGCAGGAATAGACACTATAACATAATAAAAAAATTTAGAACAATTCAAGAGCAAAATTCAGAGATTCTTCTTTTCATCCCACTTCCCTCTGCTAATAATTTTTTATTTAGTTCCCTGATTAGCAAATAATCAAAACAGTTTTAGCCATTAAGTATTATACGCAAGTACACCAGCATGTAAGGAAACACCAATAAACCTAGGTTTCAAATGCCAGTAGATCATGTCCACCACCAAAATGAGAAAACAAACTTAAAGCCTAACCTCCATTTTTAAAAGCGGTGCAAGGCCAACCACCCATCAGCAACAAGTTTTCAGAATAATTTTTAACGATCAACAGAACATGCGTATATCATTTCCCATTAAACATGTGATTTTATATACGGATATAGTTCATTGCAGTCTAATCTTGTCCCTTTCAGCAATGTATTCAACCAAAATCCAAACCTCAAGAGAACTGTCATCTCTCTCTCTCTCTCTCTCTCTCTCTCTCTCTCTCTCTCACACCACACACACACACACACACACACACTCTTAATTTTGTTAGGTTAGAGGGGAGGGAGGAAAGAAAGAGAAAGAAAGCTACCAAAAGGCAGCTGGTGGCCAAGATCAATATTCAAGTCAAGTGATGAAAAATATACCAATGAAGCATGGGCAGAGGAAACTTCTTGAGCCGTACACTGGCGATCTTGAAACTGAGGTTCAAAGGGATAGCACAAAGGTGGCATTGCAGGCCCAGACTGATTGTCATAATCCAGACTACCTGGTGTTGCGTTTGTGTTTGCAATGTTATAGATGAACTGCTTGACAACACTTGCAATATTGTTGACCACTTGTTCACTTTGAAAAAGTGTCTTGTTTGTGGTTCTCTGATCAACACATGGAAGGATATTACTAAGAGTGGATTCTGTGTGTGGATTTACCACCCATTCTCCCATAGCCATACAGGTATCAGAAATTGCACTGTAATAGAAATAATTTACTCATGTCAGGTCCTTTTGTTTTTAGTGAGCTTTTGAACAGAAGACTCAAATTTCCAGAATATAAAGATGATTGGATTCAATTCAATATTATCTGTTCATGTCAGGTTTCGCTATCGATTAAGTTACAACATTGAAGGCTGGGGAGGGGGGATCGGGTGCAATGAATGCAGAACATCTTTCCAAGGGTAAATGAAGGCCAAAGGCAGCAAGAAACGGCATAGTTCCCGCTTAAAGAATATGTTACTGAAATCTCTAATAGGATATAATTGGCTTACTTATTAAGGATCATGAACACTCCACAAAGAATGAATGTGGCTGCAACCAGTAACCATCCACTGATAACAAATCTGCAAAAACATTTTGAAATCAAATATAAGAACATGAAAAGGCTCCTTCAGGTAGAAAGTGGCATGATAAGCAAAGGTAATATCAATAGACGATAAGCAAAGATAACTTACATGAGGATTGCATGCTGATATCCAAGGATAGACTGGACTGCAGAAAATATGAGTCAGTTATAAGCAAGAGTTCAAGAATATAAAATATAAAATGAGAATGAGCTCAATTTTTTTAAGATGTTTCCATCAATACATACGTAGTCCAATTAGAGCCAGGAGAAGTATCACTACTGCCATGACAATCAAAGCTAGGCGCCTACAAAATAGACACAGTTTAGCATCATATGTGGATGCCAATATTAAATTCTAGAAAGAATAGAGTTCTCAGTTTTATGATTGCATACACAGCATTGAATACTCTTCTAATTTTGACAGAATTTTCATTTGTCTTCTCAGAAAGTGTATCTGCTGCAGTATTTAGATCCACATTCAAATTGTCAATATCATCCATGACATCAGAGGGAAGAAGCATGTTGGTGACATGGATAGTTTTTGCGAGGGAGAGATACCCTGTAACATTTCTTAGAGTCTGCACTGTATAGTCTGACTGATTGACAACATAATGGAGGGTATCCAAGGCCTCACCATGGAACTTATCCTGCCCAACAGAAAGAAGGATACATCCAGTCCTGTGTGATTAAGAAAATGGGACATGTTAGCACAAGACAAGAGTAGCCAGGAAAGGTTGAATGCATTTACAAATATAACTGACATTGAAAGGGAATTGGAATTTGAAGAAACAATGAAGCAACATAATATTTGTTAATGGATTGCTTTCTAACTTTTTAATATTTCATTTTCAGTTACTCGTGCTTTCGAGTTCCAAACAGTGTTATTTACTGGTAACAAACGCTGACAGTAAATTTCTGATGAATGAAAGTTTGAGCTAGCAGTGTATTCAAAAATTTCATTTGTATAGTGCGAACTGATTCTCAAATTTCACATCAAGTAAATTATGTTAGTACCACACTATCATCAAGATTGCTATTTGTTCATGAAATTCTATTAGAAACATTTATAACATTTTTATGATATAGAATTCCAAACAAAGAAAAATATCTGGTAACCAATAATGAGAACAGATGATTAAAGAACCAACTTCATATATCTATGATGAAAAGGACAAAAGAAGGGGGATTATGAGGAACTAAAGCATCCTGTCAAGAGGTTAATAGAGGAGCATTAAACTAAAGTTCAGAGAATTACGCTGCAGCACAGGTGAATAATATAAGCAGTATAAGACAAATTCTTTGCGAATGATTTGATCCTCTGTCCTTGATGTTAGTCCCCCATCCACAGCATAGATGAACCATAAGCGCCAAGCCAAATGAAATAAACCATAGGACAGCAAGAATGACACCAGCTGCACCAGTGAATCCAACTGACTGCACATATAATGGTCAAAAAGTGGTTAATTGATGTGAATGACAATTCCTAGGCTGTCCAGAACAAGAGGGGGAAAAAGAAGAATCTTCTGAAAGTAGAACAACAAAGTAACTGAACAATAGACGCATAACTTAAGATATATAATTTTTAAGGAGAAAAAAAAGAGAAAATGGGATGAAAATTGAAGCTCAAAATAGAAAGAAATATTATGTATGGATGCGCATCTAGCCTCTCAGCTGTTAATTACACAGCAGTAAAATTTACCATATATACCAGATCTCAAGCATGATCTTTTTTTTCAGCCATGACCTCAAGCATGATGAAAATTCACATTTCCTCATTATAACCATATCCATATATTTCAAGGCAACAACAGAAATATAGTTTAAACGATTCACAATGGCACACCCCCATCCAATGTAGGTATAAATAGACAAATAGTTAAAAGATGTTCAACAAGAACATTCTCCAATTCAATTGAATATACCAAAGATCTAGACTCGAGTGCACGCTAAAAAATGTAAGGCAACATGCCGGAACTTCACTAATCATCATCGAATTGGCATTGAGAACAAAATAAATCATCCATTTCAGAACATGATGAAAAAGGAACCACAGTACTTACGGCCCAATAATACTGATCTGCAATATCCCAACCACCTCGATAACGTCGAAATCTTCGTAGAATGTCGGGCCTCTTCGTCCTGTTTGCCGCTAGGATAAGAGTACCCTTGGGCGCATCAGGATTAGGCCCTGGTGCTAGAGCCACTTGTGTGATTTCGTTTTTCCATGGACCCAAATTCTCTTCTCCTGGTAACAAAAGAAGGTAGAAGGAACACAATCAATTACAGACACTTGCTAGCAAAACAGATAATTCCAAAACCGAATAAGCCAATTTACATGATTTAAGTCGCTAAGGTACTAGTGGTTATAGAATGAAGCATCCGCCTTGTTTGTTTGCTCAGAAAATGATAGATAAATATTAAAATTAAACATATAAACTAAAAATTAAAAATGTAAATAAATCAAAAGTTTAAGTAGTAAAGGAGAGTATTTATTAAGAATGTTTTAAATAATGTAAATTATAAATAATTGAACAAGAGTGTAAATATATAATTGAGAATTTCATATAACTTAGTAAATTGCCGGTGATCGCTTGCACAACTTGTTTTGTCTTTTCTGATTTTAATTTACTGGTTTATTTAACCTTTTCGTGACTATTTTGAGGTCCACTCACTGTAATATTTATTGATATTGCAATTGACTAAGAAAATGCTAATCTCAAACAAAAATTATATTTGCATATTATTTTTTATATACTTTTTTACATCATTTTTTATAATAAAATAAAAAATAAACTCTTTTAAACATTACGTCGATGTTATTTTAATTTTTTAAAAAATATTAATATTAATTTAATATTTAAATTATAAAATATTATATCAAAATCATCTTTATATATATAAGTAAAAATTAAATTAATATAATTTTTATAAATAAAAAATTAAATTAGTATTAATTTTATATAATTAAAAAATAAAATTAATAATATTTTTTAATAATTAAAAGATTAAATTATTATATATTTTTTTAAAAAAATAAAATAATATCATCTTTTATAATTTAATAATTAAATTAATATTAATATTTTTAAAGAATTAAAATAATATTAACATAGTTTTTAAATAATTAATTTAAAATAAAAATATATATATTCTAATAAATTCTCTTTCTATCTTTATTATTTAAATAAAAATAATATAAAAAAATAATAAAGAGAGAAACAGTGGGTGACTGACCTTTTTACTTTCCGCAAGTAACATTTTTACTTCCCAAACTAATCAAATTTCATTCTCTCTTTCTCTTTAATTTAAATTATATTATATAATATTTTATATTTTATTAAATGATATATATAATTATATTATTTAAGAATTATAATTTTAATAAATTAAATATAATACCGTAACGACCCATAAAAATTTATCCATTCACATGGCACCAGGTCAGAGTCATGCACATGTTGCAGAGTAGCAGTGGTGGCCTGCAATTCCACCTCCAAGTGGATGGGAAGGAGATCAAGACAAAAGTACTTAGAGCATGTTGGGTATAATATAAAAAAATAAAATAAAATAAGATGAATATTATAAAATTTTTAAAATAAAAATATAAAAAAATTGTCATTTTTATTTCTTTTTTTTTTTCTGATACCAAATGACCCTTACTGTTCTCAGGAAGGAAAAGGGGACAGCGTTGAAGTGAATGTAATTCTAATTCTATCGGAAACTTGTCAACCCTATGAATGCATGACCACTAATTAACGATTTTAACAGTAACAAAATATGATCAAGTGTGATTAGGTCCACCAGATAGCATCTCGGGTTCGGCTTTTTTGTACGGTTTCAGTAATTTTTTTATTTTTAAAATTACGCTCTTTTAAAATTATTTATAAAAATGCGTTAATTTTAAAATATATAAAAAAAACTGCCTTCAATCAAGGTGATTTTTTAACGGTGAGAATTTTTTTTTTCATTTTAAGATAAGAAACCGTCATTACCGGAGTTGTTTTTTGATCTATTTAGAAACTAAATGAAAATGAATTTTTTATTAAAAAATAAAATATAAAAATTAGGATGAAAAACCATTTTCATTAAATAATTTTATAACATATCAAAAATAATAAAAAAATAATAACTTTTTAATCACTTCCTCATAAATCATGGAGAGGGACGACTTTGAAATTTTTTTTATTTATATTTAAATTTTTATCTTTAAAAATTATCATGTAATAAAGTCGTTTTTAAACTATTAAAATATAATTTTTTAAAAAAAATATACATCAAAAAACACCTCTTTAAATGGTGGTTTCTAACTTAAAAATAAAAAAATAAAAATTTTTCATGTTAAGAAACTGTTTTGAGAGATGGTGATTTTTTAATATTAAAAATTTTAAGTACATTCTTATAAATAATTTTTAAAAAATAAATCAGTCATTACCGTACAAAAAAGCCGGTTCTGTCTGCTGATAAGAAAAGAACAGGATTGGTTGTAGGGAGGGGAGGGTCCCAGTTATCCCCCTGCACTGCAATCAATGCCTTGCAGCGTGTGGGAGAGTGGCCAGGCACGTGATTCGAGGGGCCCCACCCCATTGCACTCACCACACCCCTGATTCCTGAAGTACCGCACTACCGCACAGTCACCGCAGTCCATTACTCCTTCAACTGATGCAATATATATATAAAATGTTTATCTACACTATGAATTATTATCTTATATTTTTTTTTATTTTTTTATAATTAATTTAAATAATTACATTTATTTTAATAGTTACCAATCTTAAAATTAATTTTTAAATTGATATTTATTATAAAAAATTATGAAATTAATATTTATTAAAAAAATATTTATTTATTTATAAAATTAATTATAAGATATGTAATGATTAAAATAAATATAATCATTTAAGTTGAGTATAAAAAAATAAAAAAATATTTTTTTAACATTAAAAAGTGAATAATACTAATATACACTATATATATATATGTATATAATTTATCAATTTATCTATAAAATATTATTTATCCTAAAAACACATTAACTTCTGCGTGCATAAGAATTTTATAATCATTCACCAAAAAATGAATTTTCAAATTATATGAATTTAATTTTAATCAAATATTAATATACTAAATTTTACTCACGTATTTTTATATTATTTAAAAAGTTTAATTTATTAATTAATTGGTATTATAATTAAGTTATTTTATTAATATAATATAATACATGATCATATGAAAATTTAAAAATTTACATTAGCAATATATCAAAGTTAAATCTAAACAATATATCTATGTTAATTTAAAAATAAATAAAAATCTAAAAGTTAATTTCAAATTTCTGTTAAAATAAGAATATAGAAAATTACTTTATAATTTTATTAATAGTGGATCTTATAATAATAACACAGTAATTTTTGCATTACTCTTAATTTAATTATCGTACATGAATTATATTTATGAAAGACATAATTAAATTTTCTGTCTTGAATCCTAACAACAGTTAATAAATATGTTAATTTAAAAAAATATTATTAATTAAAAAAAGATATATTTTTTACTAAATTATCAACATTTAATAGGATACAAGTGAGAGAATTTGAATCCAGTCTAATTTATACCATTGTTACTTTAAAATTAGGAACGTTTGAGTGTAACACGGGTATAATAACACACTTTACATTCTTTTCTAATCAATGACGATGATACTTGAGTCATTGCTTGTGACTCTACCAGCGTATACAGGAAGAGGACACTCTCTAACATAATTACAGTAGCCACATTTCCATTGCTCTTCCTCAGCAGCATATGTGGCTTCTCGCCCTTCAACCCAAAACTCGAGACAATCATAAAGTTTTCTCTTTAGCCATTCATTATCATATGCAAATCTATCTTCACCAAGCAGTGTGTGATCTTTCTGAGACTCATATCTCAGCAGGAGCTGATCATGAGCAGGGGCCAGCATCCTACACGTATTCGCGTAACATGTCACCAAATCATCAAGGGTCAACGCTGGGAATCCAGAGTCAGCACATACCAGTTGGAGATCTCCACATAGAGTGCGTTGGGGATTTAACCCAAAATAATCAAAAAACTGTCCAGAAGGGAAGTGATGATCAGCAACTAAATTGTCCCACAAGTACTTGTAACACATCAGTTGAATCCTTCCTTTTCTTCGCTGTGGTTCAGCAGGAAGTGTATCTCCGACACGAGTCTTGGTTTCGACTAGCATTGGATTGTGATAATTCATCCGAACCTCATCAATCACACCCACCATCCATATACCTTCCGTGAAAGCAAAGCCTACTATTGGAAGCTCACGGGTTAACCCTTCAAACAGCAACTGATTCACACCATTTATGAAATTAACAAGCTTCAGTGCCATAGAATCTTCACACGACTTCACCTCCACTTCCACCTGTTCTTGAACCTCTTGTTCAAGTTGAACATGTCGAGCAATACCAGCTCTAATGGCTTCCTTGGTCCTCTTCCGTTGTCCTCCATATACAAGAGCGAAATCCATTTGTTTTTGGCTGCACCATTCCTCATGAGGTCTCTTGGCTTCCTTGTTCTTTCGTTCTTCAAAAAGGAGAGAAAATTCCTTTTGCTTTTCGCACCATTCTGTAGAAGTAACATCAGTGACAGACAAGCCCCTCTTCCTCCTGAACCGGTGCAGAAACGACTTAGCTACTCTTTTCTTCTTCTGGGTTGCCACCAAATTACCGTAGTCCTCTATGTCAGGTTCGGCACACATGAATAACCTTCTCTTGGCTTGAACTGGAACAGAAGTGGGTGAATGCATTGCAGTTGCAGTGACAGCAGCAGAAGTGACAGGAGAACAGCAAGCAGAAGATAAAGCAGCTTCAATGGAAAACATCTCTTCATCGCTGACGATCTCAATTGGAATCACTGGAATATTATCGTCCTTGTTAAACGGAGACTTGGAGGATGTTCCCACCATGATGGCCTGATCCAGCAAGTTCGTGGTAGTTAAAATAGCCGTTGGAATCGCCACAGCTGCTGAGGTTGGAGTGCAGTCAGTACTCATGTTTCAGCTCTGGCTATTTGGACTAGATATGCTCTTAGGGAACAAAATCTATACGTTTCTATCTGTTTAATTTTCTGATCAGTTTTCTTCATGGTGAAGATGGTTAATAATCATAATTTGGGAATATCATTTTCTTTATGTTGCTTTTTTTCATCAACAGTCCTTGCACCTTTATAGTAATGTGGGGCAAGGCAAGGAACCATGTAGTTAGTTAGTTATTGGCTTACTGATAATGTGAAAGTGATTTTGATGAAAAAGTGTCCTGTAAAATATCGTTTTCTGAGTCCCACCATGTTTGAAAATCCATTTTGGAGGAGATTTGTAATGGAAGCTAATAAGAATTGGATTTCGTAACCAGCAAGAAAGGAAAAATGATAGGAACAAAAGGGAAAAAAAAACCAAAAAAAAAAAAAAAAGCCATGGGAATCCTAGTAAAAGCACTAAGGTTTTTAAGAAAGTAGACAATAAAGGCAGAGAAAGTATACGAAGGATAGGAAAGCAGTCTTTGTGAGGGAGACTAAGATTAGACTCTTGTAGGTGGATTGGGTACCCGGGTCACATGGTACATTGAACAATTCATATTGCTTTTGGACACATTGCTCTTATGTCCAAAGCCAAAAATGAGAAAAATCTTGATCGGGTAAAGCAATTACTGTCAACAAAAAGATTAGATATATATTTTATACATTTTTTTTGTATAAATCAGAATATCTTTATAAGGTTTGACTCATTTGAATCATTTTAAAAGCTTTTTTTTTAAATCGAAAATGATAATAGTATATCCCTACTCATAAATGACTTTAAGGAATTAAACCACAATCCTCGTGCTTTGAATTACAGTCCTTATAAAATGTTTGAAGTATAACTTACTTCCATTATACTAACACGTCGTCAATATATATAAACATTTTACATTTGAAGAGTGTTTGTTGCACCTCTTAAAATCCCAACATTTTTTATCCACCTTGCAATTGCTTTGTAAGCTTTGAGACCACATTTTACTGTCTCATTCTTTGTTCTTTTCCTTAATGCTTTCCTTTGACAAGTGCCTTCGTACGGGTTTGACCAGGATTCATGCGCGCCATTCTCGATTCTTCATTCTCTCTTCTTAATAACAGCTTTCATGCAGCCCTCAAATTATCTATAAGTATTTGGAAGATGGATCAATTTTTGAAGGTTCGCGTTACAACTGGTAGCAGATGCACATAACAATGAAACATTAGCATTTATTTCTTTTTTTTCACCTGAATCATAATGAAGTGTTTGGTTCTAACATTCAGCTTCTCCTTGAAACATTTGACTATCTACACGATATATTTATCTATGACAACTATCTACACGTTATTTTTAAGGACTATCTAAACATTGTGATTTAATGACGAAGTTGTTTGGATAATTTGTATAAAATTATACTTTGATAGAATATATTTTAAAAAATTAAATTCTCAAAGATTTGAAAAAATAAATTTATATTGACACTTGCTTCCAACTTTTTCTTTCCCCAACTAATGTTACTCCTTTGGTGCCTCCAAGCTCGGAGTTAAATTTCCTTTGTCCTTTACCCAGTCTTTAACCCGAACAGTATCAACTTTCATAAAATGCTTTTTTAATTAACTTTTGTCTTCCGGTTCCTTAACAATAATATAAACGTACAGAATAGGGGGTAAACAAGAAAACCCTGCAATAGTTACTAGAGTCTTTAGAAAAAGAAAAAAATTGCCCTTAAAAACCTACGGTTCAAAAATCAGAATATGCTTAAAAATATTGTATGACTATTTTCATTGCTGAGCTATCAAATTAGCTACGTACCCACAAATAATATGCGCAGAGCAGCGTTCCACTTTAAAGCATGCTTGATAAGAGTAAATTGAAAAGAAAAATACAAAAATGAAAATGAAACGCATCTAAACAGCTTGTTGGTATTTACACCTAAATACGGATTCAAATCATCTTTTCTTTTTTTTGTTTTCTAACTCTATCCCTCTAATTAAGTGTTGACAAATTGATAATAAAATATTTATATTTAAAAAATTAATATTAATTAAAAAAATATTTTTTATTGATTTATTAGCACATGATTAAGAAACATGATTAACGATTGAAAAAAAGATCAGAGAATTTGAATCCCCTAAGTACACCTTCAATCAACACACAGTTATAGTTATTCAATCAACTCCAGTCTCCAGGATTCAACGGATGCACAAGGCTCTCGACCTAATCATCACAGAAATGGATAAAGGTCTCCAAGCCCTGCCTTTGTCAGAAAAAAAGAAAAGAAAAGAAAAGAAAAAAGAAAACATAGCTTCATATTACATCCGGCCATGTCATTGTGAACTGATGAGTTTTAGTCTTTGGAGCCAACTAGCAGTAATTCCTAGCTCAATAGGACAACGCAAAAACAAGCATCACATGGGGAATCTGGAAGCTATTACACCTTCATAGTCCATAGAACCCACAACTTTATCAAATCAACTTTTAGCGTTCAATTTCACAACAGCATGAAGGTAAAAAGACCTTGCTTTGCTTCCTATGGGGAAGGAACTTAGGGATTGAAGACAATCTTGAACTTCCAACGAAAAACCGAACAGCATCACAGCTGACAAGGTTGCATTACAAAGAGACAGAAGTTGCTTGGGAATTTGATTTTAAGTATATTATACTAAAATTTCATGGAACCTAAATATACATATGAATAAATACACCGAAGAACATGAACATCCTACTATCCAGTAAAGCAAGTATTTCAGCTCACTTCTCAATGCACCAATGGAAGTGGGTAGGAGGGAAAGTGTACACAGGAATGAAATAAAGGTTTGCTCACATCTAATGTTCAAATAGCCATGTATAAGAATTAAGAGATGAACTGTACTGAACATCCTTGCCACCTGACCTATTCAACAACGGCAGCATAGGAAAACAATGAAGTTACAGTTTAGAATTGTCATTGATTTAACATTAAACAGTATCCAGCCAGAGAAGGACAACATGTGTATCAGTAAGCTACAAGAGAATTGGAAACTGAATGCAATGATAAAATATTAAACATGTCCACAAAAATTATCATACTTCACCAATGATACATTAACAAAGTAGGCATGACTTAACCATTCCTGTATTAAATTACTGAAAAACGGTTTCCTGCCAAGCAGTATTTGCCAGCTAAAAAAAGGAGCCCACCCTGAGAAACTGGATACAACACATTACTGATACGAAAATGACACAAACAATAGTGAGAGCTACCAAATCCTCGCATCCCCTATCTGCTTCCAAAATCTAAAGAAAACAATATAAAACACAGTTTGCATAACATGTATTTGCATTTACATAACATTTGTTTCTTTTGAGTTTCAAGTAAACTTTGAGCTAGTTGTCTGATAACCAATAAAATTGATCATTTAACGCTTCATTAGCATCTGTAACACTCACATGCCATTCTTCACTCATCTCCAGATATTCCACAAGGGCAGTAATTTTGGGAGCTTTAAATAATAATAGATGCTCATTGTGTCAATACATAGTATTACATACATATATACCTCCAAATGTATTCTTACCCTGCAGGATGTGTAGTAAATTCAAGAAATCACAGATCAGAGACCAAGGAGTAGCTAAGAATCTGGCAGTGCCAGCTGAAAAGTGTAAAAAAAACAGAACAGCTCTCAAGCTAATGCCTCCAAGGCACCAATTCAAGCTCGCCCTGGATCCTTTCAATCCTTTCAAACTATGCAGGATTTTGTCCCAGTATTGGAGCAATCCAATACTAAAAGAAAAATCTCTAAGTTCCATTAATCACCACACACCCTTATATTAATTTGTGGTTGGCCCTATAGCCTTCTTTTCAAGTGATTAAGCATTTCAGCTTCAAGATATTCATGATGGAATGTTTTACTTCAGCTACCTATGTCAAACGCAGGAAAGCCTCTAGAGTTTCTCGGGAGGAAGAAGTCAATGTATGGAAATATTGACTAGCTTCCATTCTATTGGCATTTCCAAAGTAATAAGTAAAATCAACCATTGGAGAATTTGGCAACTTAATAATAGAGGTATTGCTAGGTATTAACACAATTGGTCTAATGACAAATGTGATATGCATGCAGTTGGAATCTCCTATTAATATGGGACAAACAAATGACATAAAGAAGTAGAGAACATGAAATATAAGATAGAACAACCAATCCTTTTGAAAGTCGATGAATGAGTAATTACCATCCTTCTTCAACACAGTAAGCCCCACAATTGTTCACAAACACTAGTAACAAACTACAAAAAAGAAATGAAAAATGAAAAACTTGACAATATTTTCAAACCGTGTTGTCAAGAGTACATCCAATCAGGTTGCAGATGCAGACTTTAACCATTTACCAGTTTATCATGGTCAAAACAGCAATCAAATGGATGCAACTGGCTAAAAATGATTCCTGGATTGCAGATACATATTGATGAAACCAGAGAAAGTAGCTTTGCAAGTTAACAATTACGAAGCAACAATTATTCAATTCAATAATAACTACTCAAAGGGGAAAACGAGT
Organism: Castanospermum australe; assembly: GCA_019955255.1. Lineage (NCBI taxonomy): Eukaryota > Viridiplantae > Streptophyta > Magnoliopsida > Fabales > Fabaceae > Castanospermum > Castanospermum australe. The sequence goes on from NSJW01000470.1 coordinate 315,089, forward strand.
AAAATATGAAGTAGATAAGTTCACTATATTAAACACTATCAATGCAACAATAGATAGTGTGGCCAATTTATAGTCAGAACCGCATAACAGACATTATGAGCTGAATTTTCAGCTTTCTAGCAAGTCTCAATTTTCTTTCTGCTTGCTCAAACTAGGTCAAAAGAATAACAAAATCAGCGGAGAATTAAGATACTTTCCCAATCAATTGTATCCACTAACAGTAGGATATATGGAAAATTCCCCCCTCCCCCTTCTACAATAAAGACCAACTCTTCCCATCGATTTACTGAACAAAAAATTTAGTACTACAACATATAATATGTTAGAAGCCCATGTCAAGTGTCCACCTTGACCAATTAGACTACCTTCATCCTCCCCCATTGACCTACTTATTCTTCTCTCATTTCAGGTCTGGATTCAACTACTTGTTTTTCACTGTTAGCCCAAGTTCACCTGCAACAATAACCGTGGTTGCCATGTCCAGGAACATTCCATGCTCCACAACGCCCGCAAGTTGCAGAATTGCATCGCTTGCAGCCTTCAAATCACCAATACTCTTCTTAAAATACAAATCTACAATATAGTTTCCATTGTCTGTTACAAAGGGTTCGTCCTTTTCTCCAGAAGTCCTGAGCTTGACAACACAATCCGACTCCTCAAACAACTTCTGCAGTCTAACAGCAGTAAATTTCCAGCAAAATGTTATAATCTCAACAGGCATAGCTAGACCACTACCCCCCAAATACGGTACCAATTTGGACTCATCCACAATGACAACGAATTTCTTGCATGCACCCTCCACCATTTTCTCCCTTAAAAGCGACCCACCCCGGCCTTTCACCAAGTTTAAATAAGGATCAACCTCGTCAGCACCATCAATCGCGAGATCGACAACTGGGTGCGAATCGAGATCCGACAATGGAATTCCCAGCAACAGGGCTTGCTCGTGGGTCTTCTTCGATGTGGGTATGCCTATAATGTCCTTGAGCTTGCCCTGGCGCAGAAGCTCGCCGATTCGGTCCACCGCATGCTTCGCCGTGGACCCAGTTCCGAGACCCAGAACCATGCCAGACTCGACGTACTCGACGGCCTTGTAGGCGGCGATTTTCTTCAAATCGTCCTGGGTCAGAATCACAGGGGGCGGGGACAGGGACGAAGATGGAGAAGAAGGCACCAAGAGACCCGCCTCCATGGCTGCTTTCTCGGACGAAATGAAATGGGGATAAGGAATAGCCATCTTGGGTCCTTCAAATAGCCAAAAGAAGATTCAGAAGGAAAAAAATTTCAGCACCCAAGAAACTGGATAAGCTAGTGAACTTGAGATGGAAATCAAATCAAGACAAAAACTCTCATGGCGAAGAAGCAAATTCAGGAATTGGGTGGTTGGTTTTGCATACCCCGGATATCAAAAAAGACAAAAAAAAAATGAATAGAAAATCACAGGGAAAAAGAGAGGAAAAAATCTAGGAACATGTGGAGCGAGAAGAGACAGAGATTACGGTAAGGATTAGGAAAAGGTACGTGTGGTGGTGATTTGGAGGAAGATAGACAGGGCTAGAGAGGAGTGGAGAGGAGGCGAGGTTGGCTTGGCTATGGGGAAGGGTTTGGGGGGTAGCAAAGCATTATATAGGGGAAGGGAAGGGGAAGGGAAGGAGGGGTGAGCGTGGAAGAGAAAAACGAGGTTGTTTCAAATATTGTTGTTGAAGCAAATTGACGTATTCGCGCGGTCCAGGCCAGAGATTCGCAATCGCAGACGGAACAAAATCCTACAGCTTGGGAGATCAATATGCACTTGGAAGACTAATATATTTCAATAATTTAAATTAATTTTATATCCCTTTTATCAATTATCCTAATAATCTTAAAGTATTTAATATATTTTATGATTTTAATATATTAAATATTTTCATATTTTATGTAATACTTTTTTAATCAAACATCAAAAAAATTATTTAAAGGATATAACATTACTTAATATATATATATATATATATATATATATATATATATATATATATATATATATATATATATAAAGAATGCTAATTTATTCGCTTTTATGAGTAGGTTAGCTTCTTTTTTTATTAGATAAAAAAAATTTATTTTTTTTTAATTAATTTTATTAATAATGTCCATTTTTTTGTTACTATAATAGTATTTATTTTAATCATTATAGCCCTCGTAACATTTTAAACATTAAAAAAATGAATAATTAAATAACTGAATTTTTTCTCTCATTAACTACTAATTTTATAATTTTCTTATATATAGAAAATATTAATTTACTTTCTTTTATGTGTAGGTTAGGTCTTTTAATTAAAAAAAATTCCGTCTATCTTTTTTAATCAATTTTATTAATAATATCTATTTTAATATTTGTCAATCTCATATTATTTTACATATTAAAAAATTTAATAAATAATTAAACTTTTTTCTCTCCTAATAACTATCAATTTTATAATTTTACTTAAACTAACTTTATAAATTTTATTAATTAAAAGCTCAAAAAAACTTATTAATTAAAATAAATTATTGAATAAAATAATATCATAAAATGTTTAATTAAATTACATGATATAAAATTTTTAAATTTTTTTCAAAATTTATTTTAATTTCTTTAAGTAAATTGACTCTAATTTTAAATATAACGGTAAATACTAAATACCTATCAATAACCATTTCTTAAAATTATTATAAACAATATCATCAATTTAAACTTGTTTAATGTGTCATAATTTAATTAATTAACTTCTAAACCTTCTCATGCAATAACGCAAGCGGGAGAGAGAGGAGAAGGTGATAAATAATCAAGCACAAGTGTAGCCGGTGGCTCATTTGAATGAGATTTAAAAAAAAATGTCTTTTTATATGAATTTTTCTTTAAAAATATTTTTATAAAAACTAAAAATTATTTTTATTTAAATACAATATTTAGAAAGTATTTTTTATATTTAAATTTTTTATGTTATATATAAAGATTTTTCTTTAAGCACAAAATTTTAACTAAAAAAACATAAAAAATATACTTTTTTTAGTATTTTAACTTTTTTAAAAAATACATGTATACACATTAAAATAAAAAGTATATATTAAAAAAATTTATCAATAAAAGAACGTACAAACAAGCACACAAATGTAAGCAAATACTTGTGTTAATTTCTTATTCCGTAGAGAAGGGGAGAGGCAGAGGAAATGCTACTCATGGTCACGAAAGGGATCAGCACTCTATGACAATTAAGTTGAAATGTCCCTCAAGGCAATGGCACCAACTAAACGCCAATCATTTTAGCATGTTTGAGACAATGTTTGTGCCTCATAAAAGCTGGTTTGAGTGCAAAACGTGTTTCAGAATTAGTGCTATTGTATTAGGTAATTTTGAGACAATTGATTTTACATTTTAAACGTAGTTTTGATACTCCATTGCAAAAGTAACATTTTATTGTTTTTGTAATGGAAAAAACCTGTTTGCATATATATTAACATAAATACTTTTATAATTTAATATTATATTATTATTTTTTGTAATTGATACTCTTTTAGTAATTATATATTTAAAAATAATTTTTATTAATATTATCTAAACAATATTTATTTTGATAAAATTATTTTTTAAATAAAAGTTTATAGATATAAATTACTTCAATCGACGTTAGTGATAGATGTTCAATTTTGTATGAAGCAAATATTACTGAGAGATATTCTTGTTTTGATACTTGATCATACTCTAAAAAATTAGTCTCTTATCTATTAAATAAAAGGATATTCAAAAAAATAAAAAAAAATTATTCTAACTAAAATTAAATTAGTTCAAAATTAAATTTATAAAAATTTAAAGTCACATTTTTGTGGAATTAGATTCCCATGAGAATGGAGAGGAAGTGCCTGCAATAAAGGCACGTGTACGTGTGGTGTATTTTTCTTGTGAAAATGTTATATTACATGAACAGAAAGGCAGAAAGGAAAATGAGGTTCTCGTTCATCTTCATCTCTTGCATTTTCAAATTCTTTAGGAGACCCCCTTTTTGAAGCATTTTGACTGGACTGTGGAAATGGAAATTGATGGGATAGGAATCCCCCAACTTCATAGAAGGTGTTTCCCATAAATAAATAAATAAAAAACAAAGAACTTCATAGAAAGTATAAACCAAAAAAAAAAATTATCCATTGAGCTAAGCAATTAGAGTGTTATTTAATTTAATTTAACATTTAATATTTAATATTTAATTTTAGCTTCTAGTAATAATTTGTCCTTTGGGCTGCGTCCATGTGAATGGAATCGAAAGGTAGTCTTGGCTCCGTAGACCTTAGCAATGAGTAGTGGCAAACAAGGCGTGAAGCTTGCTTTTATTACGAATCTCCGCATATTCCTCATCCTCTTCAATGCATTTCAATTCTTTTCTCATATTTTTTTTTTATAATTTTATGATCTCGTGCTATTCAGATTTCGTTTTATTTACTATATTATTAGATATCAGGTCCGTGGAATGTAGGAATTTATTATATTTGTAAGTGATAAGGTTATTTTATTTTTACAATATTATTTCTAAATTTAAAAAAATTAAGAATAATGTTTTTTATTTATAGAAAAATTAAGCTACGAAAATAATAATTTTATTAATATTTAATGTATGTATCTTAAAATTATAAAGAAAATTTTAATTATTTATAAAATTGGTATTCTTTTAAAGAGCCAAAATTCTTTACTCTTTTTTGTTTTTTTTTATTAGATTCTTTTCCTTCTTAGACTAATAAAAGTTGGCTAGGAGGTCCAAGCGAGGGACGATTATAATATTGTATACCTACGCTTGTTTGATGATGACATATATGCTGCAGGCAAGTTGCTTGGTTGTTTTCATTAAAAAAAAAAGTTTATTTTTTATACTACTTTATTTGTGTAAGGGCATCTTCTTGGGAAAGGTCTATAATTCGGCTTCGCAGCTTTGGTCGCACCTATGCCCTGTGCCTATGGCCCATCTTTCTTTCTTTGTCCGCATTTTCTGAGGTGCAGAGACGCCCAAAGGCAATTTGATGTTTGGACTTCAGAATGGGGAATGGGTGGATTCTTATCTTTATGGCTCCCCTTTAAATAAAAAATTCACTTTTATATTAAAATAAGTTGTTGGGAGGGCCTCCATAAAAAGGTGAATTAAACTTATAAATTATTTTAATTTTTTTCTATTTACTTATTTTTTATAAATTTTTTATTTTTAAAAAATATATATATATTTCTTTAAATATTTTAGTAAATATATACATATCTTTAAAATATTTACACATATTTTTCTTTTATCTTAAAAATATTTTATACATAAATCTTTCAAAAAAAGTTTATATTTATTTTTAAAACAAACACATATCTTCTTAAATATTTCAATAAATTTACATATATTATTAAAATATTTATACATATTTTTATATTTTAAAAATATATTATATTTAAATTTCTTAAAAAAAATTTATGTAAATTTTAAAAATAAGCTAGGAACAGATAAATAAAAAAAATTAGAATAATTTAATCCAAGATTTATCGTAGGATCTGGATAGTTGAAAAAGAAGTCTAAAGAGATAAAAAGTCTCTCATTTTATCTTTTTTAATTTTCTTTTCTTTTTATTTTTTTTCCTACCAAAGAATTTTTCTTTCCTACTGTTAGTGCAGCAAAATGCACAGCATGCAACAGATTTATAATTAGGATATACATGTCATTTATAGAATTATTTTTTTTCTCTTTATTCAAACATTTGAAAAAAAAATGATATTATTATATTTATTTTTTCTTTTTTTCCCTCTTTTTCTACCTTTTCATTTTTCTCTCCAAACATAGTGCTAGTCCCGATTCTGCAATGTTAAATCACCCAAGAGAAAAAAAAATGTTGTATTCTGTTATTATTATTCTCGTGTCGTGTTTTATGCCTTTGTAAGCGTTTGTGTTATTTAAATAATTAATGTTTAAAATTAATAAATTTATATAATATTCTTATGAAAGATTTTATTATAAATTTATAACTAAGATCAAATTTAAAATTATTTTTAATGATACAAAAATGAGTATTGTAACTTTTGGTTTGATTCGATAAGTAGAGAAAAAAATAAAAAATGGAGGAGTGTACTTTTCCTCTATTTAGTTGGACGAATTTTAAGAAAAAAAATTTATAATGAAAAGATTAATTTATTTTGAGTTTGAAAGATAATTAACAAAAAGTAATAAGAAATTTGGTTGGGCAAGTGAATATAATGATAAGATAATTTTAAGGAACTTTGTTAACTTATTTCATATCTAATTTATTTTCTAATGTTTTACTCGATATTATTTATTTCTATAATTTATTTTAGTGTGAAAATTAAAATTTTCTTCACAGTATTATACCATTATTAAAATCAAGTAAATGAAATGTAACAATTTAATTCATCAATACATACATATAGTAATTTGACTTGAATCTAATAAATAATATTAGATAAAGTATATTAAATATTAACTTAATTTAAATAAAATTATTATTATTATCATCATATTTCACTCTCTTATTTTTTTTATTTCAATATAAATATATCAAATACTATTACGATTCAAATGAAATTACTAATATCATATCTCACTCCTCCAAATTCCTTTTTAAGATGAATAATTTTATATCTTCTTCAACAATTAACTTAATAATTCTCTTAATTATTAAATCTAAAATATTAAATATATTTTAGATATATAAGATATTAAATATGTTTTTAATTTTCATTTAATATAATTTATTAGATATTAAGAAGATTATTAATAAAATTATTTAAGAAAATAAAGAATTATTTTATATATATATGTGTGTTGAACATTAACACAAATAGAACTATTTTAATTAAAAATAAATAAAATTATTCTAAATGATCTTATAAATAATCTAAAATATATATAAACATATGTATGTAGAACAATAAAAACTGCCTCATATATGCTCGAAATTCATTTATATATAATACATTTTTCACCGACATTCCTAATCTCTGGAGTTTTAATAACTCAAGCCATGGTTATCCATTTCAAATGCACAATATTCACAGTTGTCACTATCTCAAAATAGTCCCTTACGTAAAATTAAGTAATTTTCCTCTCTTCTATCACACAACATGTAGGCCACGTTTGTTATAAGAATAAAATAGATATAAGAGAAAGAGTGATAATAAAAATAAAATGAGTATTTTAAAATTAAAAAAATTAAAATTTTTTAAGAAATAAAAAATGAGTAATCCTCTTATGATTTTTTTACTAAATAAAAAATAAAAAATGAAAGTCACAAGGGCATAAATCAACAATTGATTTGTAATGCTTATCCCATATCTTTCCATGATCAACTTAATTACTCATAAATGTAAACGTTTATATTAAAGTCATACATTAATTTCAAAATTAATATATACTTAATAAAATTTAAATAAATTTGTTATTTATTTTATTTAAATCATATTGTACTAAATACGTTTCTTTATTTTTTATTTTTACCCATTATATATATAGACATCCATAGCCTAAAAATCGTACATCAGGGCAGTTAACACTTAGTAGTTAGATGGAGCAACACGACACCGCTGAGAAGTGCGTACATTCATTCCTTTCAAGATTCATGCAATGCACGTGCAGTTGCACATGCATGACCGATAATATTCCCTATTTTAAGTGCGAGAGTTAGGGCTGCAGCAAACGATTCGTCGTTTTGGGGCGGTCCATTTTATTTGAGTCAGCAAAAATATGTTGTTGAGTCATATTTAGAAACTCATCTGTTGGGTCGGCTCGATCTGGTCCGACAGCAACATTCGGATCAGTTCACTTATTTTTGTAAATTATAAAAAGTATCAAATTAATGTGTTTGATTCATAAATAATTTTTGGCAAAATTATATATTATAAATTAACTCATAAATGCTTTTTATATTTAATATGCTTTTTCAAGTAAGTTTTTTAAACATGAAGTGTAAATAAGACATATTAATTTTGTCTTATATTAAAATTTAACTTAAATGTAAAAAATAAATATAGTAAAAATCAATTTCGAGAAACTTCAATGCCATATTTTTTTTTTGATGTGTTCAATATCATGTTAAGTATAAACTATTTCAAAAACTTAATTTTTAAATTAAAAATACATGAATGATTATTATATGATCAAACCGATAAAAAAGAGGTAATTGTGTAACATGTCACTTGTATGAGATCTCTACATAAAAAGTATAACATAATTCAAAACAAATAATAATAATAATAATAACTTGTAAGTTGTAACATATTGCGTTGCCTCTTTAGCCAGTATGAAGGCGTTTCAAACTTGATGACTAGTAAAAGTCCAAACATGGACTCACAAGTTTCGCACGTTGAATGAACCAACAGTTTCTTTTGTTTTGTTTTTTTTTTTGGTGTGGAGTTTCTTTTGTGTTTTTTGTTTCAATTGACGTTCTCCTAGCTTTTTCCATTTACAACTCACGTTCTAAGATTTAGCGAAGAAATATCTTAGAATAAAAAAAAGAAAATTACTTCAAATTTTTTAGGAGACTATTTGATCTCCAAATTAAATTCTACCATCACTGTTTTGTTTTTACTTTGACCGATCTGATCACGCTTCTAAAACTGAATTTTCGAATATTAAATGCAAAAATAAGTAAATTGATGTTTATCCGGTTAAACTATGCGAACCATTCAACTTTTATTATTTTTTCTTCTACTTTAATTTCAAAGCATCATTGTTTCTTAAATTTTATTGATTTAACCTCCTGAATATATGTGATTACAAATGGTGAATCTAATATAAAAAAAATTATTCTTTATCTATAATTGATATTTACAAATTTTTATGGTTTCAAGCATAATCATGAGGAACAAATTACATCAATCAATGTTTCAATAAATAAATCATACATCACAAAGTTAAATAATTTTTATTAAAAAAATTAGACCAATTACAACCTTGAGCAATAAATGACAAAGCATGAAGTCAGAGGAATTTTTTAAAGAAAATTATTATTATTATTATTATTAAAGTAGAGCACTGTTATGAGAATTAGACCGGACTGGCCGGTTCAACAGGTCGGACCGGGAACCGATCCCCTCACCGGTTCGGACGACCTCCCAAAACCGATGAGGTCAAAAATCGGTGAACCGGTTCCAAACCGGTTGAACCGGTCAACCCGGTATCGGTCCGTATAGTTGCCGGTTCTTAGTTTCTTCTTTTTTTTCGAACGGCTTAATTGAAACAACGCCGTTTTGTTTCATATTTTACAAAAAAAAAATGCATTCGACGACGTCGTACTGGAGCGGTTGAAGAAAACCCTCAGCAGCAGCAGCTTCCGCCCCCTCCGCGATTGAAATTCGAAACCCCAGGCCTCAGCAGCAGCTTCCGTCTCGCACCGTAGCCTCAGCACCGCAGCCTCCATTCTCGCGTCGTATACCGTAGCCAGCCAGCACCGTCAGCTCCGTTTCCGCACCTCAGCTCCGGCGTAGCCTAGCCAGCAGCGCCAGTGTCCGCCTCCGCACCGCAGCTCCCCCGTCGTTCTAGGTAGAGACTTTAATCACTTTATTAATTCTTACATCTGTTTTGTATTTAGTCTAAAACTACTTTTACGCCATGTATTGTTGTATTACACGATTTCTGCTTGGATTTTCTGGCTTCTGGTTGGATTTTCGTTTTTTAAATTTTTGGATATTTGTTGTATGTTGTTTAAGTGTTCGTACGTAATTGTGTGGTGACTGTGGTCTAGGATTCATCTTTTATAGTTGATCATGATTATTTATTATGCTGAATGCAATTTTGGAGGGCACAAATGTCCTCATTGTCTCCAAGTAAACCCCACTTTGCATATTTATAGAGACACCATATGACCATAGAACTTGCCTTGCTGTGCTTCTGTGTGTAGGCCACGTACACCTTCCTTATGTGTCATCTCATGTTGCAACTTATCCCACATACAGGTTATTTGTCGCAGAGATTGGTAATGTGCAGTGTAGTAATATTCAATGCACCCAAATTGGCAAAACTTTAAACTTTGCACATACTCTATTGGTTTTGAACTGTTGTTGAACTGCTCTACCCAAATGTTTCAACTATTAGAAAATTTATCTGAAAACAAATGTCAAATGACTTCACCTAAACGTATAAATGAAGCTGACCACATGAAAACTGATTTTATACCATAAAAAATTATTTGAGCACCAAACATTAATACTCTATAGCCTTTGATTTTGTAATTTTACTTTTTTCAGATATGGATATTGAATTTGGAATGTCTGAAGCAATAATGCAGCCTTCATTTGATGATGATCATGATGGTGGAGATGAACAAGAAGATGATTTTTTTGATGAAGATATTCAATGAATTAATCTGATTATGATGATCTTGTATAATTTGTGAATTTTTTTATGACTACTTTTGATGAAACATTGTTAAACTTATGTTGTTTATATGAATGTCATATTTTTTTACTTTATGACATTATTTTGTTGTGTTTCTTATATGAATGTAACATTATTTTTTTTTATGATATTATTTTTTTTATGTTTTAAATAATTTTATTATTAATTTATATTATATTTTATAATTTTTATTTATTTTATTAGTATATAAATAATTATATATATATTTTAATTATATTCCGGTTCGACCACAGTTCAACCACAGTTCGACCATTGACCCTTAAATCAGTACCTCGACCAGTTCAATGACTTTCAGAACCTTGGGAAGGAACCACGGAATTACGGTGGACTAACGCTGAGGGAATAGACTGACTGCGACTAGACCATGTAATGCAATAAAATGACACGTTTCCCATGTGGAAATGTTAAAAGCATATTGTTATCTAATTAAACTTGGCCACCTAGCGATCATGGTCTTCGTTGACATTCTGAAGATTTTGGAGAACTAGTTTGCTAAATAAAGGGCTTGCTGGTCTGCAATTGTGTGATAAATGGAGCATTAGAAAACTATAACGTCCACTTGCATCTATGTCAAATTGAAAATAAATTTGTAGAACTGTTTTAAATCCCATTAGAGTAAGGAGGGTTGGGTTTTACAGAAGTTCTAACTTCTAAGCTTCTGCTTATAACCCAAATTCTAATGGTGGTAGCACAAAATCAGCCAAAGCCAACAATCTCAAAGAAGGTATAGAACAGAAAAGCAAGATTTGGGTCCTTTGACATTTACTGTGCTCTTTGATGTAAATCTAGAAATGGACTTAAGATCACCACCTAGAGCTTGTGGTTACTAATACAAGGCATAACGTATGCACTAATTATACTCCACAGCATAAATATCACCATGAACAATATAAAAAACTTAAAGCTGTTAAATAAAAATATATAAAATTAACATGACTTTTCACACAAGATCTCTTTAAGTTTAAAGTGGACGACAATGATTGAATTTTAATCATTTGGTCGTAAAAGTTTTAATATCATGCTATAAATTAAATATTTCATAAACTCAAACTGTTGGGTGAAAATAAATAAATAATTTTATATTCCTGACATATCTCACACCTACTGGTTCCATAGGATCAACTTTCAGAAGGGAAACATCATTGACCAGGGAAAACCAGTTCAAAATCATACGAAGAACATTATTTGCATCCATTATCAGTACCAATACTGTGCACAATCTCAGTTGTGCCTTGTACTCCAAATTACAATGCAATGGCAACAATCTGCTAACCTTTTAGGCACTAAAATATGCAGCAACTTTAAACATACTAAATTATTTTAAAGTAAATAATGATGTACAGGGAAAGCGAGAAAAGGGAAAATACATGCTGCCAGAAGAGAAGTGCTGAAGCTTCGCTAACTGCATAACTCCTCAGGCTGGCAATTGCTCCCATAAGATGGCACTTGGTGATGTGTACTGTAACAAAAGCACAAATCTAAACATAGCATCATTCTCATTCAAAAAATTTAGCTTATCAGACAATGCCACAATCCCAATTCCCAGGAGAGGAAGCACCAGGAGTCTTGCCACGGTTATACCAATTGTAGTTCTAAGTCCAAGTGTAGATTCATTTGGTCCTTCAGCAAGCATACCCCCCAGTATAAGCATCACAGAAGGTACCATTGCCCCAGCTAGAATATTCAAGCTGTCTGTAACGAATGATAGTGGAGCATCATATCCAAAGAAAAAAGCTTTCATCTGAGGCACTGTGCCAATGATGATAGCCAACAGAGAAGCAATTGTTGGGGGTTGAAGTATGTGCTGAATTGGAGTTTGTTCAGCAACAATTCTGATCCTCATGACAACTCTAGGCTCAGCCAAACACCTAATGGACCAGGGACTATTGCCACTGCTCTCTGCTGCGATTTCAAGGTCAGGAATAGAGGATGAGGAAATACCCGAAATGCTCTTAAAAGATTATGGCAATAAAGAGTTCATTGGATACACTTTTTTTTAGAAAAAATATTTTTTTAATTTTTTTTAAAAAAGCATTTCAACACATTTTCAAGTGTGTTTAGATACAATTTTTTAAAAAAAGTAAAATTTTAAAAAAAATAATTTATCTTTTTTTTTAGAAGACAATGATCTCTAATTTCTGAAAAAAGTAGAAAGTGTAGTGATTTTTAATATAATTTTATGACAAAAATATCATTTATCTTTATTAAAAAATTATATTTTATATTTTTTTTTCTTATAAACCTTATTAACATAAACCTTTTTAAATAATTTTATGAATTACATTTTAAACAACGCAACTTTAAGTCATTGTGCCCTAATATCTTAAATTGAATTCTGATTTCAATGACTATGTCACTTAGAGAAAGTAAAATAGAACAATATTAACAAAATATTGTTAAGCCTTTGGGTACACAATTAGACATGTTGTTATTATTTTATGTTTCGTTTTGCATGACGTTATTACCATGACATACTTAAAAATCTCACCGTCCCTATTATGCTAGCCCATTTAATCATATCTTACATATTACACCTCATCATATCTTGCATTTGGATGTATTTTTTTAATAATTTTGATATAAATTAAGTGCTTCTATTCTTTTTTATCTAAACAAACTTAAAAATTTTTTTATTATTTAAAAGTATTTCTTAAATATTATATCTAAATATAAAATTATTTTTTTAAAAAAAATCTATTAAAATGAAATATATAAAAAAATATTTTTAAAAAAATTTATCCAAACGAGTTCAAAAATGCCTTGGAATGTTCACTCTCTTTGACCTCAATGCCAGGCCACTCAGCCTCTACAAGGAGTGGCCCACTGATATCGTTAAGTGCCCCTTCTCCCTCGATTTCATCCCCTTCCTCAACAACCTCTTGATACTCCATAGGAGGCTCCATCATGTGATAAACAGAAGTGTAAACAAGAATTGAAGCAACCCAATGAGATGAAGAGACATAAGCAACCCCTCTTGAGTGGCAAGAATCCCCAAATGGATTATTTTCAGTCTGGCGAACACATCCAACCACAGCAAGAAGGAGATTTCCAGTGTTTCCAAATCCCGTCATTATGATAGTAAATCTGTTAAGCCGTGGAGGTGGCCGACAAATGGCCACCACCAAGAACCCAAGCATGCAACCGAGAAATGTACTCACCAGCACATTAACGGGGATAAACCACCAGTCCACAAAGTTCTCAAGAGTGATGCTTTCACCCAGTTCAGTAAATATTGTGCACGGCAAGAACAGAGCAAATACAAGTTTACTGAGCAGTTTGAATGTAGCTTTGGGGATGAGTTGCATTTTTGGGTTTGCAAGTAGTACTCCTATGACTGTTAGGCAGAGCAGCTTCGACAAAGGTGCTATAGCTGTTCCAAGATCTTCACCGCGAGACCTCGTATTATTTTCATACAAACCAACAAACTCTCCTGACATGTTTACCTCAAGAACTCGAAGACAAGGAACAAAATCTCCTGCAGCAAATCTTGCAGTGAGCATATAAATGAATTCACATAGCCCATAAAACCAAAATGCATAACAGTATTAAAATTGATATCCATTGCACATAATACTAACGAATCATCAACATATATGAAAAAAATATTAATCGAAAAGACAAAACTGGTGTCACTAATATCACAAGAACAAAACAGAACAAGAAAATGATAATGGATTTCAGATAAAAGCGAAGTGCAGTAGTATCTAGAAGAATTAGAATTACCACAACCTGCAGAGAGAGAGGGAACTTACAAATTAGCAGATGCAGAAAATTCGTGACCCAGTTGAAAAAAGGTCAAAGCTTTCACGTTTATCCCGCTGCAGCCAACGGGAAAAGGAATCAATTCACGAAATGCTTCACGGTCTTCGGGCAAATCAAGGGGAGGTCTGATAGCATGAGAATTTGTCAGTCTCAACCAAATGCTCAGGTCCTCAGGATCAAGACTTGGTGAGTTATGACATTCATATCAACCAAAAAACTTGATCATATTTTTCATACTAGTGTGCTTAATTTTTATTTGGAAAGCATTGATTATTTTTCCTTAGCAAAAATGCAAATAATTATAGAAATCTGCGTATTTAATAAATTTCCTTATATGCAAACAAATATTGGTTCAATTAATAAAATTGACTTTCATGGACTGAAAGGTTTTGAGTTCGATGCGCTGTAGCATACCTTAATATTGAAATGATTCAATTCTCCATCTCCTTCAATTTATTATATAAAAAAAATTTGTTAAATGATCAAACGAGAGTTTAATTTTAAAATCTTTTTAATTACTTAAACTAGTTGTTTATCTTGAACATTGGACGAATACTTGAAATTTTATTTTTTAATTAGTATTTTTATATAGCTTAAATTAAAAGTATGATTTTTTTATTATAAAATACTATGTCCAAGTTCATATATGAGAATATATAAATTCATGTTTCTATTAACAAACAAAAATTTAAAAGATCAATTTATGTTTTCACCATTTCTTTTATAAAATCTTAAACATAAGAATCATAATGAAAATAACATGACTTTTTTTATAATTATTAATGAAAATATATTAGTTAAAAATAAAAATAAAAAACAAATCAAATACCTCCTTAATTTTTTAGACAACTAGAGTAGAATGTAATAACAAAATTAAACAATTTTGAAAAAAAGAAAGCTTAGTCTCACTTAAATTACTACTCTTGGACACAAGGGCCTGATTTCTTAATATTATGTTCGGATAGGGGGTTAGGAAAAAAATATGTGATAAGGCTTATTTAAAAATTTTATAAAAGAAAGAGAACAAAATGAGAATTTTTAATAAATCTTTAAAAAAAAAATTTATTAATTTTTATAAATATTTTAAAATTTTTTTAATTTAAAATATTTAAAATATTAAAATAAAAAAATAATTTATTAATTAATTTTTCATTCACTTTCCTTTCTTTTTTATTCCCTCCAACTTTCAAACATATCCTAAAGTAATACCAGCGCGGGTTATAGTTTGACCAAACTACAAGTGTACAAGAGGAACATAGATGACTTTAACGAGAATAAAGGGAAGGACGAGACCTATACCAAAAACAAAAAAAAGTGAAGGAGGAGACAATTGGTCACAATAGATGTTAACATGACCCATTATTGCAGCCCATGGCCCACAAAATGCTAGCAAAGTGGGTAGAGCTTGTTGAGGCCCAACACGAGGATGTGGGCTTCCAAGGCTAGGGACATTGCCGCTGCCTCAGTTGTTAACTTTGTTATAAAATGGTGCATTTATTAGACTGTTTTATAAATTTATAGACTTATAATAAGTTTGTTGTTGTGTTATCTTGGTAGTTGGCAGTTTAAACTTTAAACTTGTGGCGAACTTTATTACGATATTGTCATTTTGAAACTTATAAGATTGGATTATGTAAAGAGTTTATGTTTTAAATTTTGTCTCAATTATAATCGTATTAGTTTTATTTAATTTTGTACATATATATATATGTTATTGAAATACTTTTTCACATAATTTATCAATGTGTGTTGGTTCAAGTAAACAAAACTTAGGCTCCTTAAGTATGTGATCTCGAGTTCGAGGTCAAGGTGCATGTGTATGAAAAAAAAATACTATTAGAAGAGTTCTCTTACAAAGACCCGACCGTAACTTAGGGTGCTAGGCTATTCGCTTAGACTCTTTGTATCAAAAAAATAATTTTTCATATTATTTTAATTTGAACCATTATAATTGCTCACAAATTGATAATTTATTATCTTTGTTCTTTTATTTTATGAAAAGCTAAAGTATTGATTTTTCATCAATAATTTTTAGTTTTTTTCTTATTATTTAAAGCGTACCTACATTTGATAGGATTAAAATCCCAAAACTTGATAATTGCTAATTGCAGATTTCATTTTGTTTTAGTATTGAAGAGTGGTTTAGGTACTAGATTCAAAAACCTCTATATAATAGTTAGAGATTTATTCAATTTTATATTGATATTGTGGTGTTTGTAATTATTATTATTGTTTCCTAAAAAATGTATATTTACTCAGTTCTTGTCGTATAACAAGTCTATTGATTTGCAGATTTTTTTTAAAATTATTATATGAAAGCATTATATTCCTATATATGCTGTATTATTTTATTTAAAAAATATTTCTATGTAAAAATTAGTATCAAAAAATATTTTCATCCAATATTCATTTGTGTCATGGAAAATGTTCAAATGCTTACCCCCACCTCCTAGACATCACCAACTACTACTGCGCTGTTGCTATTGATCATCTTCCGTCGACGTTATTGTTAGCGGAGGCTAGAGCGACTCTCAAAAACGTTTTCATTAATTAAAGGTAAATATTTAGTTATTATATTTTATATTTATTTTTAATTTAATTCTTATTTTTTTAAAAAAATTCTTATAATTATCAATATTTTTAATTTAATTTCTTTTTATTAAGTTATACATATATAACATAATAGATGTTGACGTAACTAACTCTTTATATGTCTTATATGCACTAATTGATAACATCATAATACTTTTACCTAAGTAATAAATAATAGTTAAATTAAAAATATTTAAAATTATAAAAATTCAATTAAAAAAATATAAAAATTAAATTAAAAATAAATATAAATTATAAAAATTTAAATACGACAATTATCATTTTTAAGAATATAATTCTCACAAATAATACTCTCAAAATTGATATTCTCATGAATATTATTCTTTTAAAACTTAAATCACACATCCGCTAACTATCAAATAAATTGTCTCATTTAAAAATCACAATATAATATTCCTGGCCATAACTAATTAAATAGATAAAATTTAAGTTAATCAGTTTGAAAGATTAAAGTGTATTATTGCTGTCTCGAACGATTAAATTAGTAAAGTTCAATTAATGGCTTATCAGAGGTTTTTTTTTATACGCTTATCAGAGGAAATGATAAAGCGTAATTGGCTCAATTTTTTTTTACTATTATAATAAATTAAAACCGCGACCCAACATACGGTACAGTGAAAAAGAATGAAAAAAATTGGTAAGAAAACTTGTTTATTATAAAAAAGAAACTATGTCAAAAGTTAAATAAACATTGCATGTTTAATTTTGATTGATTTAAAAAAAATTATTTTTAATTTTTTTAATAAAATTTTAGTTATAAAATATTTTAAACATAAAATAAATTAATTAATACATACTTAATTAAAATAAATTAAAGAGTAAAAATTTATTTTAATTTTTTAAAGATATAAATGACATGAATCTAATCTTTAAAAATATTAACATTAATTTTATTTTTTAATTATAAAAAATAATATTAAAATAATTCTTATATTATCAAATATAAAAATATTGTTAATAGGGTATTTAATTAAAAAATTAAATTAATATAATTTTATATGATTGAAGATTTAATTAATAATATTTTATATGATTAAAAAATTAAATAATATTAACTTATTTTTTAAAAAATAAATTAATATTAATTTTTATTATTTAAAAATTAAATTAATGTTAATATTTTTTAAAATCAAACACAATTAAAATAAATGTTTAATCTTATCTTTTGTTTGAATTGAGAAAGAAAATAAAAAAATAAAGAGAATAAAATAAAAATATTTTCTCTTTTATTGTTTGGATTAAGAGAAAAAATAAAAAACAAATTTTTTTTTTATCTAGATGTATAAAAAAGTAAGAGTAAAAAAATATATTGACAAAAAAAAATAAATATACCTCTATTCTAATAAAATAAAGAAAGGAATCAAGATTGACAGAATTAAAAATATATGTTATTTTTCTATTTTTTAAATAAGTTTTCTTTCCACACTTGAAAAAAAATTCGTGGGTCCTACGATTAGTTTTTTTAAATCCTTCATTTTTTTGACTTGTTTTTTTAATTTCTTTCATTAATCAAATAAGAAAAAACTTTCTTTTTTGTTTTTTCCATTTGTTGTCTTCTCTCTCTTTTCAACCTATCCACGCAAAGGGGCTGAAATTATGTAACCCTTCAACATGAATACAAGCCTAACTAGGTCGTCGTTTGTAATGCGGTAAATTCTATGAAGCTGAAAGAAGAAAACTGTGGATGAACTGAAACAACAAAGGATGTGAAATATGACAAGACGTGTGGACAAAAAAGATTCCCTTAATTTCTTACCCTTCGCTTGGATTGACAGAAAAGGAGAAGAAAGAAAATAGAGTAAAGAGAAAAGGGGTAGAAAATGTACTTTTCTCCTGCTTAGGAGAGGAGAGAAAACAGAGAAGAGAGGAAAGAGTTAGGATGGGATGGGATCCATCAAAAAATTTTCTTCGCTGAAATGCGAAGAAAACGAAGAGAAAACGGACATGAAAGTAAAACCAGTGCTGTTCTTCAAAACAGAGTCATCCATTCCGAAAAAACACATTCAGAAAACAAAATCAAGAAAATTCCATAGTATTTCAAAATACAGAGCAATGAAGGAAATATTGCCATCCATCCGTCAATAACTTGACTATTTCTTTGTTTTCCTGAAAAGAAAAAGCCGAAATCAAGCCGCATAGAGAGAGAACTAGAAGCTGAGAGAGATGGAGAAATTTTTTCTGGTTTGGGGGAGGGGGAGGGGGAGGTGAAGAGGGTGGGGGTGAGGGGGTAGGAGGTAGAGGCAAGGGGGCATTGCAGAGAGGGATGGGGGAGGTCACGTGAGGGAGTGAATTTTTCAAACAAAATTTACAATAAATTTTTTTGAGATATAGAATAATTTTTAGTTGAGATTAATATATTTAAAAAATTATAAAATTGAAAACAACCAAAAATAACATATTTAGTAGAATAAATTTTAGCTACAATAACATGTAGGAGTTCATATTTTAAGTAAAAATTAGTTATTCACTTAAAAAATGTAAAAACACCTCGAAAATTAAGAATTTTATTTTTTGACTGAACAAAAAATTTACAATAAAATTTTATAATTCATGTATTGATAAATTAATATTTTAAATTATTTATTGTATAATTTTTTATTTATAAAATTTATAAAAATTGTATTTAAAGATATAAAATGAAAAATAATATAAGTTTGCATTTCATGACATATATAATATGTACATCAATGTTATTTTATATGATTATATTTTTTATCTCATTTTTTATTTAACTAAGCAGAAGAAAATTCTTTTTATTTTTTTATTTCTTTTTTCTTCATCCAAATATATAAATAAAAAAAATACTTTTTCATTTATTTTTTATTTTTTCTAATTTTTTATATTAATATTTATTATAAAATATATTTATGTGTATATTTTATAATAAGTGTATTTAGAAATTTAAAATAAAAATTAATATATACTTAATAAATATAATAAGGATATGCATATAATTTTGTATAATTATATTTTCTTTTTTTATTTTTTATATAATTAAATAAGAAATTTTGTATTTTCTTTTTTGTATTTTTCTTTTTATCTAAACATAAAAAAATATTTTTCTTTTTTTCTTTTTATTTTCTTTCCTAAACCAAGCAAAGTGTTAGTTCAATCATAAGCACAGGCTACGAGACTGTGAGTGAGACTGCCTGATAAGTCATCTACGACCCATCAATGGCTCCAACCAACAAAGCTTTCCCCTTATGACAAAAAGTACTTTTCCAATTTCTTTATATATAAAAAAATTATCTCCTTATTAATTATTAGTGTATTAAAAATAATTTATATTTTTAAATATAAGTATTTAAATTTATTAAATCTTATAAAAATACTTTTAATTTTAAAAAAAATATAGAAGGGTATCTTCTTGGAGTACTTTCCTTATACTCAGATTTACTGAGTCTCCCCAAGTAAAACAACATTTGCTGAGAATTCCTGTTGATGGAACTTGACTGAGTACGGGTTCTACAGAGGGAGGAACCAGCAAGGATTATGGTTGGGAAGGAACTAGCTTTGGCACTAACTTGGTTTCATTGGGAAAACTTATTAGGGGTTGCAATCATTGGTTGGGAATGAACCAGGTTGGCTGGGATCGGAATCGGAGCCCCTGCCTTTTCTGATAGTAGCAAAATCATTCTGTGCCACTGCGAGTACGTGGTAGTCATCTGTCTACCCCTATACGTTTAAAATGTGTGCTTAATTAGGCCTGTGCCACTGCCACATGCACACAAAAGCCAAACACAAAAATATGCATGTAATTTGATCAGCTTAATTTAATGAATTTTGTTATTCTAACGTTTATAGTTCATACACGTTTTTTGTTAGAAAAAAAAAAAAGAAAGTGAATAAACATTGAAAAATATATTTAAATTTAAAAAGTGTTTTTTAATAAAAAAGTATAAGAATTTAGTATAAAAATAAACACAAGAATAATAAAAAAAAATTTATTATATTCTTTTAAAGATTTTTTAATATTTAATAAAATAAATATTAAATAAAAAATTAAATATCTTAAAAATATAAAAAAAATTGAATAGATACTTTTTTTTTTGGTCTAAGAGCGGGAGTGTTGGGGGAGAGGAAAGGGTGGGATACTTGCAACCGAGCCTAATCCCCTGCGTACTTCTAATTTAATGCAGAACGGTTTGTAGATACTTGCAACTGGGTACTGGTCTGCTGGGCAATAATTAATGGTGCCTGCTTATCGAATCTGAACATTTCGTTTTTTCATGTTATTTTGGAAACTTGATCAACGGTTTATGAGGGTGTTTTGAAGATTTTATTTTTTAAAAAAATCATTCTTATTTTAAAACATTTTATGTAAAATTTTGACTATTAATTATCTTAAATATAAAATAAATTAATTTAATTACAGAATATGTTTTCTTTCTTTTCCACCCTTATTATATACTTAGGTGTTAATTTACGCTGTCACAAGTATCGATACATACTACTCCTAGTGCATGTGTACTTTGTAGCTTTTACGTATTGTGAGCATGTTTACTTCCCGCTTCAACAAAAATTGGAGCTTGTCACATATCTATTCTATTCGCAATCATTAGTTGGTTGAAGCAGATTTTTATCTCAGATTTGCTATCAGTAGTATACAATAATTCACATAACATTTTCTGACGAACATTGAGGTTGAATGGGAGTTGAAATTGCACCTTGTTACATGGAAAGGTCCTCCTTACTGCTTCTCTTAATTGGACGACATGGCAGACACACCCTTACTCATTGTTTGAAATGAAAGAAAGAAATAAAAGAAATTTTTTTTTAAGATTTGGAATTTTTTCTTATTTAGTTGAAAAAAAACAAAGAAAAAACTAAGAAAAAAAACTCAAAAAATAAAAAATTTAAATTTTTATTTCTAATTTTTTTCAATTTAAATTTTAAAATTTCCTTTCCTTTTATCATTTTCTTTCCAGTCATCGAAAGAATAGGTTAATTCTCTGTACTCTGCTTATCTGCAAATATCACCCAAGCCTATAACAAAGAAATATATAAAATGCTTTCTTCTCTGAGCTTTCTCTCCCTGCGATTTCTCTCTCTTTTAGTCATGTTATTGGCGTGAAAAGTTAATTAAATTTATGTTTGAATTAATTTATTTTATAATTAAAATAATTTATAAAAGAATTAAAAAAATAATGTTTTACTTTTTTTAATTAAGTTACTCTTAAACACATGTGAAGTCTACTTTCGATAACATGTTTTGATTGTCTGTGATTATTGTAAAAAATTAATAAATTAAATAAGAAAAAACTATATAAATGATATTTACTTGAACAATAAAGTGTAAATTAGTAGTATAAGAGAACTCCACGTAGCAGAAAAAACTAATGCAAATACTGATACACCATATGATTATTACTATTTACCACACAAGAGAATTCATCTTACCAGTGAATTGACGGTGTAAAAGTACAACGGTTCTCCAGGGTTACCGAGAAATTTTTGTAGGGTCGAGGATGTGGCAGCCTTGAGCAAGTGCAATTGGGACAGCTATATATGCTTACCCTAGCTAGCTAATAGCTATTGTTTGCGGCAGATAATGTTAAGCCATCCAGCTGTTTGATTAGATATAAGCAGACAAGCAGGTGTACGATATTAAGAGGAGGAGTTGTCTTCTTGAACTGAAAGGGCCTCACTCCCTCAAACACTTTCAAAACCATTATCATTCAATGCCTGCCCCAAAATCTCCATCTTAGCCTGCCTTTAGATTTGCATGTCCCAAATATCCCTTTTCTTTTGTTTATTTAAACAACCCTACTCCCTTGCTCATGCTTCCTCGTACTGGTCTTACATAACCACACTCCATTTCCCTCAGGCACGTTTCAAATGGAATACTCAAAGCCCTAGCTAGCCATAGCTGGCTAGCTTTCTTATTGAAATAACCTACACAGGACAGGAGTTACTTTCTGCACAAGTTATGTTGTTGGCCATGGCTATGTTGCTTTGTCGATGGGTGACTTCTTTCTGTAACCAATGCTATGTGAAGGGGCGAAAAAAATTTATATAATCTTTCCTTGCTTGTGTTGTGTCTTATGCGTAGCCTTGCTCTCTTTTGCAAGGTGGGCTCTTCGTTTCTTCGTATGAATCAAATATAGTTTTGTTTATGTCTGTTGGTACAAAGGAAATTAGGCTTTGTACTCTGTGTCTTCCAGACTGTGGGGGTGGTTGTGGTTGTGGTTGTGGTTGGGGCTGTTATACGGGTTATGGAAGAAGGGGCTCACTTCAGTCCAGTCCGAGGCAGTTGAAGAGGGCTGAGACTCAGCTGCTGACTCGTTGGTTCGAGAGCTCACCATTAAGTGTTCATGATATGGTGTGCTTCTGATCCAACGATGCGGGAGCTGCATTCAGTCGTGACTGTCACGTCTTGGACTGAAGGGGCCTCTTCAAGTCCACAAACTTGTGTGACACACTCTATGTTTAAGCATAGATTTTATGTTTATTTCATATGGTTGTACTGTAATTTCTTCTTTATGTGAAAAGTTGCAAAAATATGATTTCATTAGACAAACTATGGAACTCCTTTCTGGATTTTGACATGTATTTGTTGTGTCGAAGTCTACCGCAACAGAAAAGTTCAAGTTCTTGCTTGAGCTGAGGGAGAAAAGTTGTATGTACGTTGCATCTCCCTACACAAAATGGCTCATCATTAATCAGTTTGCAGTTGTACTTCTTTGTCGAGATTGATGGCGAAACAAAGCTGAACCAGTCTTGAATTAATCTATGTTACATTGACGTTCTTCAAGAAACTTAGCATCCAAAATAACCAACTTGTGCATGCTAACTAGACTCCTAGAGGTTCAACATGGGTTACTCAGCGACTGGTTAGTGATCTTTTGCCCTTTCTTACCCCAGGGAAGGTGTGCTCTGCTTACCGAATTGCCATATATGTAATAAAGTTTACTCCTTTAATGGATCAATGGTTTCGTCCACATCTAATTTATCATACACTTTTTACATGAAGAAGTGTAACTGATCTTGTACTCTTGACAGCAAACATCTCTACATTTTGTCTTGTTTGCAGAAAACCTGCGTGATCAAACATTATGGGCGAGGAACCGATTGATTAGTAAGAAGCAATTTCAATGAACGTTGTTCGGATAACACAAGTTGCAGCAGAATCTCACTTTCAAGTGCAAATCTGCTTCTGAGAAAGTCAAAAATTAAACTCAAGATTTAGATGCAGCAGCACTTCTTCAAAGTTCACACTATTGACAACTTCTATTATTCTCAGAAATCCCCCACTGACCTCCACCATATTTCTCTGGATTCCCCGGTTACCCAAGCCACTGATATTATGAGAGCAAGGGCACAGGAGGCAAGTGTAGCTATCAGTCCAGGAAGTAATTTCAACTATGTATGTTATAATTCCATGCACATATTAAATTAATGTTACCAATGATCTCCATCCTCTTCTAATCTTTTAGTTTCACAGATGATCTGTATATGGGTTGCAATATTCATGGGGTGTACACTACATTTGCTTAATGGGTTAAGTTCTGTGAATGTAATAATTTTTAATCTGTCTTTGCTTCCTGTCAGATTCTTGGGGAACTAAACTTTGTACCTTCATAATTTTCATGTTTTCAATTCGATGAGCATTATTTTCCATTTTCAATGAAAGATCTGCCCTGGAGAGAAAGATCAAACGTCAAAGACTAAGGAAGCATCTTATTTCTTGTTGGATCTAAAAAAGGTCTAATTATATTTGGAGATCTAAGATAATCTAATTCGGGACCTGGATCGGTTCATGTATTATAGTTTATTCCCACAAGCCAAATTGAAGAGAACTGATCCAATAACTGCTATTAAAACACAATGCTGATTTTGTGAGCGTGGTGTAATCAATTCAGGAGAGAAAACTTGGATTTTTTTTAAATGAATTTCGTTGAATGGTGTGGTAAGAGAAAAAAACAGTAGTTCAGGTGAAGCCTGCCCCTTGTCTCTGATTTTGGCTCGCTGAATTTATGATACGAGGCAACTCATTATGCGATGCACCATTAATGATAGTCATTATTTCAGATGATCATCTGGGAAAAAAATGATTAAGAATGCAAGGTTAATAAAGATTAGATAATGGAATTTTCTATTTTTCTGGGCCAAGATAATGGAATGAAAGAGGTGAAAAACTATCTTTGTTAGAAAGTGATTCACAGATAACAGTTGAGTTGATCAGAAATGGCTGCAGCCCTTAGCAGTCGCACCCTTGCTACAATCCGATTTCAACAAGCTCCTACGTCTATGGAACTGAACATGGCTGGTCCAGATAGTTCACATCTACATGCAAGGCGTGGTCGACTGGGTTATCTGGCTTGAGTCACGATCTAGCTCTGCGACACCATGATTTTTTGTGAGCCATCCCAGAAGGCTGTGGAAGGTTTCTCCTGTGAATTAGCAGGAGCCAATTTCTCTCCTTTAGTTGCTGCATGTTTTTGGCTTTGTACCTTCGTTTACCCTCGAAAAGAAAACCAGATGTATCATTATATTAAGACAACGCTTGTATGTTGTCAACTTTTATCCTTTCTATTTCATTTTTCTCAACATATTTTCCTCAAGCCAGACGAATTCATTAATTTCAAACCTATGGAATGCTTTGATTTCGTGCTTTGGCATCATTGCTTTCAAGTGTTTCCATAGGACTAGTTTCTTGGGTACTTTAACAGTACATAAGTTTTAAAAAAAGAATCTTTACATTAAATTCAATCTCTTCGTTTTCACCATTAAAATTATTTCGATATATTAAGGAATACATCAAAACTTTATTGACAGAGTCATATTCATAATCTAACCACTTTATAGACGAACAATATCATATATACCTTCATATGTTCAGATTTTTCTGTAGTTTAGGAACATCTGCAACTAGCCAAAATTAAGGAACTGACATTATAGAAAGCTGATTTAATAGTTATGAACACCATTGCTCTCATCTTTTGTAGCGTGGAGTTGACGATCACCAGCAACAATGATTTAGGATTTTGTGACATCTTATTCCCAGAGAGAAACTTTGGTTGGCAATGTCTTGTATGTTCTGTAACGTAACTTTACTACTGTAATTGACCCTTGTTACACAAATAGTGTAATAAGAGCCTTGAATTTCAGCTGAAAATCAAACTTAATCACAATTTTTCTTATACTAATTTTTGTATTGTAATAACGGTATACGGAACTGTTAGGTATTGTTTTGTCAAATTAACAAGCTAAGTTTTATATTTTTACTTGTTGATTCATCTTATTTCTTTTAAAATAATGCTACATTCACTTTTTCTTTTTATACATTCAAAAGTTATATATTATTACAATATCAATTTTGTACTTCCACTTCCGCCCAAGAGGATGTAATTCAATTGAATCAGTTAAAGTCTAGGTGGCCAATTTTCACTTTTATTGCAATTCTGTACATGTGGTTCAATTCTATTCCAATTTAGAATAAAGTTCAAGTGAGACCAACTAATTGAATGAAGAAAGAGCCACCAGTATAGTTGAAGATTGAAATAATTGAGTTGGTAACTTTGCTTACAAAAAGTTGATTCAAACTATCATTATTAACACATGTAATTAAGAGATAATATAAATTAAAACAATAGAAGGGGCGCCATACGAAGAAAAGCAAAGCAAAAGACAGTTTCATTTCAATCAACTAAGAACCTGAACCTCCCAATTTTAGTTTCTGCTTGAAGGGCGTGTAACTTGTGTGAAATATAGAAATTAAGAACCATATATAGGAATAGTATATTGGTGCGAGGTCCTTTTAAATGATTGATAGATCATTATTTTTATATCAATTTTATTTATGTAAGAATGAATCTATTTCATGCACAAAAAATTTACAAATATGTGAACCGTACTCAAAAATCAATCCCTATGCTAAAATGTAATGCTAAAATATTATTTAGTTTTTTCAAGTTGGAGTTAAATCTTGGGACAAATATAATTAGCCAACCATAGATAGGCCAAATTCATGTTTTCCTCTCTTATTTTGGATTCCCGTCCTAACGGATAAGTAATTTTTTTTTACATTTACTCAAATCATAGTTTGATATCTAAAATTATGTTCAAATACAATCTAATTATGACTTTGCTAAACATGTTAGCGCGTGTTTGGATTAAAATTTATAAATTTAATTTTGATCAGAAATAAATTTGAGTGAAGTGATTTATGTTTAATAAAAAATAATATTTAATTTAAAAATAAAAAATAATTATCTTAGACTAAAAAAATTTTTAAAGTCAAAATAATATTTAAAAAATAATATAAATGTTAAAATAAATAAAATAAAAAATAAATTAAAATCTACTTAAACTCCTAAAAATCAATTAAAATAAGATAAACATTCATTCAAACATATTCTTAATTATAAATAAAAATTAATTTATACACCTCAAACTAAAATTTAAAATATACCAACTAAAATGCAAATATGCACTCAGGCTTACAAGTTTTTTCACTTTTTGATTTAACAAACAAATGTGAATAAAATATATTATCAGCGTCGTTCAATAATTGAAGCTACTCGCAATTTGCAAGAAATGCAGAGAGGGTGTGAGAAGCCAGAGGCATGATCTTCAATATGGTTGTCGTGGAGGTTTAG
Organism: Castanospermum australe; assembly: GCA_019955255.1. Classification (NCBI taxonomy): domain Eukaryota; kingdom Viridiplantae; phylum Streptophyta; class Magnoliopsida; order Fabales; family Fabaceae; genus Castanospermum; species Castanospermum australe. The sequence continues at coordinate 342,474 of NSJW01000470.1, forward strand.
CCATTCCTACGTAAGCTGCCATCATTCCACACAGCGAAAGAAATAATTAGGGGCCAAAAAAACAAAGCAACAAGTCCCATGGGTAAAGTTGATTTGGACACTGGATAGAGATCCCAGCTTCAACCTTTATAAAAGCCATAAAAAAGATTTTTTTTCTTTTAAATGCCAAAACCGCCCCTTTTTCACTGATTTTTTTTTTTTTAAAAGGAATTGAAGCTTTGCAAACTTCGAAGATTATTATATCTTAGATACCACTTTATTTATATACTTGCAGTTTGATCTTAATTACAAGGAACTTAAAAATTAGATTTGGAGATCTAAGATCTAAATCTCACTCCCGTAGCGGAAATCAACTAATTAATTATGTTCACATGCTTAGGCCGCTGATTCAGTGACTGCTGACATATGAGCCAGCACTGATCTGGGAGAATTTTCTGTGATTTATGTAATCAATTCAGGAAAGAAAAAAACACCCTTTTCTTCATTTCGTTTTAAGCTGGAAAGAGTTAGAGAACAGTTACGAGGCAAAGAACCATCAAGTGAGAGTTGCCCCTCATCTTTGTTCAAGAATTTTGACCTGAGTTCCTTCAAGCTGCATATTACATATTTGGGAACCTGACAAATCATACAATCTTCTCCAAGACTATATCTAAAAGAAACTGATACAAAGAGTCAAATCAATTGCATATATGGCTTGTATAGATCATACATGCATATCACAGAAATTACATTCTTTGGGGTAAAAATATCTGCATCCCCAGATCTGTACCCAATATATAGAAGGTTATCTGTGGTGCTTCCTAATAGAACTTCCAATCTATTCTATATGTATAAATGAACGTGAATTAAATGGTTTTCTTCCAAATATCAAGCCACTAATTCTCCATGTAAATAACAAGCTAGCTAAGATGAATCCCAGCCAAAACCACCTTGCTGAACTCCACCAAATGAAACAAAACCACAGCAGCAGAAGTTGGCACACTCAACGCAACCAGACCCACGACCCCGAGGGCCAAGCTTGGCCTGGTATTCATCAGCTGGGTCTGCAGAACCCCCATGGCTTCGCATATCATGGAGTCGTAGCTCGTGTAGTAACGCTTCTCCCAGTCCATCCAATCCGAAGGTGGCTCGTAGTTCCTCTCCATCATGTTCATCTCATGGATTCTCTTCCTCAGAACGATCATGCTCTCGTCCACCAACCTTCCGCCAAAGTTCCGGTCCGCTGCGCCCCTCCTGGAAGCCATGACCGGAGCAAACGAGGTGGCTTTCCGGCCATTGGAGCCCCTCTTGGAGATGCAAAATGGATGGAATAACGGTGAGGAATTGATCAAAGAAGTGGATTGCATTGTTGTAACTTGTGAGTACTGGGTTGGGAATAAATGGAATTTTGGATATAATACTATGCGTCTCTTTTTCTCCTTCTTTTGGGAAAATCTCGTGTGTGTTGATCTGGTGATGGAAGAGGATCAATCACCATCATACTTATAACTTATAAGATTGGGGCAATGATTTTATTTCTTTCTTGGAAGGGCCGTAGACAAGAAGTAATGTGGCAAAACCGTGTTTTTTTTAATGAGCAGTTAACATCTTCATTAACCGCGTTTTTTTATGGGAGTAAGATTCGGAGAAGGAGCCATTTGTCAATGTAAGAAAGCGACGCGTGTCTCTTGAATAGCGGGTAATGGTTTGCGGTGTTCAATATTACGGGAAGAGATTTAAATTCATTGACTTCCTTATTACACTTAGATGCTATATTAATTTTTTAAAAATATATTTAATATTTTTATTTAATAATTAAAAAAACTTATAAGTTTAGAAAATACAAAATTATTCTTTGTACAATCGTACTATGACACTCCAAGTGATTGTTTGTTCGGGGAGAAATGAAACGTCGAAAAGAAAAAGGAATTTTTTTTACTCAAAGAAACAGTACTTTAAAAGGCATGCAAACTGAGAAAACTGGCATTGTATTGGTTTAAGTTAAAAACAGAGTATAAGTTAATATTATCATTCATATTCATTATTAAAATAACAAATACAAGTATAAGTTAATGATTTTTTATTTTTTAAAATAATAAATAAAATAACATTTTTTTAAACACAGATAAGACGAGAAAAATATATTCATTACTACTAAAATTTAATTTTTTTTAGTGTTACTCATAATCAGTGTGTTAAAATTTTCAAAAAGTTAAGTAGAACGATTGAAACCGAGAATAATAATAATTCACTTAATTAATACTAGGAGTACATCATACATTAGAAGATTGCCCATAACAGAAGATTCCGGTTATTTAATAAATAATAAAAATAGAAAGAGTTGCGGACAAGGGAGGCCACAGGTGCGGGGTAGGCTTGACCTTAATTATAAACAATCAGAGGACGGCGCTTTCTTTTAATTTCAGGTTCTCTGTATCTTAACTGTACACATTTAATAACATTTTTGTGATGATTATTATTTTCATATTTATTTTTTATATTATTATGAGAATGTTATTGTACCAAAGTTATATATAAGAATTTCTCCTTTATATTTATATATATATTTCATAAAATATAAAAAAAAAAACGTACCATAAAATGGAGTAATTACAAGAGGAACAGATTAGAATGAGATTTTCAGTTTCCAGAAGGACGAGAAATGGCAAACGGCCCAAACGCCAAAATGTGGACGCAATTAGTGGGGGACTCTTTCTCATATTGGTGAGCTAGGCAACGGTTTGTTTTGTCTTTCAAGTGAACTGGTCCAATTATTATCATTATGATCAACCAATAATGGCATCTGCATAATTTTTAGACCATTTTCTTTTATAGGAAGTTATACAAATAGCGTTCTTGAATGATATAATAATAAATGCTTGTTGTTTAAAATTAAAACAGTAAAAAAGTTCTTGTTAAGGGTATTGATTAAGAAGTATTTAATATCTATTGTTAAATTCTTTTAATTATTTAAAAAAATTATTAAATATTTTTTAAATTCTTTTTATTTAATTATATTTAAATCTTGAATCAATAGAAAAATTAATTCTTTTAAATATACAAAGTTAATGTGAGAAGTGCCCATGTCTTAAGATCATTTTAATATCGATTGATGTAAAAGTTGATTCATCGATGCTTATACTGTACAATAAAAAAAACTTTAATTTTATGATAAAAAATAATTTTCTCAACTTTATATCTAAAACAGACGTTAATAATACTTCATTGTCAACTACTGAAAAACAAAACAAAGAGTATAAAAAAATTGCACATAATCATGGTTTCTAGCTATTAAAAAAAGGGATTTTTAATTCCATAGCTCAAATGTTTTCAATTATGCTGACATTAGAACATGGTCTCCGCCCAGATCAATAATAGTAGCGGTTCGAGATAACGCAGGTAATTCCTACATAAATAAAACGTGCGGAAGAAATTGTCAATGGTGAAACTCAAATAGATAAGTGACAGCTACTACATCGTTGAGAGGGTCAATATGCCGATTGTGCTACTAGATAGCCTGAGCCATTCTCTCTGGTTTTTGTAAATGGCAAAGCACAAGAGATATGTACTTTTTCAAGCATAAAAATTAAGATTTTTAATCATTATTGTCAAAATCATATCGGATTGGACAGTTTGATTAATTCAACTATAAATCAGATATTTAATTGATTATAATTCAGTTTTATAATTAAATTTATGATTAAATTAATTTAAAACAGTCGAAATCAGATAAAACTAATCAAAATGGCTTGAACAGGTCGGTTGAAACGTTTGAAGCAGTTGGTCATTAGTTTTTTATTTTTAAAAAAATTAAAATATTTTATATTTAATAATTTTTTAAATTTTATATTATTATATATAAATTATTTTTATGTCATCATTTAATTAAATCAAATGATTTAAATAATTAAACTGACTAAATCTAAATCAAAAATCTTACTAGTTCACTCTAATCTAATTTTAACAATATTGACTTTAATTACACAAATTCAAGTACAATAACTTCCAAAATCTCATTAGCAGGTTGAGCTCAAACTTTTGCATTGTCTTGAATACGTACAAATTAAGATAGATGGAGGTGTAGTATAATAAACCACAATCATTATTTTTTTTAATAAATGAATTTAGAGTTAGTACACTGAGAAAATTTTGCCAAATACATGGACCTTTTTTTTTAAATGCATTTTTAAGGTGGTTATACCAACCTTATTATTTATTAATTACATAAATCATGTAAACAGTAGATGAAATTTAAAATCTTAGTCAAGGTGTAATATAAATTTTTTTATGCTATAAAGCTGCACCTTTTCTTTCCAAATTTTAAAGAGTTTGCTTTGGTGCGTAAGCACCCTTTTAAGAGGTTTGTGGTACGGACAATTTAAAATTTTTGAATGCATAAAATGTCCAAATATTTAGAATTCTCTTTTTTTTTTATGACATTTTAGATGTCTAAGTATGTGCAATGCACTTATTTAGTTTCACTTCTAATTTTGTATACATAAATAATAATAATTTTACCATAATTAATTCATCATACAATGATTTTTTTGTTGGAATTTTTAGTGACATAACAGCAATAACAACAAATTTTGAGAGGTTATAAGTTATAACTGATGTGGAGAGCCACCAACATGGAGCTCCTCAGTATCTTGGGCTGGGTCAACCTTGCTTATTGAGAGCAGCCTGCGTAGGCCTTTTTTTTAGGTGTTATAGGACTTGAATTCTGAATAAAAAAAATACTTTTGCTGATCTAGAAGCTGTACAAACCCTTGCATGAAGTCCAACAGTCTAGATATTTTGACCTTTCTCCGAAAGAATTTTGCAGCATTTGAGTTAATGAGCTGCCCAAGATGTACACACAGATGATGTAAATGGCACGCAATAATGATATTTCATCCCTACTCTCGTAGCATGGGAAACTCAACCATCTTCAGCAAGTACGAAAGATCTTATCTGTTTGGGGTTGGGGATGTCATGATAGTTACTCACATGTCAATTCTTCAACCATTATTTTAATGGTATTAAAAAATTAAAGCCAAGTTTTTTATTATTATTTCTAAGTAGCTTTAGAAAACTACAAGTGTTTAAAAAAAAAAAAATAAATGCCTACTTTATCAGCTTGTTATTGCTTATTCTTCAGCTTTTTCTTTAAAAAAATATTCAGAAGAGGCATGGACTGTGGAGAACATGTATAATTCTACCGTATTATGTGTTTGTTTGGAGAGAGATAATAGAAGTGTTATGGGACTGGAGGAAAGAGAAAGGTCTAAATCTGATGGTTTGAATTATATTTGAGAGAAATTTTTATATGATTTAGAGTAGTTTTTTTTATATTTTACGTAAATAGATATAAAATAAATGTATAAAAATAATTTTAAATTTAATATTATATATTTATTTATTTTGTATTTATTTGTATTAAAAAAACACTTGTTTTAAGAATAAAAATTTCTCGTAAACTATTATAGGACTGCGTTAATTCATTATTTGATTATTTATAGAATTTCCTATTATCACCGCCTAGCCTTCTAGGTTGTGTACTTTTCTTTGGCGGTGAATTGTTTTCTACAATTCTTTGGGGGCTTCTGGACAAGTGTCGTAAGTTCCAAAATTGTGCGTGCATGTGTCACCCTGTTGAATTAATAGGTAAATAGTCATTCACATGGAGAAACTATTTATTATCACGTATTACAATTAATATGTTTTTTTTATTCTTCCTCTCTCACGATGACTTGGTGCTTGTAAAATAGGCTCTAGTGTAGAAAAGGATATTACTTTAGTTAATGTCAGACATTTTAACTTTTATATGTATAAAAGTTACTTTTTATTTAATTAAATTTATACAATCACTTTAAATTTTTACACAAATTTACAAACAATTCAACATAATTGTATTTTGATATGGAAAATAACAAGCACAACATTTCCTATTTATACCATTTTTTTTACATCAAAATTTTGTGAAGGGATTGGTTTCTGCAGAACTCGCACTTGTGTCATAATCTTCGCTGGCATAATACATAATTATATGTTTAAAAGTATTGTGTAAGAAAAAAAAAAGTAATACTTATAAAATATTGACATAGAAAAAATAAGTTATATGACTTTAAACGTTAAAATTATAATTCAATTAGTCATATTTTATGAGATAAAATATGTCATTATTATTTTTAATTTAAAAAAATTAAATTTATAAAATAATTTAAAATGAGCTGACTAAATGACTTGTAAAGATACTTTTGACTAAAAAAACAAACAAACAAAAAACTGACAAACTAAATAACCATATCAACCAGATGAAACACAAGGAGAGACATTGACACTGACATGCTTAGCATAACCAGGGCCAGCATGCCCAATGCCAAGCAAGGTCTAGTATTCATCAGCAATCTCTGCAACAATCCAACTGCATCACATACATCCGAACCATAATTTGCAAAACACTTCTTCTCCCAATCCGGAGGAGCTTCACTCTTCATTTCCTCCTTCTCAATCTCACGAATACGCATTCGAAGAAGGATCATGTTCTCGTCCACCAACTTGCCATCGTAATGGTGGCCATAGGAGTCTCTTTTTGATGCAGGGATAAAGCTCACGCTAGTAGTGGTGGCGGTGGCAGCGTTGAGAGCTTGTGTGAAACAAATGGTCCTCTTCGGCGGCACAAATTGCCTGAAAGAGGGCGTGATTGAAGCGCTAGTGAACATTGAGAGGTTGCTTGCATCTTCTTGTACGTGAAAAGGCTTCAAAAGCGACGAAGGGTTGCAATAGCTAACTTTTAATTGATTGTACTTGGAACCAAACGTGCTTTATATGTACACATGATGCAATGGTCAAGATTCGCTATACATAGTGAGAGAAGTAGTTTATCTTGAGAGTGAAATTAAAGGATGAGGAATGTAGAGTTGGATTTCAAGAAAGAGGGATGGTGGATTTCGGTGCAGCATGTATTTTGGAGGGTTGCGTGTTGAATGTTTCTTATAAGAACCTTCTTCGACGTGAAAAAGCTTCAGAGTGATGAAGGGTTGCAATAGCCAAAGGCTAGCTTTGAATTGATTTTAATGGTTGAAACGTACTTTTGGACGTGATGTTGGGATTACTGTGTTGGCGTCTGTGTGTAAATGTGTAGTTTTTGCAGCGTAGGGGAATCAAAGGACAGTGGAGTGGACGTTAGGGCGTAAAATAAAGTTGGATTCTAATAAAAGGATTGCTGATTACGACACACTGATACATTTTGGAGGGTAGCGGGTTGAATGATTCTCATAAGAACGTTCGTCTTTCTCACGGCACCAGATTGGATTTGTTTGCAGACAAGTGCTTGATATCATCACCATAATATATTGGAAACGTTACAAATTTTAAACAGAAAATTACGCCTACACTTTATTCTAATTACACAAACACAAATCTCTCTTTAATCTTTTTTTTTTTTTAGAAAATTTCTATTAAGGTTACGTAATAGACTACGGTCTGAGCAAGAAATAGCAAGCCATTAACGTAAAATTGGGGGACAATTAGACTACGGCTTAAAAAGGAAGAGATGTCCATTAGGCCTATGTAATTCAGAACTTAGTTTGCAAAAAGGATACCTGCATATGCCTCAATTGTTCACAAACTGCTGGTCACAGCACTATTAACAATCAAGAAAAATCCATCCCATCCCATGGGTGATTTCCACATAAACTGATCATTGAATGAAAACAGTTTCTATATTCAAACACAATACAGCCCGAGATTAATTATCCAGTGTGTTCTTATTACAAGTAACATGCTGTAAGAAATTCCTAAGCTGATGTTTTGGGTGTGTGCAATAATCACATGATTGACGGCTTACTGCCTCAGTAAGTGCAGGAGCCAGGAGGTCGTCCTTTGCAAAGATATCTCTCTACTTTGCACCTGTATTAGATAAATCAATAAATAGTTGAATATCTGATAAGAACAGCATTAGTGCCCAGCTGATTACAAACCTTCTAGGATAAAAGGGCCAACGGGATCGACTTCAGGTGATTCAAGCGGCTGTTTGGATCCAACTTGGTTGACCAGCGGAGGTTCAAGTGTCTGATCAACTTGTTTAGGATTGAACTGCTCAAGTTTTAAATGCGGTTTGTTGTGGTCAAGTGGGGGTGGCTCAAGTTGCTGGTATTTGGGCTTGTTTTTCTCAAGCAGTAGGTAGGTGGTGCAATACCAAAATAACAGTATTCTATTTTGTGCTACCACTGTATCCCTAATCCTACTTCTTCCAAAGGAAATGCGCTCGAGTGCCTGTGAAAGAGGGAAGGCAGGATAAGAAAGTGAAATGGATCAGCATTCAAGAAAGCGCATCCAGATAAACTACTACTTTTAAACATATTCTGACAGCCGAAAACCAGATAAATATTTTGTATAACTGTGATAAACTGATTATATCTCTTTACACAAACAGTTATCCAAGAAACATTGATAGTAGATCACAATATAATTTTAATTTAAACACAAATGGTTGAATGAGGGCACATTATAAGTGTAATATCCTTAATTTTAGCACCTATATGTGAGAACAAACGCACTACTACTCAAGGAACAACTATATTTCTGCAATATTGTATGCTACATACAACTTGTATACAAACTGATGGTGTTTAATCTCTTCCATCAGGCAAGGTTACAGGTTTTACAGTGAGAAATTCCATTTCCATAAATTTTGTTGATCAAAATCTGTGGAATTGACTTTGAAATTTATGAGCCACATAGTTAATTAGTCTCCCAAACTCTGGTAAAAGGGAAGGATTGGGCCCCACGTCCTACAGATAATGTATAAAAAATTCATCTCTGCATCACCTACTACCTAATTGAAGACTACGTAATTTTTCAAGGGGAAGGCTAGAAAGGACACCCACAGATGTGGAACTATGAATATAAATGATCCAGATCTGGTTATTTAGTCATTAGAAGTTATTTTTCTGTTTTAAAACTTGTGGTTATTCAATTATATAGATGTAGCATTCTTGTCACTCGCAAGTCCTTGTCACTCCCAAAAGTTACTAAGTCTTCCAGCTTGGTTGTTTCTTTTTAAGTGTTTTTTTCTTTTTAATACTTGATAAATTTTCTCTTTAGTTTCAGTGTGCAATGGTCATAATATATGTCATTTTTTTATTCAAATCTACCCTCACCTGTTCTCCAGTTTGAACATCAAATGAATGCTGATGATCAAATTGAAGACCACAAAATTCATTGATGCAAAGTCCCTGAAAGGCCCTGAAAGTTTGCATAAATCAATTAGGCATTCATTAGTGCAATAGTAAGGAACTCTAATATTCAGCTTAACAAGGAATTTTAGCCTGATAAAGTTATGTTTCCTTGTACAAGCTATATAATATAGTTGAACATAAATCAGAATTCTGCTTACCATCTAATCAGAGAAACACTAGGAATCCAGCGGAAGATGATTGGGGTATTCTCAGGATTGACATAGTAGCCTCCAAATACGATAAAAACTGTCATAAGAGAGGGGCCTACTGCCATTGCTGCTTCAGTGGTTGGAACCATAGCACCAACAGTGAGACCCATCGCAGATGCAGCAAAAGATTCCACAGTGACTATTCCACAGAATTTCCCAAATCTAGAATGCCAAATTAGTAAGTCTTTGAGATGGAAAGAATTAACTGGAATAAAGCCCTTCAGAGGGAATTAATTATTAGTATCCAATATATACTTGGGGGATTAATTATTAGTCTATGCATTGTGAAAGACAATTTGAGCAAATCATTCATATTTCTTGCCCCCTTAGGAAATCATTACAGTTTGCATGTAGAGAGAACCATTCATTTTAATAACCCTGCCCAAGAACTATTATAAAAAAAAAAAAAAATTCACCATAGTCAGCTCTATTTCCTCATCATATACAGCGATAAAGAAAAATTTCAATCTACCGACCGAAAAAAGCAAAATAAAATATAAAGAAATTGCACTTTGATTCAGAGTAGTTCATGGAGGCCAAGATAGGAAACTGACCTCAGCAAAGTAGGATGCAGACGTGCCATGGGGTACAAAACAGCACCAAACATCAATGGAAATGCTGCTCCAATGGGAATCTCAGCCAACAACTTCGAAAACAGATAGGGACCCAAGGCATAGGAACCCCGTGCACGTTCTCTATCAACAATTGCCCGTTCCTTTGGAAACACACCTACAGTCTTTGTGAGAGCAGCCATAGCTGTGTTTATTGCAGCAACCTGTGAGTGCCATCCATTTAAGGGATAAGGCAAACTTAGCCAAGTGAAACTGTCATTCTAATAACATAACAAGATTTGGGTTTAAAGCATTCCGATGTCAAGATAATTACAATAAAAGATGGACCTCAAGAACTTTTTGGGAACACTTTATCCCTGCTCAATTAATTGATCTTCCCCATGATATTTTAAGTTTCACTTTAGGCTAACATGCAGAAGTTTCACTAATAATTTAAGAACTTGGGCCTAATAAAATCATATATGGACTAATAGCCAAACAAATAAACTAGGTGATGAATGAACATTTTGTAACAGAGAAATAACAAATTAAATCTTTTTCATTTTTCCCCTTTGATCTTATTCGTATAAACAAATAAAAAGGTTGGTTACCTTATCATTACTGTCTTCTTCCAGTTAAGTTAAATTTTCTTTACATATCTATTTGATTCTAATAATTAATCCCTCAAGTATCTAATCACAAAATAATTGGTTAACATAGTATCATCAACATTCTAGTTCATTGTTTTGTTTAGGTATATGTTGTTTATTCATGTGTAAAGTCCACAAAACACAAATATATAGTACATACATACTTGTGGACGGGTGCCTAAACCAAAGTAAAAGGACCTGGTAAATCTGCCAGAATTAAGAGAGTGTAATTCAATATGAGATTCAGTTTTATGCTAAACAATAATAGCCACAGGACGTGCATGGTAACTGATGATAATTTCTAAAATATAAACCTCATTGAAGATCATTATAATATGCATAATAAATTCCACAACAAACGGCCAACATTATACACAAGTCATCTTGACATAATATTCTCCACTTATATACAAATAGAAAATGAATAAATAACATGGAAACATTTCAAAGTTGTTTTGCAATGTATGCTAACAGGAAACAGCAGGCCAATATGAGAAGCAAGCATGCAGGAATCAAGAACATCACAAACCTGAAGCAATCCCATTCTGTCTTGTATTGAAGTCTGAGATTTTCCCATTCTCCAAAAAACTGACCCAAAGATCATTGCTGATGCAATTGACATCCTTGCCCGAACTTTGTTTGTCGGTGCATCACGGGAAGCCTGGTCAGCCATTAGAATCATGAATCAAATAAAAAGAGAAACATAAGTTTTATTCTCCTTACACTGTGTGAAAGAACTAGATTACTTGTACACATCTCTTTTATGTTGTACCAAAACTATAAGGTTATCTAATATCTACTATCTACCGATCAGGGATGAAGAATTTAAGAGAATAGGGGATATTGTTGAAGCTGTAAGCAGATGAGGAAAATTAAACAGTTAACTGCACCATATACAAGCTGGGAAAACAATGAACACTAATGCCACTTTTGTGATTATGTCTTGCCATATGACTTGAGTAAGCCTCATAAGTCTTTTCTTAAGACACATCAACTTTGTTCATGGACAACAATGAGAACTTTATCCAGGTCCTATCAAGCAATTTAAGCAGCATGGCATTAGATGAGTACACAGACAGTGAAAAAAGAAAGGCAGACCTGCATCCATGCTCGCTTAAGGAGCAACCAGAATTGCTTCCACCAACCTCCTTTCTTCTTCGCCACAGTTCTCTTGCTGATTTTCTTTCCACTTTTCGAGAGCTCATCTAATGTAATTGGAGTTGCATATATTGTTGTTGATAGTCTTTGGGAGAATGACTCAACAAGACCATCAATTCTTTTCTGAGAGGAATAGACACTATCAGCAGAACTGTAGTCTATGGATATAAGATCAGCCAAAAATTCAGCGGGATTGACATGACCTGGGCAGTGGTACCTGTTAAATCAACATTTATCAACCAATTGTTCAGAACTAACAGTCAAAAAGTCATAGCTAGAATTTTAAGTCGAACAAAATTACCATTTCAATGCACTATTTCTTACTTCTGTCAAGATATTAACAATAAACACCTGATATTATGAAGAAAGGGGCTAATGCTTTTGAATTGAATGAATACAAGATTTTGGTATGTTCTCCAAAGTATTGTTTAAATTCAATAATTAGACAATGAAACAAAAGTCATTACACAATTGCAACATACATTTTTCAATTACCATCTCAAGTTGAAGCCAAAACATAAATATCTACCAATTGCATAACATGGATGCATCGTGCACTTCGTCTCCGAGAGTTTATGAATATACCTATTTCAATTATGCTTGTAAGGATTCATACACTACTTAACAACATTATGTTTTTATTAGAAAAATCCTTAGACGTGTGACAAACGGCCTCATTCATAGCTCAGACTGGTTAGAAAGTAAATACATTAAGTAGGATAACTATAGGTGCATGATGTTACTCTAGGAAGGTAGCTTATTACACTGTTACAATCAATAACAAGCAAAGACTTGATTTAATGGTATGTTAATATTATATTTGAAATTTTGACAAACTTTTTATAATCTGGGTTTCTTGGCTTTTCTAAAGGTCTACTCTTTCAAAGTAAGATTCTCAAATAATTAATACACAGAAAAAGTTGTGTTACTAACTTGCTATTAAGAAATAAGTTACAATGAATGATTAATTTAATGTGTGTTTGGATTAATTTATTTTGTGCTTAAAATAGGTTATAATCAAAATTTTACTAAGAGAGTTTTTGAAAAAAAAAAAAGAAGCAATTTTTTCCTAAAAATTAATCAAAACCAAACATACACTTAATAGTACATGAAGTTAATTGAACTACAGTTCTTAAATAATATAATATTTGAGATTATTCCCAAAGTTTGAAGAATGCAAGATAGTATAATATAAAGAAGGTTAAGATGACAACCCAAACTTTGAGAAGTATGCCAATGGTTCATCACGAGCAGCACCAGCATAAACAAGTGAACCCTCTGTTAGCAAGACAATGTCATCGAATTTACTATACACTGAACCTCTTGGCTGATGTATAGAGCAAATTACAGTATGACCATCTTGTGCAAGTTGTTGGAGAGTTTCCATGACTTTCTCAGCCTGGAAGGCATCGAGTCCTGAAAGTACAGCAAGTAGCTTTATGACAAAATAAGTCAAAAAAAGAGAAGTTGTAATTGGCTGTACAAATTGACCGCTTTTGCCAGCAGCTACTGGCAGGTAAATGGTAAATGGTAGATGGTAAATGGTCAGATTGCATCTGAAACTAAAGGTGCAGTTTGAAATTTCATACAGCTCTATTTTTTTTTTCAGGAACACATACAAGGAAACCAAATTGTGTATGCAAAGTTATATTATCATTTGATCAACCATACACCTGACCTATATTTTACGAAAAGTTCAGATTCACTGCAAAGCAAATTCTACAAACACATGCTTGCCTGTTGTGGGTTCATCAGCAAATATAACAGATGGGCTTGCAATCAGTTCACATGCCATAGATAAGCGTTTCTTTTCACCTCCACTAATTCCACGAACTTTTGCATCACCAACATTGGTATCAGCACAACTGACCTTTTGAAGAAAAAGTATACAGTAGCCAAAGGGAGTAATATCAGTAACATAGAACTATCTAACCAGAGGAAAACATTTTCAATCATAAAACTGAATTTCAATCATAAAACTGAAAGGAAAAGCTGAATATAATTAAATAAGATACACATGTAACTTCTAATGGTGATTTTTATTCTGATTCATATGGAGAATGGAGGGCAAGCTTCTAAAAAATGAAAGAAAAATAACAGTTGTAGTCGAGCAGAAGAACACATGAATTAAAATTCATCCTTTAATGAAAATGTAGAGGTCTAGTGGCAAGACCAACTTAAAAGTTAAAAATGTTCTTATATTCCAATTCATAACCAGCAATTACTTTGCCACTAAGACAAGTTACCACATACTAGAGAATCTCACCAAGCCTAGTTTGAAAAGGAGATTGTTCACATATTCATCTCTCTCTTCCACAGAAGATATGTTGGGAAGCTGGAGTTCTGTAGCAAGAGACAATGTTTCCCGTACTGTCAGCTGTGAGAAAAATAGATCCTCCTGTCTCACATAAGCAAACCTACAGCATTAAACAGCATTTTAATTATTCTCCTTAGTGACTTAAAAGAAATATCAAGAAAATTGCAGGAAGTAAAATTTCCAAACAAGTATACTTGTAAGTCTTCTTTGAACTAGGCTTTCCATTGAACTCCAGAAGACCTGACAAATGCAGCCGGGGCGATGCTGCCAGCTGACCCGCAAGAACATTGAGCAATGTTGTTTTCCCTGAACCTGAAGGCCCCATTATAGCTAATAATCTTCCAGGTTTTGCTTCTCCGCTCACATTTTTAAGCAAAAATCTCACCTATTGATTTAACATCAAATTCCCATTATCACCGAAAGGAAATAAAAGACTAAAATTCCCATAAAGCAATAGGATTACTTGTCCCAAAAAAGAAAGTAAAATTGTGATCAAAATGTAAAATTATATAGCTTGAACCAGCATGTGCAGGCAACTCTATTCTTACCCATTGAAAGTTGAACTGTGAGGAAGGGAGCCACTTAATCCCCAATCCAACAATCAAGAAAATCAGATATCCAGTTCCAAGTAAAGCAAACGAGTTAATAATGTCTTGCTTAAACATAATATCCAAAGCTAGTAATCGAATTTTCCCTCCCAGAATTTCTCAGCAACCAAACAAGACTTCAGCATTCACGACAAGGGAAAAGAGAGAAAGAAAGAAAGAAAGAAGAAAACGGGAACTCACGGACTTGGAGGATTTATCAGAAAGGGAGCAAGTGATGTTGTTCCACCGGATTGCGACCGGCACGACCTTTCCGGAGACCGGAGCTTCACCGCCGTAGTCGAAATCGTTCTCCACCATATCATCGTGTTCCTCATTCTCGTTTTCCGGCGAGAGCAGAGGGCCGGGAGCGGAGAAAAGGCGGACGAGGAGGGAGACGGCCACCGCGGCGATGACCTGGCCGAGGCCACTGCCACCGAAGCCGGCGACCATCTGACGCACCTTTTTCCCGCCAAAAGCCACCATTATCGCCTGCTCTCTTCCTTCTTTCTTTCACTTCACTGACATGTAGAACTGAGACCGAGAAAGGTTTCGTTGATGTTTGGGTCCGTCTCAAAAGCAATAATAATATCCAACTTCAACGACGTCGTTTTCGTCACCTAAGGCGAAGAGCATGGTGACGCGTGTCCACTTGTAGATAAGATGGGTAGAAAAGTATGGGTGAAATTACTTGTTCTGTTTTTTTGGTATGAAAACAATTTCCTTATCTTTGGATGCTTCGAGCCAAGAATAAAATCTGTCGTATCTCTTCCAATTTGACGAAGAAAAATGCTATTTATATACTTTTTTATCTACATTTTTTTTATATTTATTAAAAAACAGAGAGAATTTATTTTTTATGTTTTTCTTTTTTTTCATAATAAAAAATGTAAAAAAAATGTGTAAATAAAAATGTATAAAAATAACATTTTCCTTTCTTATGAATGTACTATGCTTCCTTTTAGCTCAAATATGCTACAAAATTTATTTACGCCTAAACAATCAAATAGTAGGACTTAAAAGTAGTGGTGCTACGAGGGTTGACTGAATTAATATAATAAATTTGAAATGATGCGAAAAGAATGCCAATAGTATTCCATGGTATAATGCAATTGATAATCATGACCAAACTATGAGAATATGGCTGAGCAGTGTGACACAAATGCAAGATGTGCTCTGTCCTGAGGTAACTTAAGACCTGTAGGTGAGTCATTGGGTGATGATTGGGTATAAAGTAAAGACAATATCCAAGTTCCAACTCGGAATGAGATTGTGATTTGTAAGAGAAGGAAAAGTGTGATACATGATGTGCACTCTTACGGTCTAAGTCAGCAAACTCGAAGCAAGACAACTAGTTTAGAGTAATAATGGATCAAAGTTACATATTTATGGAGTGAATTTATTTTTTTTTTCGAGATATAACTTCGATTAAGATATTAAAATTATTTATTCCCACAAAATATTTTTTAATAAGATTTAAACTATTGAAACATTATAGTCTCTAATTTGTTTACTACCAAAACATATTCTTATACTGGCTTATTATATTGAGCCTAGGCCTGGTGGAACTTACATTGTGATGTATACATAATTTGCCAACTCTTTCTTTTGGTATGCTTGACAATTATGATATTCTTCCAAGTTATACATAGTCGAGTATCAAAAAGGTGAATTTGAAAGAGAATTTAGAATACTATCATATTAAAACGTGTAGTAATTATCCTTTACATGAGCCCTTTGTTTTTAAGAGCAAAATAAGATTTCTTATTGCAAAACTCATACTAATCCTGATAAGTAGCATATTTTCGATAAGTATTTATTAGCCATTTGAATAATAACTTGAGTGACCAATGAGGAAGTCGGCTAATTAAGCAAAGTAGACGAATCTAAATTCATCCAATCATTTCGGCGTGCAAAAAATATTTGGGTCCAGTCATATTTCCATAAGTCCAAAAACATTGATTGGCCCAGTTCAACCCAACAAAAGATGGCTAGCCCATGATGGATTGGTCTGATTCATGTTGGGCTTATTTTTTATTTGAAAGCATAAAAATAGTCATAGTTCATTTGATCCAGAAAAAAAAGAGGACTAGGCCAAATTATGTTAGTTTGACAAAAACTAAGCTTGTTCTAAAAATACTATTAACCTAAACAGTTCAAGAGAAAAAAAAAGAAAACGGTTCCAGTATAAATCTAATGACTAATATTGATTATGTTAAAGAAAGTATTTTGTGGATTAAGTATTGGTTAGATGACAACATTGTTTGTCTTGAAAACATTTACATCAAGTTTGATTTCTTTTCTCTTCTCTTGAAAATCTCTTCATAAAAAAAAATTAAAATAAAGATTCGTAACAAATAAAAATTAATTAAGTTAAGTTTAATTAATTAATTAAGGTAAACAAGGGTAATAGAAATGAAACAAATAAAATTGAATAATATGAATTTATACATGTTTCAAACTAAATAAACAATCCGTCTATTATCATATATCAAAGATCAAATTAATATTTTAATTTTAAAATATTAAATTTATATTAATTTTTATTTCAAAATATTTTACAGGATAAATAATTAAAATTAAATTCTCAAAAACAAGACATGAATTCAATTAAAATATAAAGATTCTGATGCTTCTTGAAATTACAAAATTGCCCCCCCTTCACTTCGTATTTCTCATCGTCCACCCGATTTCACCACCCGCGAATTGGAGCCCCACCGCCACGGACTCCAACCCCCACCGTCACCATCCAAACTCTTCAGGCGAAAGGAGCTCCTTCCGGCGTCGCCACCACCTCCGAACACCTCCTCCTAAACGGTCTTCCACTCTCTTCCCAATTTCCTCCGCCAAATTTTCCGATTTAAGTCGCCGTCAAACTTCTTCCCTATCTCCATTCACGGAAATCCGAAGCTCATCATGTGATTTACTCGCGATCAGGTAAAATTTTTTCCTCTCAAATCTCTTTTTACGTCACCGTAATGTGAAAAAGACTATGAATTTGGGGAAGAACAATTGGAAATCACATATTGCTTGTGGGCCGCGGCCACTATCACTGCGGCCTCGAGCCAAACTATAGATGCTGGGTGCTTACCTTTAGGCCTGAATACATAGGTTCTTCCAAATTCACATGCTCTTGTGGGGAGCCATATCAAAGTAAAAGGAGAGAGTAATGAATGACAAACAGATAGCCACAGTGTGATACCCGTTACTATCCTCTTTACAACTCCATAGTAGATAACTCATAACACCATTTTACGCCTCAAAGTAAGATATTTGGTATGATATCTGTACTATGTATTTTCGTGAATCGCATTATGTTTGCGTTAACTGAAACTTCATAGACCAGGGAAATAGAGCAAGCACTAAATTGGGGAAGGGGGGGGGGGGGGAAGACTCAGACAGGTGCTTCTGAAACTAGTAAAACAAGCCAAATGACAAAAATATTGGGGAAAAAAAAAGGCAAAATCATACGAGAAGGGTGAGGATGGGCTGCTTTAGGCAGAGTCAAGTAATAAGGCTGCCTTATCTTTTCTTTCAAGAAAACTAAGAACCTGAATATTGTCTGTATAAATGAATATATTTATATATATGCATAATATTTAATTATAATTTTTAATAGAATTCATTAGAGTTGATTTTCACAAATAGGACAACAATTCCGTTGCTTCCAGCATCTTATGTTAATTTATTCCTTCATTCTGTAGTTTTGTTATTCTTTTATACGCATGCAAGAGTTTCTTAATGAAGGTGTGAATGATGGTTTTTTGAAGTTTCTTTCATTCTGTTAACTTACTTACCTATTGGAATTACTTGAACGCATTCTTGGATTTTGACTTGAATTTTTCCTTTCTTTGAAGGTTTGAGATTGGTCTACCGCATTGTTATATGGGAGAAGTTCTTTAGGCCTGTTGTACCTGCTCTACATTGGCTTGCATCAAGTTTGTTCCCTTCTGATTCAAATATTTGCCATATTAGAGTGTGCTATTAGTTTCATCATTTTAACATATGGTAGCTTATGGCTCTCATTCAAGTTTTAGTGTTTTACTGGCAAAACTATATTTGCTTCATTTAAATGAATGGTGAAATTGACTGCTGAAATACTTTCATGTATCTGAAATTGAATGCTATTATAAAAAAAAAAAATAGGTGGCAGGGAAGAAAATGGATGCAGAATTATAGACTACTTCACCTTTATGAGAAATAATCAATATATCTATCAGAAATTCTCTATTCCATTTATGCTTTTCTTGGCTTCTTTCATGAAATTAGTTTACACTGTTCTTTTGTAAAG
Source organism: Castanospermum australe (assembly GCA_019955255.1). Taxonomy (NCBI): domain Eukaryota; kingdom Viridiplantae; phylum Streptophyta; class Magnoliopsida; order Fabales; family Fabaceae; genus Castanospermum; species Castanospermum australe. The sequence goes on from NSJW01000470.1 coordinate 361,437, forward strand.
TTTTGAGAAGGGTCTTTTCAATTACTGATGAATTAGTACTCCATACAACATGCAGCCATAAAGGATATAGAATTATATACTGCTCCACCTTTCTGAGAAGTAATGAAAATATATATCTGCAATTCTCTATTCCACTATGCTTTTCTTAGTTTCATTTGTGAACTAGTTTACAATTGTTTTTTGTGAAGCTTTGAGAAGGGTCCTTTTATATACTTCCCATTTTTTAGTTCATGTAAGATGCAGCCTAAATATCTTAGAGGCTATAATAATGATGAGAAAGGATCAAAGATGTGCTGAACTGCTGATAGTTAGGAGCACATATAGGTTTCTATCTCGGTTCCTCTTGTCTTTTAATGTGCTGCATGTCAATGGTCATGGATGTATTATTTAGACAGTTATTTTTTGATGTATACTTGTGTAAGGAAGGCGTAACAATGCTCAAATGTCTCACAATTCTTTAGCTCTAATATGTTTCCAATCGCATAATTTTTTACTTTAGAACAATTGGCACTGAAGATGTGTGATTATGCTTTAGATGCTTGTTAGTAGTTAGATAACTGTGGACATTATAATATTTTTTAAAATTGATTAAATTGATTTATTTTTTAATGAATGCAATAAAAACTTGTTCCAAACTGGCTGTGTCAGGTTCCTGAACTTTCTTTTCACCATGGCCAACAAATCCAAAGAAGAGCCCAAGACTGCACCTGAGTCTGATCGATGGTACAATCTCACCCTAGGCTCTTCCTTCAAAGATGAATCCTCTAACAAATACTGCACTCTACGATGTAAGTTACTGAATGAAAAAGCCCCTTTCTAATCTTCCTCTTTCTCTGGTGGATCATTATTTTTTTTTCCCTCTTAGTTCCTAGCAATCAATTGGGGAAGGTTCATACTTGATTTTGCGATAAATATCTTGTTTATGCTTTTGACATTGATATTTTATTCTGGGCTTTTCTTTTTTCTTGTCTCTTTCTGGTTTTAATCTTTGGAAGTCTTGAAATTTGTGTAGATGAATTTAAGCCAGCTTCGGTTGATAAGACTAAGCCAGGATTGCTACGCAAGACCAAAGAGAATAGGGTTTCTGTGGAATTTCAAAACAACCAAATAGGAAAACCCAAGGTGACATTTGAGGGGAATAGTGAGGAGTACAAGGAAAATGATGCTGTGTTGTTCTTTGATGGTGAGACATTTCGATTGGAGCGGCTTCATCGGGCTGTAAAGCAACTGCGACACCTTCGAATGCCTGGTGAATCTGCTGCTGCTGCTGCAGCTGCAGCTGTAGTTGTGGCTGCTCCATCTGGTTCTGTTTTGGATACTCGGTCATCCCCTGTTGGGAAGTCCACAAAACCAGCACCTTTAGGCAGGAGCTCATTTCAGGCTCTGCCAGTAAGCGCTCGCTAACTATCTAGAGCATAATTGTTAATTTAGTAGTTGAGTCCTTTACATCATAAAAGTGTATGAAATTTTCCATTATAAATATGGTTTTTGCTGTTTTCTGTGGAAGTTGAAGTCTTATTATATGTGGTACTTCGGGTATGAATATCGTAATGCATATCTTCTTAATATTGTTATGGGTATATTATATTTAACATGTTTTGTGATAGAATGAATTTGATTTGAAAGGGGCAATTGAAATGGCTCCTTCATCTCACTTTGCTGTGCTGCATTACTTCCGATTTCTATCAGATATTTTCTTTCACTAGCCCCCCCACCACCAAAAAAAAAAAAAAGGATAAAAGTAGGGAACCTGATTGTTTATTCTTTTTTTCCGTGGAGGTACTTCTTACTCAATGACAGGGCTGGTTTTTGTATCTTTGAATTACTCAGTACTCTGCTATTTTTCTTTTCTGGTTAACATAATTGAAGTGCTTCTTAATTGAGGGAAAGAAAGAGGATTAGAAAAGGACAAGAAGCCTGTAGATTTATATTTTTGACATTGGTGTACATGAGTCTCTGAGTGAAGCATAAATACCCTATAATCTCTTTTCCAAGGTGTTGACCACATTTTTCCTTTTGGTCTGAGTTATTCCTTCTGTGGCAATGGAAGGAAAGAAAATTGTTTGTTTTCTTTCGTCTCTTCACTGTTTTCTTTCCTTAAAAGTTAGTACCTTCAATGATATTTACCTTGATTCTGTACAGGTTGAGGTGGAACGTATTGATATTGGTGAACCTGAGAATACTGGTATGTATGATATGGTTAGAAGGTTTCTGTATTTGCATATCTGGACTTTGTGAAACTCACAGATTACTTGATTTTGCGATAGTCTAGTTAGATAACATGTGAGATATCCTTAACATGGTATATGAGTTTCGTATTACATCCTCTTTTTTGGTTTTTTTTTTTTTCCGTTTTAATTCTGTTTCCCCTTTTGTACCCTTTTCCTTCAATTTGGGGCAGGGAGGATGTACTAAGCTTTTCAATTTTCATTTTTATCATATGACTGAGTTGATGCTGCCATATATAATCTGTTAATACGCTTTACTCTGGGAGAAGTTATGTATTATATCAACTGCTGCGTAAATGTCTTCTATGCATGCTCTCCAACCTGATGATTTTTGTGTTGTCTCTGCTGCTTACTACAATTTCCTACTTGGTCTTCTACATAAAAAAAAAAAAACTACTTTATTTTTGCTGAATCTTTGCTTTGTTGTGACTTTGAGCATTTTCTATCATAAGCTTCTTCATATCTGTCAGCTTTTTAATGGTCTAAGCTCTAAATTATGACTTTGTCATCATGTTCTTGTTAATGTCCTCTAAATTATGACTTTGTTGTGACTTTGAGCATTTTTTTAATATTAATATTAAATGCTTCTTCTTGTCTGTTATGTTCCTGTTAGTGTCCTCCTAATGAGTGTTTTTTTACTTTCCTGTTGACAAAAAATGGTGCATTGAGGGGAGAATTAAAAGCATCAAAAGGGTAATAAGGGCAATAAACTTAGCAGTTGAAGATGCAGTTGAAGATGTGAAAATGAAAATACTTTTTTAGCATAATATAAAGATATGTCTCTCCTATCTGCTGCCTTTTTGTGTATTTGTGTTTCTCAAGCTTGGTCCTCCCGGCTTTTTCCAATTTATTTTTCTGTACCTAGAAAACATTATGAATGGCTAGATATGTAGTCCTCAAATTGTTTAGAATGATCTTTACTTTTTCCATGCTTTGGAATGAAACATTCAGAAATTTCTATGTTGTATGCGGTATAGATTTTGTTAATTTCAGAAATTGTGCATTCACAATTGATGAAATGGTTTGCAGTGGCTTTACTATTTCTAGTTATCCAACATTAATTGTAATGTTGTGCTTATCATATGACAGGCATCAAATCTGGTTCTAAGAGGTCATCTCACAATCCAACTGAACCACCCAATATTTCTGCTACCTCACCAGGTGCCAAAAATGAAGTTGAGGAACATCAAGATATAGATATTGATGGTCTTTTTGGTAGTGGAACTCCTGAGGATGACAATAATGCTGAAGAAAAAGATAATGTTGGATTTGACATGAATGTTCCACACACTGATGATGAGATCGCTGACGTGGATGATAGTGGTGATGAGGTGGACAAAGGACCCAATGCTGCAGAAGCTCTGAGAGCCCAGGTGAATGCAGAGGGGAGGGATGAGCAGACGTCTTCTTCTAGCAGTAGCAGTGGAAGTGGAAGTAGTGAAAGCGGGAGTGGTAGTGGGAGCAGCAGCAGCAGTGATAGTGAAGGCAGTGATGAAGACTCAGTTAACTCAATCTGAGATTGTGCAACTGTGGGGGTTTCTTTTTTTTTTTTTTTCCATGTTTCCTTTGTCACTATTTTTGCAAATAGTCAAATACATAGAACAAGTAGGTATTTATTAAGTTATGCCTGGCTTAGAAGAATGTAATAATTCATCCTGATTCTAACGGTTGGGAATTTTGTTAACATTGACACTAATGTGACTCTTAGTGTTCTTTGGGGAGGGGGGGGGGGGGGTGATCAATGATATGCTATATCTTATGTGTTTGTTAACCCGTCTTTAATTTTGCATTGTCATTCAACATGGGAAGCAGCTTTTAGGGCATGCAAGAAAGCCCTCAACTTTTCAGTGGTGAAAATTTGGCTAGTTGGAGGTTAATCTTATAGCAGTGTCTATTGATTCATGTTGAGAGGAAACTGACACTGCCATCGAAGAAGGAAACCTGGAACCAACAATGGGGGGCAAAATGAATGGACGTGGATGCAGCCTTGGAGGTTGATAATGGAATTTGAGTGATTGGAAAGGGGAAACCTTATAATGGAAGTATGTGCGATGGCAAAGCCCCAAGTTCAATTTTCACCTTATCTTTCAGAAGCTATGGCAGTTAGACAGGGTCAGCAAAGAGGCTTGCACAAGAATGCTCCTTTTCATGTCTTATGTAGACTATAACTTCTAAGCTTTACGAATGTGAGGCGCCAGGCTAATGTGGATCTAAGAATTAGAAAAATGGATCACATTCGTTAGTTCAGTTATTTGAACTATTATAGGTTGTAATTTTTTCGAGTAGTGATTTTTCTTACAATTGGCCCCAGCAGTTAGTGGCATGTTTGGCAACAGTTTTTTTTGGAGAAAAAAATTATTTTTTTAATTTTTTTTAAAAATTAATTATAAATTATTTTATTTATAAAATAAATTAATTTAAATACACACTAATTTACCCACTCAAATTTGCAGCCCAAAGAGTAGATAAGTTTAACCCTGCATTGCTCTATTTATTTTCCATCCATTTTCATCAAACAAATTTGCCTAGCTGGGTTGGTTGAGCTTGAGTCGGAGTAAAGGAACCATTAAAAAAAGATTAGTGTTTGCAATCCTTCGTTGTTGGGCTTCAATTTGAGAAATAATAAATTTAACCCAACATTAACTTGGTTGATTGGGATTGAGTCATAATGCATGACCAAAAATAAGAAAGAAGATTGAGTGATAATGAAAAAGAAATTAAGACAAACAAATAATAAAAAATAAATTGAAAAAGGGATATATATGACTCAAAGTCAATTATAATATATATACATGAGAACACGTAAAATAATCCTAATGTATAATGGGGCTTGTCAGCAAAAGACACGTTGGAAAATGAAGTGAGAATAGCTAGGAACAGCTATGTAAATTCAGATAGCTGAAGATATGAATTAGTTTCAAATTCAGATGATTATTAAGAAAATAAGCATAGCTTTGACTTAGTCACCCATGTGAGCATTGACCATCACCCCAAGCCACCTTCAGTTACTATCCTAGCAATAGTGGTAAACACATTTTTCACACAATAGTATATATGAAAAAAAAAAAAGAGCCAATTATATTCTTAATCTCTATAATATAGCTATTCAATTAAAATTTTAAGATATCACAATTAATTAGAGTAATATATTAGGACCAACAGTTTTTGATGCCAATATTTATAGTAAGGATTTGAATTTTTCACTTGTTACTACATAAATGCAATAAGAGAAAAATAAAATTAAAAAAATGAGTCTCATTAATTTCGAATTGTGAGACATTTTTTTCTCTCTATCACACTGCAATGTTTGCAAAAAGACTGAGCCTTTTATAATTTTTATTTTTGAAATACCTTGGTCAATTTTTGAGTTAATCCACACTCTAGAAATACTAAATCAAACCTAAAATGAAAGTTTTTCCAAAAAAGTAAACGTCACCTATCAACAAGTTTCAAGCTACTTATGATTAAAGCATATTAAAATCAACTTCAAGGTTGAATTTATATACCTAATACAGATAATTTTAGCTGATGAGTATAGGAAGACAAAAGGAATAGGATGAGAAAAATCCAACCTCTTTTATAGGTGAAAGTTGAAATAACTCTGGCTAGTGGCTACACCTTAAAGACAATATTGCAAATTAAAATAATAATTTTCTTTATTCAACACCACATGATTTGATTTGAATTTGACCAGAGAAAAATTACATTAATGAACTAAAGTATTATATGTCATAATAAAATATTTAATTCTTTTAAAGTGAAAAGTTAATTTTAAAAAATAAAATAAATAATATTAATTATTAATAAAAAAATTAAAAAAATTAATTTAATAATTTAATAATTTAATAATTTATTTTATATATATATATATATATATATATATATATTTTATTATAATATTAATTATTTATTTTTTATTAATAATTAATATTTTTTATTTTATTTTTTAAAATAAACCAATCACTCATTTTAAAAGAGATAAATCTAATAATAAATGCCATAGACATGTCCGTGCCATTATTTAGAAAGACAACAATAAAGACGAATAAATGTTATGTTACAACCCTTAACTTGGAAGCTGCTGATTTGATACAGAGTCAATAAATTTGATGGCCACCCAGTCAATTTCAACACTTACCGCATGGTCCTTTCTTGTACCGCAAAAATGAACAGGATATTCTACGTTATAAATATTTACTTTATTTTAGGGTGAAACTTATTTTATTATATTAATGTTACACAACCTTAAGTATTTTATCGAAAGAATGTTTGAGAGAATGAGTTAACATATTTATTGGTTATTAAATAAGAGGATGCTCTATATCACTTTGTTTTAATCTACCCATAAATTTAAATGAATTTATGTTGAATTCTATCAAATTTTTTCCAACTTTATAACACTACTCTTTTACCATATGTAATGATGTATATCTTTAAAATGTTAAATTTAAAATTTTTAAATAATTACAGGACTTACATCATATCCTTTCTCAAAAATATACTGATCATACTAATTTATTTTGAGTTAAATTGATATTAAAATGCCCAAAAGTCTCAGTTCAAATGACACAAAATTCTTTTATGTTCTACTTAATTATGAGTTCCAATCCTAGCCAAGTCGCTTTACATGTATTTCAACGTACCTTATACCAATTCTTAAATTTTATTTGTAAACAAAAAAATTAATATTAAAATAAAAAAGTGTATGACATATGTAATGCATCCGTGTGTAACAAAATGATGCTTTGATTATACAGGAAGAGTAAATTTTAATTTATTATTTATATATAATTTTTTATATTATCATTTATTTACATATTAGTATATTATTTATAAATTTTAACTATAATAATAATTACATGAAATATAAAATTCATTAATAATATAATAATATATAATTAAATAATAAATATAAAAAAATTTACACTGATATTGCAATTAACTAAACACGTTAATCTCAATCTAGTAAAACTCAAGGGGATTAGTTGAAGGTGTGTTTTTTATTTTGATTAGACTAACAAGAATAATGAATTTTGTTAAATGTACAATGTTTTATTTGTTGGTACATCCTAAATGTACTATGTTATTGCAGGAAGTGTGTTATTAAAGTCACTTGCGAGAATTAACCGACCAATACTAGAGTTTAAAAAAGGAAAAAAAAAAAAAAAACTCAACTAGTAGGACGAATACATGGTATCCAAGATTTGGAGTACAAGGGGACCCACCCAGATAGGTCCCAGCGAGCAATGACGGAGACCGATGCGTTCAACGCTACGATAGCTCACTATCTGCGTAACGTTTTCTGCTGTGAGTTGTGACCTGCCTTTCCTTGGATTGGCAAAGAAAATGAAAAAAAAAAGAAAAAATAATTTTTTTTATTTAATTGTGTAAAAAAATGAAAAAAAATAAAATATATTAATTTAAAATAATAAATATATCTTTATATAAGTAATACAAACATCTTAAATTAAAAAAAAAGACATTTCTCAACGAATTTCACATTTCTTCTTCTCTTCATGGGTTAGTTTTCTTTTTAAGTATGAGAATTTTTTTTTTGAGTCTCAATAATTTTTTTTTTCTTTACTACTTTTTTCTCCTGTCAAGTAAGAAAAAATGTTTATCACCTCCTCATTTTCTCCTCCTGTCCACTTTCTTTCATTGCCCTTCTCTACCCATTCAAGCTAAAGTTAGTGATTAACCAAATTTCAAATTGGCCACCGCTGGTCAAGTGCAATAAGTGGTCAAGTTCATAATTTGAAAGTGGCAAATTTAATTTCTGTCTCAATCATTTGTTTTATAAATTTAAATTAGTCACTTGTTTCGTAAATGTAAATTATCTATAAGTTTTATAGATAGCATGTTTAATTTGTTTTTTAAATTATAGTTTAAGTAAAAATATATCTTTTATTAATTTGTCTAAATTATAATTTTAAAATTTAAAAGTTAATCTAAATATATTAATATAAGTGTTGGTTGAATTTGAAAACTTATTTTAATTTTAAAATGAGACGTCTTCGTATTAACTTAAATTTTTTGTAAAGAAAAAAAAATTTCAAATCCCCATTTATTATATTTTTTAATTAAAATCTCCAACGAGTTCGCATCCTGACACGTCTCTTTTTGTTTTTTTTCTGCTTTGCGAAACCAATTTTTGACCGATGCCTACGTTTTGCATTCTTTCCGCGTTCCCACCCGCTTTTCCTTTCCCTATTCTACCGTTATATTTTATATTGTTATTAATATTGTTTCCATCGTTATCTCCAAAAACAATAATATTATTTATTTATTCATTTCTTATTTTTTTTATCATTGCCCATATTTTTACATTTATAAAAAGAAACTCAAACTTCAACCATTAATTCTTTGAAGAACTTATTTTTAAACGTTTTTTTGACTTATTTTATCGGAATACTTTAATTTGGTAGGTGCATGTAATGTTTTTGTTTCTCTGAAAACCATTATTATTTAAGGATTTGTGTGGATTAGAGTGTAAAACAATTAATGATAAAAAATTAATTCTGAAATTATTTCAAATTATATTTGTTGGATGTCTTTTAGAAAACTAATGAGTTTTACATTTAAAAATTAATTAGTGTTATTAAAAACTAATGAACTCCACTTAGAGTCGCTTTTTCTTTCACTAGTAAAACAAGTTGAAACTTGAAAGTTACCTACTTACCTCTCTTTAATTAAAAAAAACTATTTATTTCTAATAAAAGAAGTAAGCAAGCATGCTTGTGGAAACAAATTAGCCTCCTCTTGCAAACATCGAATAATGAATCAAAAACAGTTGAAGTGGAATGTAACGTAGAATTATATTAAATAGAAAATTAAATAATTTCGTACTCTTCATAAAAAAATACGAAGTGTGTTTTTTTGTTTTCGTAAGGATCCAAAATGTTTTCATCAAGTTCGAAACGAAGCTGCTCAAGAAATTCATGTTGTCCCACCTTCCGAAGGAGGGCGTGTGAGCCACTCTGTCATCCAATTCGCCAGATACCTGAAGCCCAATATCCGAACCTCAAAATTTTTCTTATTTAACGTGTGTTTAGAAACGTTAATTTTTTTAAAAAAATTATTTATTTTTTAAAGTTTTTTTTAAATTTTTAATTACAAATTATTTTATTCATAAAATAAATTAATTTAAATATATATTTAATTAAAAAAATTTTACTTATCTATTTTAAATAATTCTAACATATTTATTTATGCATATATTGTCACTTGTCAAATCAAAGAAATTTATAATAATTTACATTGTTATAAAGAAATTTTTCTTTTTTATAATCAATTTTAAGTTTTTTAAAAAATTATTACTAATTAATTTAAATATAAATAAATAAAATTATAAATATAAATATTTTTTATTTATATTAAAAAGTAACTTTTTTATAATTATATTTTATACTTATAAATACTTTTAAATATAAAAAGTTATTAATTACTTATTGTTTATCTTATATATGTGCGTATGTGAAGCATATTATTGTGAGAGGTAAAAAAAATAAATTTTGACTGTTAAATTTTGTATAAATAGTTAATATTAAAATATAAAGTTATGTAATATTTTTAAATAATTATATGAACTTTAAGTAAGATATAATTCTAACTATTAATATATTATTTAATAATTAAGATTTGATTCTCTCATTTAATACATTCTCTATATATGATTCAATGGTTAGAATTTTATTTTTCATAAAATTATTTTTATTTAACTAATTAATTTATAAAATAATTATATAAACAATAATAAAGAATTTACCTCTTAATATGTTAATAACAATAATAAGAATTGAGAATTGTTGTGTACTCGTCTATAATTTTTTTAGTATTTATTAAATATTTATTGATTATTAATTTTATTTTTATATTATAAGTATTTATTATAAAAAATAATAATTAATAAATATTTGACAAATTATCTTAAGTACTAGTACTTTATATAAGCTAGGGTACTACACAACACTTAGAAGAGTTTTGTTTAATTTAAGAGGCATTTTGAGAACTTCCAAAACTAATTTAGAACTATTTAAGATAAATTGATTATATCAATTCATGTTATTTTATAATTAGTTTTAATTTATTCTTGATAAAAATTTTAAAAGAAAAAATAGGAACCATCAATAAATTTGATTCACAATAAAACTAACTTTACATTAATTTTTTTAAAACTAGTTTTAGCTTAAAAATAGATTAGATAAAAATTATTTTTAAAAAAATTTTAATGCTTACCAAACATTTAAGATCTTAAAATTAGCTCAATTATACTTAATTATTTGATTTCTTTAGTTTGACAAATACTTTCTAAATGAGTTGACCAAGTATATTTTTTACTTTGACAATTTGAATTCAAATTTTGAATTAATATCTAACCATATTAATTTTTTTAAATGTCTTAAACTAGGTGTGTTTATTTAAAATCATTGTGAAAAAATAGTGTTAATTAACGCAAAAGTCATATCATATTAAAATTTATTTAAAATTTAAAAATATCTTTCTTGTATAATAAAAAATTAATTTTAATTCACAGTATTAATGTAAATAATTATATTATTATTTAATTATATTTTATCATATTAAAAATTTTAATATTTTAAATAATTTTAATCATTATCAAGTATCTTTAATAAGAATTTAACATTATTAGTATAAAAATTTTATATTATTATTTAATTATATTTTAATAAATTATTAAAAAATTTTAATTAAAATAACATCTATTTAAAAAATTAAATAATATATAAAAAATATAATCAGATAATAATAAAAAAATTAATCAAAAATAAATTCTAACAAACATTCATCCCTATCCCTAAAATGCAGCGACGTGTTCATGTACGCGCTCACATGGTGCGTAGGAAAAGGGTCAACAATTTCCGCACAAGCAAAGTATAATCAAAATCATACAACGACTGTGTCTCCAAATTTTTTTTTTCAAAATTTAATTCTGTGTGTTCCTTATAATGAGCCTGAATTTTGACATCAAGCAATCACAACACAGAAAGAGAAAGGGAGGAAGGCAAGAGTCCGTGATCTCCATTTTCTACTGTATCCCCCAACAACCAATCTGACCTGTGAAAAAGGAAAAACCCTAGCCCTCCCCTCACAAGGAATCCAGAAATGGTTGACATTGGAGCATTGAATTAAAGTGAGAAAGAGCAATTCTGGGAGGAAACTCTTGCAAGTGTCTGGTCTGGGTTTTCATTTTTCCATTACTATTTTCCTTTTCATGTGTCTTAGTCTAGTTAGTTCGATAGCTCCCATGACATTGCCCATCATCATCATCACCACCACCACCCTCCCAAACCACAGCACCAAACCAAGAAAAGGCGAGATCTTCAATGACCCATTAACAGAAACTGTCTCAAAACCCAGACTCTAGCCAAACCCAGTTCTCAAATTCCTTGCTTTGATTAGAAGAAGCCATACCCATATGCCCCAACACCACCACCACCACCCACAGAGACCAGTGCTATCCTTACTACTATGGGAGCTGAGAAGAAATGGCTTTTCACCTTATTCACTGCAGCATTCCTCTCCCTCATCCTTCTCTTGATGTCTTCCCTCTCTGCCTTCAGCTCCCCCAAGCCTTTTCCCTCTCTTGTTCAGCATGGCTCTCACTACCCTCCTGCTTTTGCATACTATATTTCCGGCGGCCACCGAGATAAGGACCGAATCTTACGCTTGTTGCTGGCAATATATCATCCGCGGAATCGGTACCTTCTTCATCTTGGGATGGATGCCAGGGACGAAGAGAGGCAGAGTTTGGCTGCGGCCGTTAGGTCCGTGCCGGCGATTCGGGCTTTTGGGAACGTGGATGTCGTGGGCAAGGCTGATTGGGTGACATACTTGGGCTCCACCAATATTGCCATTACACTGCGAGCTGCGGCGATTATGCTGAAATTGGATACTGGGTGGAATTGGTTTATCACTTTGAGTGCACGTGATTATCCGCTCATCACCCAGGATGGTATGCCAATTCGGTAATTTCTGTTTGGTTTCGCAGATTTGTACTGTGAAATTGATTTTGTGTAGTTCAATATGAAGATTTTTTGTCTGTGTGGTGGCTTGGTAGTAACTATTAATTGGAAAGTTTCTGCAATTATTTATCCCAGATTATGGGAAAATGGTGTCTTATCATTGCTGGTCTTATAATTGAGTCTTTCATCTTCATGAATTTATGTATAAGTATTCACAGATGTTTTTTATTTTCTAACTTTTGAGCTTCTTAGTTTTACTTTCGTAGTTCAGCTATGAAATTTCGTCATTTTATTGTTTGTACCTAATGTAAATCTTGTTTTTCATAATTTCTATCTAATATGCTTGAATTTCCAAAATTTGGAGGTTAAGCTCTGGAAACTGATAGGGATAGAAGGCAAAAGAAAATAAAAGATGAGCCAAGACCTTCGTTGCAGGAGGGTTGAGATAATATCTTCATTAATCTTGTTAACTAACATATTTACATATTTGGTTATAACTATGGAGGAACCTACCATCTAGTCTAGACACAGAGAATGGTATGGGGATTTGAGATGATGGTTATTAGTTGCAATATACTGTACGATTTAGGTTAAGATCGATAAAATACTCTGCATGAATAGATTGTGTATGTTAATACTTAAAAATATTGCAACATATAACTAACCGCTAATTGTCAAGAAATATGCTGTATTCAGATCAAGATTTCTATTTTCTGTTGATACTTAATTTAGGATATTTCCCTTTTCTTAATTGGAACCAGGACAATGCAATTCTATTAGGTTTGATTAGGTTGGATATATCTAACAGATAGTTTAAATATATTGGAAGGTTGGACTGAACTCTATAATCATATAATGCAATTCTGTTCGATTAGTTCTAAAAAGAGTGTTGCGTTGAGGTCCATGTAATATTGCTGTTATGTGATATAAATAATTTATTTATAGTTTCTGTAAGTTTTCATCATATAGATTTTTTTCTTTTCGTTTTTGATGTTTTTTAATTTGAAACCCTGAAGTTTAAGTTTGATACTTTTTGGATGAAATTAAATGTCGTCAGGTTATAAGGTTGTATTGGTTGCTCTTGCTACGGGTTTATTAAACCAAGACCTCTCCGTGTGTTACTTTTAATTCACGTTATTTACAGTTTACTGGTCATCTTATGCATTTGAAGTCACTTTATATGTTTACCCTTGCTAAGTTTAGCCCATTTGTGAATGGATTTCACACTCCCACCAAAATCAATTTTGCCTGTGCATGTTTGACAAACTTCTTTGGTGTCACGTATTAATTGCCAAATGAAGGGATTGGTTCTAAGCTGTAGATGCAATTTATGCCTTAGATGATTGAACATCATGAGTGCTTATGATTGCCAAAATCTCATAAGAGGGCAAGTCATATATTCTGATTGCATGGAATCTTGTGTGTGATTATTGTTATTTGCTCATGATTTGATAAATTGAAATACTGATCTTGTTATACAGATCTAGTAAGACTGGAGGTATGGGCTTCTAATTGGAGGAAATTTTTAAGCATCCTTACAAAGTGGAATCTCAAGGTGGAATGAAGTTTCTAATGGTGAATTACTAGGTAGTCTGACTGATATGGTGACAAAAGGATCTAATTTAGCATACTCAAGTGAATGAGTCACAAAATAGTTTTTGAGCCAAAAAAGTTGTCATAGATAACAAAAATAACATTTAGATACTAAAATGTTTCAAGGAGAAGCTGACAACATATTTAGGAGTTTAAATATTAGCTTCAAGCACCTTCATTATAATTCTGGTGATAAAGTAAAATTGCATGTGTTTTACTCTGATATTCATCTGCTACTGGAAGTTGTCATAAACAACAAAAATAACGTGTAGATACTCAAATGTTTCAAGTAGGAGCTGACAACATATTTAGAAGAAGTTTAAATATTAGTTTCAAGCACATTCATTACGATTCTGGTGGAAAAAGAAAATATTGTCTGTGTTTCACTCTCATATACATCTGCTACTGGAAGTTATCAATAAATAACAAAAATAACATTTAGATACTCAAATGTTTCAAGTAGGAGCTGACAACAAATTTATAAGAAGTTCAATATTAGTTCCAAACAACTTCATTACGATTCTGGTGAGAAAAGAAAAAATTGCATATGTTTCACTGTGATATACATCTGCTACTAGATACTGCAAGTTGTAGATGCAAATCTTTAGAAATTGGTCCATCGTAAAAATACTCAGACTAGAGATCATTCGAGGGCTGCATAGAAGTTCTTATGAAGAGAGATCATTAAAGGGCATTTGTCCAGGGCAAGCAGTAAAGACAGAACAAAAAAGAGACAGTAAAATTTGATTTCATAAGTCATAAAAAATGTAAAGGGTATACTGACAAGGCAATTTCTTGGTGGTAAAAAATGTTGGAGATAAAGTGTTCAACAAACACTCGTCAAACGTTACATGTTTCTTTTCTTTCCTGTCAATATCTTTAAAAGATGTTGACAATAATTGCTTTACACAATCAGATCGTTTAGTTCTTGCCTGCCTCGTGCTGGGGACTGTGTGTGCTCTTTTGGATAGATAGTGTCTATTTCTACGAGTTTGGAATAATATCTAGAAACATGATGGTTAGGAAAAGTGACATACTTGAAAAAGTTGTTTGAAGAATTTACATTCTATTCTGATGTCTACACAGCATTCTTCTCTCCTGCTGCCCCCATACTATCTCTCGCAAGTTTCTGTGTTTGTAACTACATAGATGGGCTTTTGAAGCCCTAGTATGTCCTCCATCTTATTGCAATAAACTTTGGTGTTCCTCTTATGTCAATAGAGCTGGGCATCTCTATTGGTTTTGCTCTCTGCTCTATAATATTGTAATTTCAGTACAAGAACATTTACAATCATTATTTTATTTTATCCATTTATAGGTGATGAAATTCTCTATATTGATCTGTACTTTATTCACTGAATTATGCTTCTTTTAAGGTCCACAGATTTCTCATTCATATTCTTGTTTCTCAGTATGATGTTTATTTTCTTTCCATGGACTTATCTAACTTACTGATCCGTGCTCTGTTATCTGTATCAGATCTGTCCCATGTTTTCTCTTCTGTTAAGAGAGACCTCAATTTCATTGATCACACTGGTGACCTTGGATGGAAAGAGTATGAAAATAACTGCTAATGTAGCTGCTACTGTGCACTTATTCAGTTAGTTCTTGATCATATATTTTGTATATATTTACCCATGCAGGGGCGATAGATTCCAGCCTATTGTAGTTGACCCAGGGCTATATTTAGCTAGGAGAAGTCAAATTTTCCAAGCTACAGAGAAGCGGCCAACACCTGATGCATTCAAACTCTTCACAGGCAAATCTTTTCTCCGATATGCTGTCTGTGCAACTCTATCTATGCCTACGAGGGTTTGTATGTTGAATGCTTTCCTTGCCATGCAGGTTCACCATGGGTCATCTTAAGCCGATCCTTCCTGGAGTTCTGCATTTTTGGTTGGGATAATTTACCTCGAACACTCCTGATGTATTTTACAAATGTAAAGTTATCCCAAGAAGGCTACTTTCACTCAGTCATTTGCAATGCACCAGAATTTAAAAACACAACAGTAAATAGTGACTTACGATATATGATATGGGACAATCCCCCAAAGATGGAACCACTATTCCTTAATGCCTCTGTTTTCAATCAGATGGTACAAAGTGGAGCTGCTTTTGCAAGACAGTTCGAAGGTGATAACCCTGTGCTGGACATGATTGACGCAAAGATCCTCCAGCGTGGTAGTAATCGAGCTGCCCCAGGGGCATGGTGCTCTGGGCGGAGGAGCTGGTGGATGGATCCATGCTCCCAATGGGGTGATGTCAATATTCTGAAGCCAGGTCCTCAGGCTAAGAAGCTTGCGGTCTCTGTTTCAAGCCTTCTTGATGACTGGAACTCCCAGATCAATCAGTGCCAATGAATAGACACAAGAATAGAAACATTTTAGGAAGCTGTGCAGTCACCACAATTCATCGACCAGTATAAGTTGCCATTTACTGAAAGCACATTCTTTGGTCACCAAAGTGTAATTTCAATATTGGAAGGTGGTTTACGGCAGAAGGGACTCCTGTCATAGCAGTCTTTGCAAGTGAGTGTTCATAGCACAGCAGAGTAGGAGTGGGAAATGGAATATATGTGATTAGTTGAGCTGTATTGTTTTGGAGGCGTAATATTTGTGGTGATCCTCCATTACCTTAAATGAAGAGGAGGATATTCCTCCTGCGTCCATTTTCATCATGTTGTATGTTAAGTATGTCACCTCATTACTATAGGGATTCCGGACGACTAGAGCAGAAAGTTCATTCTTTGTAAGATATAATTACCATTTTCCATTCCCTCTCTTTCCCGTTGCACCTTTTGAACTGGATGCTTGTTGGTCCTATAGGCTTCCGCGTGCTGTGTGTTTCTGATTTGCAGACTTTGATATGGATGGATCATGGAAGAGATAAGGGGTAAGTGGAGGAGCAGCTGTCCCTGCACTTTATTGGAGCTGAGACTGGTAAGTGGAACAGAAGGGAGGGGAAGAAGATTCTGAAAAGAATAAAATCTAAGATCTCTGTCTTATTCACCTACCCGTATCACTTTAGTTGCATTATATGCTTAATAAATATCAACAATAAAATGCGATTCTTTTTTTGTCACAATATGCTTAACTTTGAGCTTTCTTTCTTTCATACAAGGGAATCTCCTACATTCTCTATAAAATATTACACAATTACTGGGAATCTCTTCCTCAATAATTACAAGCAAGGTACGAGTGATTTGCACCAAAGTCAACTTTCTTTAAAAGTGAATAATAAAGATGAAGCTTTATACTTTTTAGATAAAAGGATTTTACTATATTAAGCTTAAATGATAATTTAAATGGTTATGATGGTAAATGCACTTGGGTTTTAACTTTAAACATAAATCATTTTTATAGTTCTTAAATTATTATAACAGTTGTTGATAATTAGCAAGCATTAGATGTAAACATCGTTTTGTGTGTCGACAGTGCAAAAATGAGATGTCCCTAATCTTTTAAATCCTTCAAAAGCTCCTCAGGTTATGATTATTCTAAATTTCTTGCCTTTTCAATCCTGAAAGTAGAACTGTAGCAAGGCATTGTCTACATGGTTACTGTCATCAAATATTTATGGTGAAAAACTTTGGGTGAATATCAATCCCCTTAGTCCTTGCCCTTTTGATAGTTTATAATTCTAATAACTTAGGCAATTGGTATTTTGTAATTTACTAATTATAATATCCATAGTTTATAATGTAAAACTTATGCACTTGGATGATAGTACTTGTGAAGTTTAATTTCTAGCTAATAAAATGGAGAAAGAGGGAAGTTGATTAGATTGAGATAAAAGGAGACCGGAAAGAATCAGAGTTATAAAATTAAGCACACTATGGTCTATAAGACTCAGATCGGTGTCATGTGAATTATCGACTCATTGGTGATTAATTATACTTATAATTTCATATGTTTTATTTATTTATTTATTAAGAAACAATAAAAAAGTAAAATGTTTTTGGAACTTTTGAGATAAAAATTGAAGATGAAAAGCTTTCTAAAAATTTTCTTTTTATTATAAATGAGGTGTAAGACCTGATGCCGAGAGGGAGAAGTCAAGAAGAGAATATTAAAGTTGAAACAAAGCAATTTTAATAAAATTTAAAAACAAAGTGATTTTAATAAGATTCAACTTTAAGACCAAGCAGTTTTAAAAAAAGACTTAGTTTAAGACTCTTGCGATTTTTAAGAATTCTTTAATTAGTAATAGAGATATATATGATTATTATAAATTCTTTTGGTAAATTATTCTTTAGTGTCATTTCATAAATCAATATTTTACTTTGGTTGTATTTATTTATTTATTTTAAAATAATTACTTTGTTAAAAACCGCAAATAAAAAGTGTAATAATTCAGTCATAAAATGCCATTATTTTCCTAGAAAATTCAGAATAACAAAAATAACAACAAAATAGTTACTCTTAATAATAAAATAAATCATATACCTTTTTTTCTCGTTGTTTTATTCCAAGAGTAATTAAAAAAAAAAAGTAACATCAAACTGTAATACAATGTCTGATTTCGCATTTAATAATAATTTTCCCATATTCTTTTTCAAAAAATTCTTAATAAAATATACATCTTGAAAAAAAAACCTACATTTATTGTTTTTAAAAGAATCATCACATTCTTTTCACTTGTAATCAATATATCTTGCTCCTTCATTTTCTATATGTGTAGCAGAGCTCTTATTTTCTTCTGTAATTTTCTCAATTTTTCCAACGCTTTTTTTTTTTGGGTTTGTTTTTCTGAAGACGTTTATATAGCTTCTCTCCCCTAATTTGTATGTATGTAAATCTTACACCTAAGAGCTGTACTGCACTCGCAGTCTCGCACGCTGAATCACCTAAGCGCATAGCCTTGATAGCCCTCAACAATCTTGCTGCGCCCACCCCAACGACTGTGTGCTGTTGCTCTCCAATGGCACTCTCTCTGCCACGAGCATCGAGAAGATTCACCCACCCCTTCTTCCTCAACTTCCCCAATCTTCTTCCACTGTCAACATCTCACACTGGTTCTATAACATCGCTTTCTGCTTCGCCAAGTTCAAATTTTGGTGATCACTATTTGATACCCAGCAACCAAAACCCATCTGGGTCTCCACAGAATCATCTCACTTTCGGCTTTCACACATCGATTCAAGGCAGCACTGCACAAGAAGAAGCATTTGTTGAAGCGCACGACATGAACCCAGATGCCGTTCATGGTTTAGCTGCAGAAAGGATCTGTAAAATTTTATCCAACAATCGTGATTCTAGTGCTGAGGTATCTCTTAGTAATGTCTCGGTGGATGTGTCGCCGGAGCTGGTGGTTGAGGTCTTGAAGAAGCTGAGCAATGCGGGTATTCTCGCACTTTCGTTCTTCCGCTGGGCTGAGAAGCAAAAGGGGTTCAAGTATAGTACGGAGAGCTACAATGCTTTGATTGAGGAGCTGGGTAAGATCAAGCAGTTCAAGATGATTTGGAATTTGGTGGATGACATGAAGCTCAGAAAGTTGCTGACCAGAGACACTTTTGCGTTGGTTGCTCGGAGATATGCAAGAGCTAGGAAGGTTAAAGAAGCAGTGGAGACGTTTGAGAAGATGGAACGGTATGGGATGGAGCCGGAAGTGTCGGATTTCAATAGATTGATAGATGTTTTGAGCAAGTCCAAGTGTGTTGAAAAAGCACAGGAGCTGTTTGACAAGATGAAGCAGAGAAGGTTAGCACCTGATGTCAAGTCCTACACCATTTTGTTAGAAGGGTGGGGTCAGCAACAAAACTTGTTGAGGCTGAACGAGGTCTATCGGGAGATGAAGGATGAAGGTTTTGAGCCTGATGTTGTTACCTATGGTATTATCATCAACGCACATTGTAAGGCTAAAAAATATGAAGAGGCCATTGGGTTCTATCATGAGATGGAAGCAAAGAATATGAGGCCCACACCCCACATATACTGTACTTTGATTATTGGATTGGGTTCCGATAAGAGATTGGAAGAAGCTCTTGAATTCTTTGAAAAATCCAAGGCTAGCGGTTTTGCCCCAGAAGCACCCACTTACAATGCTGTTGTAGGGGCTTACTGCTGGTCAATGCAGATGGATGATGCGTACAGGATGGTTGATGAGATGAAAAAATGTGGTATTGGTCCAAATTCTCGAACATATGACATAATACTACATCACCTTATAAAGGCTCAAAGAACTGAAGAAGCCTACTCAGTTTTCCAGAGAATGAGTAGTGAGTCAGGGTGTGAGCCAACTGTAAGCACATATGAGATCATTGCGAGGATGTTTTGTAATCAAGAGCGAGCAGATATGGCAATGAGAGTTTGGGATGAGATGAAGGCGAAGGGAATCCTTCCTGGAATGCATATGTTCTCCATGTTAATTAGTGCCTTGTGCCATGAGAGTAAGTTGGATGATGCTTGTAAATACTTTCAAGAAATGTTGGATTTGGGCATTCGACCTCCTGCCCGAATGTTTAGTACCTTGAAGCAAGCTCTAATTGATGAGGGGAGGGAAAATACTGCCAAAATTTTGGCTCTGAAAATTGATAAACTGAGGAAAACTCCATTAATTGCTTGACACAAAGGAATATACCCCAAGTAATTCGTAAGGGATACCTAAGGTGAACAATGCCATCTGCATCAGCCATATGTCAAAACAACCTGCTCTTCCTATTTGCAGAAGGCAGGTGCTCTAAATAGTTGATGCATCAATAAGAGACTCATTCAATTTATCTGCCTTGCTGAGGGATAAAGTGAAGAAGCTTTATATGGGACAGCTATATTCATTTACCTTTGAGAAAGCCATGTGCAGAGAGAAGAGCCAGTGTCCAGAATCACCGAGGTCAACCATTTTCGGAAGTGGAATGTTCTTAATATTATTCAAATATTAAATATTACTATATGTAGTTGTTGCAATTTAATTAACTATTTAATGCAATTTTGACTACTTTACTGCATTTCTCTTGCTTAGCAGTTTGGAACGTTCTCTTCCGTTGTCATCATGATTATCTTTAGCTGCATAATGTATAACTGTAAGACAAAAGAAAAAGTTTCTAATAAAAAGTTTCTTAAGTATATCTTTATACTAAATGGCCCTTTTACCTCAATAGTTTTCTAAACTTGTGAGGAAGTTTATCTTAGGGACTAGACTCAATGGTTGGCTTTTCTTGTGTGCTGTCAGATGAGATGGCATATTCACGTAATGTTGAGTAGGAGGCAGCCAAGTTTCTGCACAAATGATATGATCGGTTCTTGATTTATAATGAGGTAAATCTTTCTTTTATGATTTTAGTGTTAATTAAGGGCGTGTGTTGAACTTGTGTCTAAACAGATTTGCAATTTTTTTTAGTATTTGTTCTTCACTGTCTAGGATTGCAGAAAAATATAAAGCAAAATCTGTAGTGTGCCTTTTGATCAGATTTGTATATCTTAGTGTTGCAAGTGTGTGTTACCTAGTAGAAGTTGTTGCATTATCATGTTACTCTGGGTACAAGATCTTAGATGGATTTGAGACCAGTTTTTTCATATTTTGTTAGGTGTTGAAGAGGAAAATCAATGTGAAAAGAGTTCTGGTCTGCTTTCCATTACAGTCTCTTGTCAATGTGGCTATCGGATACTACATTCACAAGAGAGAAAACTGTGTGGGATGGCAGACGCTCTCAACTCATGGATTTCTCCTTAATGATTAGATAGAGGATACTGCATCGTTTTTTCACTTGATAAATATTAATGTGATATTAAAACCTTTGTGAAATACATGTACTGTGAACTACCCCTTCTAATAAAAGCATAGTAATCAGCCTTATGATATTTTGAGCCAAAATTATAGGCCTTTTTATTGACTTTTTCTGGAAGTACTTTCCATTAAAATCACAACCCAAAAAAGAAAAAAGAAGAAGATCAGTGGGAATACATTCTTCCAAATTGGAAAGCAGAAGAATTGCTCAAGGGAAATCAAAACTGTGGTCATAAGCCATTTCTTGTGTACTATAGTACTGTCATTTCTTCGGTTATAAAAGGCCACAATCATCCACTTTTAATGTGAACCTGCACTTTTATTTTAAAGCTTTAAAGAAGAGTGACTTTCACAAAGTGAATTATTTTTTTGTGGTAAAAATATAATTTATAACTTTTGAAATTTATTTCAATATAAAATTACTCTATTAAAATTTTTTTGTCTTACTAAATTACTTTAAATTTTGATCTGATTAGAAAACGTTAATTTTGTTATTAAATGAAACACAAGTCACTTACACATGCACACTACATGACTCATATGCACATTACGTGACCATTTAGTTAGAAGATCTTATAGGGTAAAATACAATTTACACATTTGAAGTTTATTTCTGTATTAAATTATTCTTTTAAACTTTTTGTTGTCTCATTAAACTTCGTAAAATTTAGTATAACTTGAAATGAGATGTTAACTTTCGTTTTATTTAACAGAAAAATTAACGTTTTCAAGTAAAATTAAAATTCTAGGAAATTAAGTGAGACAAAAAAAAATTAAGGAATAATTTGATAGTGGAGTAAACTTTAAGTGAATAAATTATATTTTACCCAATTTTTTTATACCTTGCTTCTATCATTCTATAAGATATTTACTCATTATATTTTTTGTTTATTTACATTTCGTTCCTTATGTATTCACATTCAGAACGTTCTATACTTATTGAAGAAAAAAATAAATTACCCGTGCTCCTTACTAGTATTTTAAGGAATTAAAAACTCTATGCGCATGGCTACTTTTTAAAAAAGTTAAACATCTTGCAAATAATAAAATAAAAGCAAAATATCATGTTTAACTTTGAAAAGCATATTCTTCTCAAGATTATTAGATATAGTCACTTATTTCATAGTAAGAGTTCAACAAATCAACGCTAGAAACTTTCAATTAGACACTCAAAAAATTATTTTAACAAAATGTTTGTTAGAATGAATTGACAAATTTATTCAAATTTGGATGGATAGTGGTTTATGCCTTTTTGTTTTATTCAACAACCACTAAAGAATTTAGGTGAATTTTAGTTGAATTTTATTATTATTATTTTTTTTTGCTATGCAACACTTCTCTAATATAAATTGTATATAAATATTTTAAGGAATCAAAATATCTATGTGCATAAATGTGAAATAAAAAGGACTAATTTTCTCTCACTTAATTGTATATCATAAAAAATATACTTTTTCATTATAAAATGTATATGTTTTCTTTAGAGGAGGCCTCCCTTTTAATTCTTTAAATATACAATGTTATCACTTTAGTTCTCTAAAAAAATTGATATAAACTTAGCTATAAAATTATTAAAAAATATTATTAATTTAATTTTTTAATTATATAAAATTAATATTAATTTAATTATTTAATTATAAAAATTATATTAATTTAATACTTGAATAACTATTTTGATGTTATTTTTTATAATTAAATAAATAAATTAATATCAAAATTATTAACAAAATTAATATAATAATACTTGTATCTTTAAATCACTAAAAAAAAGAGATGTAACTCTTTTATTTATTATCTTTATTATAGAAATACTTAAATAAGAATTTAGGTTTTTTTTGGACCATAATAAGAATTTGGTGGTGCAAAGGATATTGAAGAAAATGGTTGGGACAGGCCCAAACCCACAATTCTTTCGGGGCTTCGCTAGCCCATCATCTTTAACACCGACCCAAGAAGCGGACTTTTCCTTGTGCTCGATTATAAGATGCCTCTCTCTCTCTCTCTCTCTCTCTCTCTCTCTGATTGAGGAATAAGGGAGCGTGTTCAGGAGATCCAAACCCACCCTTTCGTTCACAATAAGGTCTTATCTAGTCTCCATAATTCCTCGAACCCACTTCATGTTCTGCATTTTCCATTTCTGTTAAAGGTAGTTTAGACGGTGTTCTGGTGCTTCCCGTTCCTTTTTGTTCTGTGTTCAAGTCGTAGCACCAGTACCCATAATTTGTTTAATAAGTTGATGTTCTTCTTGTCTTACTAATTTTTCTTTTTCTGCAGAATTGGGTTTTGTTTAGATTTTTCTTTAATTTGGTATGCGGAAGAATATGGCAAATAAGGATTTTTTCCCATCTCTATATTTGAACAAGGGAACTATGAAAATGAGCCCTTTCTCTCTTTCTCTCTCTCTAATTTCGATACAAGTGAAGCATGTATATTTGTTTATTTATTATAATCTATGCCATCAATAATCTGGGTTTCATGCCTTTTCCTCTTACACTTTCATGTAAAGCATGGTTTTTGTGTGATTTTTACCCATTTCTTGATCTTGATAAGTTTAATTAATCTGGCCTTTTTTTTTTTCGTTTGCAGGGGAATTCAAGAGGTTGGTTTGATGCTTTTTTTGTTTTCACCTTTTATGAGTACATAAACGTTAGAAGTGTTTTTGGAATTTACATCATGCTAGGTTCATTGCCGATACTACCTCTTCCTGCTCCTCCTCCTGATGGAAATCTAGGTCCTCTCCCTCAGTCTCAAGTGTCTGAGGAGGAGGACAACAATGAGAAATCGTCAAACGATGAGCAGAATATATCAAGTTCAGCTTCTGCTCCGGCACCGGCTACAGTTGCTACCCACACGAGAACTATTGGAATTATACACCCCCCTCCAGACATTAGAACCATTGTTGATAAAACCGCCCAGTTCGTGGCTAAAAATGGTCCTGAATTTGAAAAGAGGATTATTGCCAATAACACAGGCAATGTTAAGTTTAATTTCCTGAATGCATCAGATCCATATCATGCATATTATCAACACCGGTTGGCTGAATTTCGTGCTCAGAATCAATCTTCCGCACCGCAACCTCCTTTGCAACCTGCAGACTCAGCTGTTCCTGAATTGGCCCCACCTGCACCAGCCCCTGATAGCAGTGACACAGCAGCAGAAAAGCCTGATCTCTCTGCCCAGTTTAAACCCATAAGGAAAGTACTTGAACCCCCAGAAGTTGAGCAGTATACAGTTCGGCTTCCTGAGGGAATTACAGGGGAAGAGCTGGATATTATAAAGCTTACTGCACAGTTTGTGGCTCGAAATGGGAAATCTTTTTTGACAGGATTGACAAGTAGGGAAGTCAATAACCCTCAATTCCATTTCTTGAAACCGACCCACAGCATGTTTACGTTTTTTACTTCCCTTGCGGATGCATATTCAAAGGTTTTGATGCCTCCAAAGGGTTTGACAGAGAAGCTGAAGAAGAGTGTCTCTGACATGACTACTGTCCTTGAACGGTGTGTGAATAGGCTGGAATGGGAGCGTTCACAAGAGCAAGCTAGGCAGAAGGCTGAAGATGAGGTAGAGCAAGAAAGAATACAGATGGCTATGATTGATTGGCATGATTTTGTGGTGGTTGAAACAATAGACTTTGCTGATGACGAGGATGAAGAGTTACCTCCTCCAATGACCATTGAGGAGGTTATAAGGAGAAGCAAGATGACAGCCATGGAAGAAGATATCATTGAGCCAGGTAAGGAGGTAGAAATGGAAATGGATGAGGAAGAGGCTCAGCTTGTTGAAGAGGGCATGAGAGCAGCTAGTTTGGAAGACAATGATGATGGGAAGAAGAATGAAGTGAGGGTTACTGAGGATCCTGAACCACCGATGAGGATTGTGAAGAATTGGAAGAGACCTGAGGAGAGGATTCCTGCTGAAAGAGATCCAAACAAGTTTGTTGTTTCCCCTATTACCAGTGAGCTAATTCCTATCAATGAAATGTCTGAACATATGCGGATTTCTCTCATTGATCCCAAGTACAAAGAACAAAAAGAAAGGATGTTTGCCAAAATTCGGGAGACAACTCTGGCCCACGATGATGAAATCTCAAGAAACATTGTTGGTCTTGCACGAACCCGTCCTGATATCTTTGGTACTACGGAGGAAGAGGTCTCCAATGCTGTCAAGGCAGAGATTGAGAAGAAAAATGATGAGCAACCTCAGCAGGTTATATGGGATGGTCACACTGGTAGTATTGGCCGTACTGCAAACCAAGCCATGTCCCAGAATATTGGGAGCGAGGATCAAAATGATGCTTCTAATGCTGAAGCTAAGAACCTTCCTGGTCCTGCTGCACCTCCCCCTAGACCTGGTATGCCTTCAGTTCGTCCTCTTCCACCACCACCTGGACTAGCGTTGAATCTTCCTCGTGTTCCTTTCAATGCTGTCCAGTATTCTGCTCCTAACAGTGGTGGCTTTTCAGTTCCTCCACCCAGACATCCAGTCATTCCCATGATTCCATCTGTTCGGCCAGCGCCACCTCCAATGGCAATGACTTCTGGACAGCAGTCAGTTATGGCTGGTCAAACAGCCCCAATGCCTCCATCAATTCCTATGAATAGCCAAGGAATTCCCATACCTCCACCACCAGGATCTCAGTTCACTCCCGTTCCAGTTCCCCGACCTTTTGTTCCTCTCCCTGTTCCTCCATCAGCTATGCCTATGATGCATCCACCACCACCTTTACCTCAAGGAGTGCCACCACCACCACCACCCGAGGAAGCTCCTCCCCCACTCCCAGACGAACCAGAACCAAAGAGGCAGAAGCTTGATGATTCCGTTCTTATCCCTGAAGATCAGTTTCTGGCTCAACATCTGGTATGGAGTTAACTATCACTTTTAAAATAAAATAAAATTGCATCATGTATACTATTAGTGCTATTTATGTTTATCCTAACTGACATTTTGTTTTCTTCACTCCAGGGACCTGTTTGCATCAGTGTATCTGTTCCTAATGTTGATGAAGGAAATCTCCAAGGACAACTTCTGGAAATTACAGTGCAATCTCTGTCTGAAACTGTTGGCAGTCTGAAGGAAAAAATTGCTGGGGAGATCCAGCTCCCTGCTAACAAGCAGAAACTGAGTGGAAAACCAGGTTTTCTCAAAGATAATATGTCACTTGCCTATTACAATGTTGGTGGAGGAGAAACACTTACCCTCACCTTAAGAGAGCGTGGTGGTAGAAAGCGATGAACGTTTTACTTGCATTGCCGTTTGAGAAGGTTGTTGTACTTGTAACCTTTGCCTCATTATGAGGCATATGGATTCTTATGCTATTGATAGACTACATGATGCTATCTTCATGGATTTTATGTTGAATACATTATTTTTATTATATTGAGGTTTCCTGAAGTTATTATTGTTGTCTTCATATTTCAAAACTGATGTTAATTCTGGAATACAGATTTTGGCACCTTGGCGCTTGTCTCTTGAGGGGAATGGGAAGTAGTGGAGTTCCTTTATCTGATCTGATCAAGTCAGATTATATACATCACTGACTATTGTTTTCCTTTGCATTTCAGTTTATTTCTTGCAAGGTTACTGATTTTTTTTTATTTGAAGCTCCTTTGCTGTCAGGGAGTCATTTACTTTTCTCTTTTGTTGCTTTTTTCATTTTCAATATTCTTGTTGCAATTATCAATGTGAAGTAGTGATTTAGGGTTTTCTTTCTTCTTTTCCCCCCTTTCTAGTGTTAGGTTATGTCTTATATTGGATATGCTCATACAAGAGCACAGTTGGACAGTTGGTTAGAAGGCCTTTTCGGTTGCTGAGCATGTGTACCTTTAACTGGTGCATCTTGTGTGGGGTTTTAGTCGTGAGAGGTTGTTTTATTTTGCTGTTATTTATCGTTAACATAAATAATTATAAATAGTGGTTGGGATGGTTGTTGTTTTTGATTGTGCTGTTTTGTCATAACAGAAATTCTACTTGGACTTGTGGGAAAGGCTGTGCAGCTTAGCCTGATGTGTCTTTGAATGGGATGAGGCAGGTAGAATGGTCTACAATATTTTCTGCACTGTAATAATCTTTATATTGAGATCTTTTATTTTTTATTCTGATGGCAGTTTGTGCCTGCCAATTTATTGCAGAATGGAGCAGGTTTGGTTTCCAGTCCATTTTAGAGAAGGCACTGATTCACGAGTTCATCTTTTTAGGATATCTTATGAGACTTTTTGTTTTAAGATAACTTGCTGTTGATCTTGATTAAGATTTGTTGGTTATGTTAAATCCCATTTCGCTATATTTGATTTGAGCTTCCATTTGATCTGTCTTTTTTTTTTTTTCAATTGGGTTGAATCGTAGCTCTTGATTTCTTATCGGATGTGTTAGTACGACGGATTAGAGCCACTTGTTTGTCCCTCTATAGCTTCACAAGTTTGTGATTGGTTAGCCTATAGCTCAAGTGGTCATTATTGAGAGATTCTTTAGTAACCCAGGGTAAGACAGTTTTTTTACACTGTACCATTGATCATTTGCCACGTCAGCTTTTTTTCATGCTAATAACTGATGATGGCCCACAAAGCTGACTTGGCACACACTCAATATTAAAGTGTAAGAAAATTGTCTTACTCTAACTGTACATAAAAATTTATAGTCGTTATTTCCTTTCCATTCATTAGGCTAGTTATGTCATGGAAACAGGGGACGACATTGATTGCTGAAGTTTGTCATTTGTTTCTCGTCTTTGGTAGAAACTTGGGGGCAAAAGTACGTTTGCCCCAGAGGCAAAACAAACAGACTGGTCTTGCAATCA
Source organism: Castanospermum australe (assembly GCA_019955255.1). Classification (NCBI taxonomy): domain Eukaryota; kingdom Viridiplantae; phylum Streptophyta; class Magnoliopsida; order Fabales; family Fabaceae; genus Castanospermum; species Castanospermum australe. The sequence continues at coordinate 389,759 of NSJW01000470.1, forward strand.
TTTTTTTTTCGGGTACCTTTTGGGTAGTCTTTCAGATTTTGTAGTAGCTGAGATATTTATTAAACTGTGAAAGGCTGCTGTAAGGTTCATTCATAGTGTTAGGACTTAGGATAGCCAGAGACAAGTTTAATAATTGTCATATGGACAGTGGATCTTGTGATGGCCATTGTTGATAATTGGATATTCATTTTAGATTAGTTGCTAAAATTTAGCTCTTAATGCTTTTATACTGGACTGGGATTTGGTACTCTGAACAAACCGTTCAACTAAGTATTAAAGGTTCCGCTTGTCACCCCCAGAATTTGTGTACTACTGATTGCAGTGGGGCCTAAGTACTCCACTGTTAGATTGTTGAGTACATGTCTCAGTTTCAGGTCCATGTTAGGACTTAAGTTGATAGCTTATCTGCATGTGTATTGTTTTGTCAGTTGCTTTCATTTTACATTTAAATTTATGAGTTGTTTGGAACTTATCATTTAGACTAGTTCGTCAAAGAACTCTATTTGACCCTAATGTAAAATAATGATTTAGCTATTTATTTTGGTTACTGAGTCTGAAACCATCAAATTACTTTGTTAATAAGGAATATTTTGGAAATAAAGTAAGGCATAATGATAAACACCCAAACCCCAAAATCCAAGACTTGATGTTATAGTGCAGTGTAAGTGACTTTATGGAGGATAAAACCTCTTGACATTATCATAGCTTAATTTTAAAGACAAGGGCTCGTGTTAGTTTTTACAAGTTTCTATTTTATATCTATGGTGGTACAACCTTAAAAACACGACAACAAATTAAGCAATGAATTTTCATTTTACACGTTTTCTTTTTTATTTTTTTATCCAGGCGTGCGAAAAGTAATTTTATAGGATGAAAAATGAAAAAAAGTAAACCAAGTGCGTTATTACTGGCTCCCTAACTTTGCCAAGATGGTTGGCATAGAGCAACACATTCCGCTCTAACTGCAACAAGACAAGACAGTCCTCGCTGCCGCAGCGGTGGAACGAAGGATGAAGGAAGGGAAGGGACAAATAAGCCAAAACAAAAGGAAGCTCAGTGGTAACGAGAGATGATCACAGCCGTTGACTGGGTCTTCTGGGTTCGTCAGATTCTATAACGAATTAACGAGATAACTCACCCACGGCCTGCACGAAAATGAATATTTTATTTTGACTTTGGTTATATATATACATTGATAATAATTAGGCTAAAATATAATTTACACTTCTAAACTTTATCATGATATCAAATTATTTTTTTAAAATTTTGTTCGTCTCACTCAACTCTCTTAAACTTTAGTTTAATTTAAAAATATTAATTATTTTTATTAAATTAAACAGAAGTTAACATGTAACTTCAAGTTACATCAAATTTTAAGATTTTAATAATACAAAAAAATTTAGAGAGTAATTTGATACATGGATAAATTTTAAAGGTACAAATTATATTTTATTCTACAAAGTTTTTTAACTAAATCATCACGTAATATGCACTTAAATCACATGGTATGCACATGAAGATGACTTCTATTTTATTTAACTGAAAAATTAATATTTTTAAATTAAAATAAAATTTAGGGAGTTGTAAAACAAAAAAAAAATTTTAAAAATAATTTGATATCAAAATAAACTTCAAGTTACCGTAATAATTTGGTGGTAATCTTTGATTTCCCGGTCTAAAGGTCACTTGATCATCCTCTTCACTTTGATTACCCGGTCTAAAGGTCACTTGATCATCCTCTTCACTTTCACATCTTCATTTTCTTTCCCCATTGGTTTCACTAGTTACTTTGCACGGCCTGTTGCAGCTGGTCATACCAGTATTAATTTCTCCCACCAAAGCGGCATGAACAGCCCAACGACCCAAGAAGATAATCTGAGCAAGCATCGTTTTGATGACTTTGAAGACAAGCATGAGTATGATGGATGGAGTACGAGCCACACTATGACCCAAAAAAAAAAAAAATAGAGTACGAGCCACACAGTGAATGTTAAAAGAGTACGAGGTCTCGGAATCAAGAATGTCATCCTTGAATGAAATTATGGAGGCAATAACATATCCTAATATCTGTATGATTGGAGTTTGCGGAGAGGAGGATGATCATATGTCTTATCTATTAGAGAGAGTTATCAGGAGAGCTAGGAAGGACAATTTGTTCGGTGTGATTGTGATGATAAGCATAAGGGAGAAGCCAAACTTGAGAAGAGTTCAAGAAGAGGTGGCTGAAGAGTTAGGTTTCAGCTTCCAAGGACAAGGAGAAGAAGAGAAGACTGCATTTTGTGTCTTTCCTAACAGTAACAAGGCTGTAACTGAAAATGCTAGACAACTATCTGATCGGATCCGGACCGAGCCGAAAATTCTTGTCATCTTAAGTGATCTTCGGACCAGACTTGATTTGGCCAAGCTAGGAATTCCATTTGGTGTGGATCACCAAGGTTGCAAATTGATACTGACGTCTCAGAGCGAAGAGATACTATCCAACCAGATGAATGCTCAACGTACTTCTCAGGGTTTGAAGCCTTCCTTTTTATAGAGATTAATTCTTGAAATAAAGTTGTCCATGTGATGTTCTGTATTTGTCTGTTATGGTTTATGTCTGTCTGGATTGTAACTTAGAACTTTGGTTGGTGTTCTCTGTTTATCATACCTCAGTAAACCAGCTTAGATCCATGATGTGATCTAGAAAATTGTTTTGTAGGGTTAAGGATTGTTCTGTCTAAGCTTTACGAAATATGGTAATGTTTATGTGTTCCTTTAATGAATAATATTGAATCTCTAAAAGGAAAAAAGCTGTCTATAGTATGCGGTTTTTCCAGAACTTGGAGAACCCAAAAGCAATGTCATCCTCAAAAAATACAATAATGACGTATAAGGCTTAGGTATAGAAAAAAATAATAAGGTTTGAGTTTTTTGAGTCCACTTAATTCTATCTTCTCATCTATTAGCTTTTCAATTTCACTAATATTTTTAAGAGTGTTCACGTGCTTTTTATTGCTTGAAATAATATGGAGATAATTTAAATATTTTTGAAAGATAAAATTATCAGAATAATTACATATCAAGGACATAAACAAAAAGTAATAATAATCTTGATATAGAAGTTTAGATTTCACAGATGACATAATCGTATTTAATGATAATAAATTTCTTTTCGTAAATAATGTTATTGATATTATCATTAAATATAATATTATTTTAAATATAAATATCAATATATTAATATATTTATTGATAAAAAAATTTAAATTTTCGGATAATATATTTCAAATATAAAATTAAACATATTATATGGAAAACTTTTAAATGTCATAATATTATATTAATAATGAATTTTTAAGATTTCAGACAATTTATTTGAAACAAAATTAATAATATTGTTTAGATTTATTACAAGTCATAATATTACATTTAAAAATACTATATTTCTTTTTATAAATATTAAATTAATAAACATTTAAATTTAGAATATTTTTACATATTATATTGATTGAATGATATATTACTTTCGCTTAACTTTTTTAATTTTAATTAAGAAATAAGGAAGACAGGTTGAAGTCGCACTTGGATGCGTCCCAGTGGAATATCCGAACCTGTATTCTCCCAGTTTCGATAGATTACCACTAGCCCATGAGACACAGTCCACCCACAACCTTTTTAACCCGTACTTTGCCCCACCGGAGGCTACAAAATCGCACCCCCACATATGACAATTATACTGAACCATGTGGTGCCAGCTGTCCAGCTGTTTAAACTAAGATTCTGAAAATCGGACCGGACCGAACCGGCCGGTTCTCTAACCGGTCTGGGTCATCGTCCAAAATTGTGGTGGTCAAAAACCGGTGAATCGGTTTCAAACCGGATAAATCGGAGCCGGTCCGTACGGTTGCCCGGGTCTGCTCTTTTTTTTTTTTGAATATTTACGTCAAAACGACGTCGTTTTAATATATATTTTTAAAAAAAAAATGGGACGATGTCATTTCGATTTGGATGAAAATCGAAACGCTCGCCCTCGCCCGCGCTGCTCCGCCTCCGCGTCATCTCTCTCGTCTCGCCGTTCGGTCGTTTCTGTAGCAGCAGCTTCCGTCCGCGACGATCGAAAGTTCGAAACCCAGCTTCCGTCTCTACGCAACCCAGCCGCAACAGCTTCCGTCTCTCCGCGATCGAAACCCCTTCCTCCCTCTGCGATTGAAACCCCAGCCGCAGCAGCTTCCATCTCGCACCGCAGCCTCAGCACCGCAGCCTCCATTCTCGCGTCGCATATCGCAGCCAGCCAGCACCGTCAGCTTCGTCTCCGCACCGCAACTCCGGTGTAGCCCAGCCAGCAGCGTCAACTCCGGTGAACAAGAAGATAATTTTTTTGATGAAGATATTTAATGAATTAATGCTGATTATGATGATTCTGTATATAGTTTGTGAATTTTTTATGACTACTTTTGATAAAACATTATTAAACTTGTGTTGTTTGTATGAATGTAATATTTTTTTTATTTTATGACATTATTTGTTATGTTTTTTATATATGAATGTAATATTATTTTATTTTATAACATTATTTTTTTATGTTTTAAATAATTTTATTATTGATTTATATTATATTTTTATAATTTTTATTTATTTTATTAGTATATAAATAATTATATATATATTTAATTATATTCCGATTCGACCACGGTTCGACCATTGACCCTTGAATCAGTACCTCAACCGATTCAGTGACCGGTCCGATTTTCAGAACCTTGGTTTAAACCCTTTATAGGCTAAATTTAAAATTTATATTAATTCCTCGTTTGGTACCGAAATTATTCAGCCTAAATTTGAACAGTTCATAGGCTAAATCACATTAAATCCTACTTTTAATAGATATATTTTCAGGAACCAAAAATTCATTTTTTTTATTAAAAAATATGAAAAAGGTTTTGTTCCGTTGTCACCCATATGCATTATGCATAATATGGGCAAAAAAAAAAAAAAAACAATTGAGCATATCGGGAAAAGGTTACAACTTGGGTCGCTAATCCTCCCACACAGCAATTGGGTCTTAGATCAACAACTGGATCAAAGTTTCCTCCTTTACAACCAAAGGGATTCGACTCCCCTGCATGAATCTTTCCAATCATAAAAAAAGACAAAAAAAAAAGAAGAGAAAAGATAAATGAAATAACGGAAACACATTGTGTGATACTTTGGATAAAGTCAGGATTGAAATCGATACCGACTTCACAAAGGGAAATTGGAACAGCAACTCAGCGGCAATCTTGTTGATGATCCAGCACATCTCTTTAATCAAGGAAACACAGTAGAGAAACACTGAGAGAGAAAGAGTCTCTCGACCGTGATTCCCTTGATTAAAAGGATGCGATGCATCAGCGGTAGCAGTAACTCACCGAGTCACCGGAACTCGTTCTGAAGAAACTCAAGAAGAAGAAGAAGCGGCGGGGCTGCTGTAACTGCGAAAGGTGAAGACGTATTTATAGTGAAGATGTATGAAGGCTCCGAGGCTGGAGCCTGGAGGTGCAGAGGTAATGAGAAAGCCGAAACCTAACATGATGGGCTAATAGACTTTTTTTTTAAAAGAATTCTAAATATTTGGGCCCGTTAAAAGGACAATAAACTAGATTTTGAAATATAAAAGAAAAATTATGAATTAAAAATATTTTTAAAAATAAAGAAATAACTATACACACAATACTCATACGTGTAGATGCTGAAAAAAGTGAAACCAGACTTGTCACAAATCTGAACCTGCGCATTATGATTTATCAATATGACAATGTCTCATATCCTACAAGAAAACCAATTTAAGAATAGAATGGTATTGTTGACAAAAAAAAAAAATAGAATAGTATTGAAATTTGTGATAACCCTATTCTTTTTCTAGCTTACGGGCTTTCTGATGTGGTTCAATGCAAAGAAAAAAAAATATTTATTGGCCCTGACCAACAAAACTTACATTCTAAGTGGACTAAAAGTAGGTCAGACCATGGTCTCAGCCCACATCTCTCACCCTCAGGTCTCTGTTTCATCTCGGCCCACATCTCTCTTTGGTCTCTTTGATCTCTCACGCTTCGACTTGAGCTGAATGCTGATTGTTCTAATGTTCTCTTAGAAATGCCGCCACTGTTGCTTCTTAAGGGGAAATTTCGATTCTTGTCCCAGACATGATTGAAAGCCATCAGATTTCAACGGAGTAAGCTTTCTCTGTCTTTGACGGATGGGGAGGAGGTAGCATCAGCCAGGTTTGTAGAACTTTGAGATGCCTCTCCTGTAAAATCACAACTCCAACCATCACACAAACGGTACATCAATCATGAATTGCTTGAACTCAAGTCAAATTAACATTTCACTACTATTTTTAGCATAAAGTTACATAGAATTTATATCTGAATATCTGAGACACATGGGTACGGTATGAAAATGATCATCAAATTTGACACAAAGGAAATAAAAAAGAAATCATAAAGAATTTCCTGGATAATTTTTTATGGGGTTTAAACATATATTTGTATCTATCAAAAAAAAATTTAGAGTTACTAATAAACTAGACCTAAATTTAGTCTATCTAATATGTGAGTTTTTTGGCTTTGGTCTATAATGCCCTTAAATAGGTATTCATAATTGTTAAAAAAAATTTAATTATTAATATGTTAGCCCGTGGGTTGATCTTGACCCATGTAAGTTAATCCTATTTTTAGTCCATATACAATGTGGGTTTTTGGATTCTGGTTCTAATGCCCACCTCAACAATTCTATCAACTCCTTATTTTTTAATAGTGAGTTATCTGTCAATTTTTTGTAAGTGTTTATTAAACTTAGAAACTTATTTTTAATTTATTAATCTTAATCTTAAATTTTATTTGACTAAAATAATATATATACTTGTGTCCTCGTTTGTATATGGAAAGTAACGGCTACAACGACGTTTACCAAAACTCAACCAACTCCACCCAGCTGGTCTCATTTATGCTACCATGTTCATTGGCTTTTACAAGTTATTGACTCAGGCATTATGGAAAAACTCTTGAGCAAAACTTTCTTTTAATCTTTTAAAGATATATAATTTATCAATTTTATTTTTTAAAAATTAATTTTATCAATTTAATTATTTAAGTTTTAAATCATTAACAAATTTTATTCTATTATTTATTTTAATTTTATTAATTTAATCTCTCAAAAAAATAAAATTATTATAAATTTAAAGTTTAAGAGATTAAATAAAAATTAAAAATAAATTTTATTCAAAACTTCAAACACATTAGAGAAAAATATGAACTTAAATAATTGGTAAAAAAATATGAAGGATAAGAAAAACTCATAAAATTGGTAAAACTTAATTGTATGAATTTTTTTTATTATGAAAAAAAAGGAGACCTTAATTTAATTATTTTTTGTTATTGAATAAGATGAAGAGGCCTCAATTTAATTTATTACTAATTACATAATAAAATAAGTGAAAATTGAAATTTAACTATTCATTTAAGAATATTCAAAAGACATTTTACTTTGAAGGATAAAAATATGCTGATGCAATTTAATACGATAATTGAAAAGTTAACGTGACTGATTCAAATTATTTATATCACAATTAATATATTATAAATAGATATATTTTACCTTTACTTTTTATATTTGCTTCAATGGCAAATTGCTTTCCATTCAAATTTCGACGTGAAACTTGTTTGTATTTCTTTTTTCGTAATAACCCGTTTCACAATTTTGTCAATTCTTACGACGTTCATATATTAAGTTGTTTATTTTTGTCAGTATATTAATTTCAGTTAACTGCAATATAAAAAATATTTTATATTATAATTCTATTATATATTATTAATAGAATTATCTCTAATACCACGTAACAGTTTCATATTTGAATTTATCTTTAATTTTTTTTGCTTAATTTTTTATACTTAAATAATTTATCTTTAGCACGTAATTTGAATAATTTTTATTATAATATTATGTGACTTTTGTTTTTATAAAATTATTTTCTCTGTATACTTTTATGAAGTTGCTGACTCTTTTATCTGTTTCTAACTAATAAGATCACCCATGCTATGCACAGAAAAATAAAAAAAATATTATAAAAATGACAAGTATAACAATTAAAAAATTAAAAAATGAGAGAAAAATATTATTAAATAACAAGAAAAAGTAAAATAATAAAAAAAGGAATGAAGGAAGAATTTTAAAAAGTGCGACTTATGAACTTTTTTTCTTTGGAGATTTAAATTATGACTTATCAATTACCTAAAATAATAAATATATTATAACATTCAAGATTTATATCATTATTATTTATTATATAAGCACTATTTATTACAATTAAATGTCAAAATAGATTTTAAAATGACATAGTCATATTTCACATGACAAAATCAAATCACACTTCTTTTTTTTTATATTATAATAGATTTATGTTTATTTTTTTAAAAATTTATTAAAAATATAAATTAATAATATATTATAATATTAGTTGCTTTTATTGTTTAAAAGCAAAAACATACAAATTTTGTAACACTTGCTTAGTAAAAATGTTATTTATCTTTAATCAAATATTATTAAAATTATATTATTTGAATTATAAAAATCAAATATAAAAAATACATATAATAAAAAATATCAATTATAAAAAAATAAAAAAAATCTATGACTTTCACGGAGACATAGGTTAGTATTTCCTAAATTTGCATCATACATAAACATGATTACCTAGTTACTTGCCGCCATTAAATAGCTTACCACAAAATTCAAATGATAAAGTAGAATAAGATTTTCTTCTTTTTCACGTTAAGAAATTGAGTTCTGCAGCGTCTAACTATAGTTAGATTAATTATTTAGTTTAGATTAATTATTTAGTACTAGTGTTTACGATTTTTACAAGTATATGTTTTCAATACGTGCTTACACATACTTAAATTAGCGTCACAATGGCTAAATTAAACAAAAAAAAAGAAACCCGTAAAATATTCTCAGGCTATTTTTATAAGCCATAATATAGAGTGAACTAGTGATAAGGAATTTAGATAATTTGTAAAAGTCATATGTTCAAATCTCCACTATTATATCAAAAACATATATTTAAATTAAGCAGCTTCCATAAGCTCATCAAAACCAGAAGCAAGTAAGGTTTATATTCGATTGTTTAAACTAATTGATTAAATCGAATAATACAATAATATGAAATATATGAAAATATTCATAAAATGTTAAAAAATATTGAGTTTTTTTTTAAAAAAAATTATTAGTTTAAGCAGTTTTAATCGATTTTTATACAATTTTGATCGATTCAAAGTGACCTAATCATAAATTCGGTTATGAAACTGAATCATAACCAGTTCAGGATCTGGATCACGGTTGAACGAAAGCATCATCCAGTTTAATTTGATTTTAACAACAGTGATTTAAAGGCATCTTGTGCAATTTCATACATAATATTGGCATTGGTTCATTTTAAATGAATTACTGAAGCAAATGCTGCTTTAATGACATCTTGCAATTTGCAAGAAAATAATAGTATAGGCATACTTCATTTGCTCCCTATTTTGGTTCTTTCCAGCAAAAACCTTACTTGGTCTCTTCTTACCCCATAGACAGTTGAGTTGTTCCTTTGAAATCTACGAAGAAAAACCAATTTTTTCTTCGATGGAGATTTGGACGATTATTTATAATTACGGGCTTCAAGTTAACAGAGTAAGGGAACAGAAAATTAGGAGATTGAAAGATACCCCATGATGGGTGCCATCAAATTAGCGGTGCCTGTTCGCCTAGGCAACAGAAACGTGTGCGTAATTGGATTGTGACACATATATGAATAATAGAGGCGCAGAAAACGCTAGTTTAGCGAGAGCCACGAAATTTTATGAATTGAGGCCACGAGAGTGAGAACAACCAATGAGATGGATAAAGGAATTGAATGTGTGTATAAGTGCATTTATATGTTTGAATAATTCGCGGACCCATCTAATTAATTTTGACATGAATGGTGTTCGAAAGCTAAAAATCTTTGATAGTGTTAACAACTATGACAGCGTGTATATATTTGAAGGCTTTGATTTGAAATGGGTTTGGCATTTTCTCAATCTGTTGCACGTCCCTCGATATGAATGGCTATCTGTATATGATTGGGGCAATTATCATTTTAATGACTAAGATTTTGTTGTGTAACATTGCATTGTCCCCACTAAGATGCAAAACATCGCCATGGTTTGATGATCAACCTTGAATTGAATTTTGTATACAATTTGGAGTTTACCCATTAACCAGAGAGAATTCTTAGAAGTTTGAGAAATTCTTACGTGGATATTGTTTGTTTAAATACCGTTTTCAATAGTTAATATATATTATTAATTTTTTAAAGAGTGATAATGTATATTTATAATATAATTTATTAAATTTTATATAAAATAATTATTAAATAAAATATTTAAGATGAGTAATGTTTACTTATAAATTTTTTGGCTCTAGAGATTCAACGTTAGAGCCAAAGTAGCCACAGAATCAAATTTGATTTACCCACTTCAGCTTTTATGCAGCATCAAATTAGCATCTTTGTTGTTGATGCTTTTATATTACAGAAGCTGTTGGCATATATTTACGGCTCACAAAGCGCGTAAGCAAAGTGGAAAAGCAGCAAACCCGGTGGCTCAATCTTGCTGGAGCTACCAACGTTTGATTTCGTTTCGCTTGCAACTCGTGCATGCAACAAAGATGGGCTCCAGATCATTAACCAACTGATGATCTGGTTGAACTCTTTTAACTTATGAAGGCTACTATACAGCAACTATACGTGCAACGCGTTTTTCTCAGACAAACATCACCACATTAATTGATCCTAGATACGCATGATTTTCTCTAGGTACCCACCATCACATTTATTGATGCAACAGAATGGTTGCAATAATGAAATGAATGTTTAAGAAGTCGTTTTCTTCTTCTTTTTTCGAGTGGCGAGGAGATGCTGGATTTTAATTTTGATTCATTCCAATTTGAAATCCACTGTAAGGCTAACTATTCATTGTCTTCTGTAATCCTCAACCTCAAGTATGTGTTTTAAACTTAAAAAGTTTTTAAATAAAAAACTTATTTTTTATAATGATAAGTAAACAATTGATTTAGATCAATGATTTCTTTCGAACATCATTTTCATTCTCTTGCCATGATCAGGCATGATACTTGGTATTATGATTGATGATAATAGATTATCAATGCTACTATTGTTGGTGTATATTTTATTTAGTTAATTAATGTTAATCAGTGTCTCAAGAAACGAGTTTTAAATTCAATTTAAGAGAAGCCGCGGGCTTTGAAGTCAAAACCCTGTAATACAGATGTGCAGAACAAGATGTAGGCCATTCTGCAGAAAAAATCAAAAGAAAGGAGAAACTTTACAACAGTTTACGTTTCTTCGGGCAAAAGAAACCAGCTAGGGTGTGGCTTGAGGATAAATAATTTACCTTATCAATCTCAAATTATTAACTCGTTAGGTTCAATAATTTCTGTATCGGTGTCAAGTGGCTAGACCCTAGAGGTCAAGCCTCAAACCCCAAGTTGTCTGTCACGATATTTAGGAGAGACATTATTAGAGAGACAAAACACAAAAGTCATTATCCAAGCACTATTTTACAATTTAAACATTAAATATTAGCACTATTTACGCAGACAACTTTCTTCTCTATATAAAGGAAGCCACTTCCATTGTAAACGCATAAATTGGTGCCCCAAAATTATGTCCTAGAGCTCCTTTCCCTCCCTCCTCCTCTGCTACCTCTGCCTCTCTCTTTCTCTCTGTCAAGTTCTCTGCACTGTCTTCTCTCCCACCCCTATTTGAGCCCCCCTCTTATCTGTTAAGTACCCTGATCCTTTCTTTGCTCTTAGAAGAACCAAGAAAATGGGTGCTCTTGATTTCATTTCAGATTTCTTCTCAGTTACCCCCCCAAGAAAGAAACGCAAACCAATGCAGGTTTTCATCAGTTCCTATCCCATTTCCCGCTGTGTGTGTGTATGTTAATGATTTGCTTAGTCTTCTGATTTTTCTTTTTCTGCTTTGTCTTATAGACGGTTGAAATCAAGGTGAAAATGGATTGTGATGGCTGTGAAAGAAGAGTTAGGAATTCTGTTTCCCACATGAAAGGTTTATATCTCTCTCTCTCTTACTCTCTCGTATTTCTGTCTCCAGGAGCTCCCTGCCAAGTTGTTCATGGATACCAAAATCTAAAATACTGTGGGTTTGTATGCACTAAACAACACTTCGATAGATCACAAGGGTTGATGATTTTTCAAGCCAAAAATGGAAGAAAATCCTCTTGGTTTCATCTTCCAATCTAGGTAACTCAGTATAAGGACCCCAAAAATTAACCAGAGACACTTCATGGTAAACTATTTTAGGAAAAGGAAACCCTTTGAATTATGCTTTCACCTAAGAGCTATGAATGGCTGTGACATGACATTTCTTCCTCTTTCATTTCGAGTTCTGTTTTGCTATCATCTGAGCACTCTTTGATGGCCAATATCATATTTATGTCTACGTGTAAGGTATGAGTGTCATTTAATATAGGTCCACAAAAGTACCGAGAGATATTACGGGAAGTCAAAGAAGTAGACCAAGTTCTGACCCTCTTAGCGGGGGGACTGCTAGAGTTGGAAACTACACTTAGGCATGACTCCGTTTCTCATACTCTCAAGTACTCCTTGTTCTGTCAAGGAACCTCACATCTTAAATTTTCTAGGGCTACTGCTATTGCCACGGAATATTTAAGATATCTTACAATATAAACGACAATAAAATTACATATATGACATTTTGAAGAGAAAAATTGAATGAAACCAACCCCCGAATAAATGTACTATAAAATTACAGACCTTTTTCCATTCCTTTCTTCCTAAATCTTAACCAACCAATACCATTCAAGGTCACAAGGTGCCACAACAAATGCAACATATAGGAAAATCAACAGAGCCTGCCTTGCTAAAGCTATAGAGTTCTGATCAAAATTTTCTTTTAACTTCAATTTCTGCACACTGCACTGATGTGTTTCTCTTATCTCAAATAGCATATTTTTCTCCATGAGAATGTTCAAATCCCAAAAGGGATTCATTCAATCGTTCTTGGCAAGAATACAAAGAATTGATTATAACTTGGACTAGATCATTTTTGACCTATCCAGGTGTGAAGCAAGTAGAGGTGAACAGAAAGCAAAGCAAGGTAACTGTGACTGGTTACGTGGATAGAAACAGGGTCTTAAAGAAAGTGCAGAGCACCGGAAAGAGAGCAGAGTTCTGGCCCTATATTCCATATAACTTGGTGGCTTATCCTTATGTGGCGCAAGCATATGACAAGAAGGCACCCTCTGGTTATGTGAAAAACGCTGTCCAGGCACAACCAAGCCCAAATGCACCGGACGAGAAGTTCACCTCCATGTTCAGTGATGACAACCCTAATGCATGTTCAATCATGTAAAGCAATTCCAGTGATGCACAAGACGGGCATGCAAAGTTCATATTTACATGGTTCTCGCTGTGTGCATAATTTCTTGAATCAGTTTTGGGGACTGTTCTCCTAATAGACTTTGATGTACTTATTGTAATTAAGTTGTGTCTGTGCGTAATGTCTAGGAACGAAAGTTTTGCTTGGGGGTTAGAAGAATAGAAGAGGAAAAGTTCTGTTTGTGGCTACATGCGCCATCCATGTCATAGACTCATAGCTATGTGTAATCCCCATCATTATATAGTATATACTTCATGATCCTCTTGTACAAACGGCTTTTTCTTATTTCTAATGTTATAGCCGTCTAAGTAATTATCTACTAGTGTCTTTCTTTTCTTTTTTTTTTTTTTAATCTTACCTCGCTTGAATATTGATATTATTCTTTTATACAATGTCAACAAAAGCGTTAGACATTAATACAACTTATCTCTGACATCCATAAAAATAGTTACTGATACAAATTCTCTAGAGCAAGGCACTTTTAGTTGAACTATGCATAAATGCACAAGTCGCTTGAAGTATCTAATTTTGATAGAAAAAAAAAAAAACATGATTGTCTAAAACTGTACATGGACTTTGTTTCAGTTTAACTGACTCCAATTTAAACATTTTTCCCCCTCTTTTGATGTTCTTGTTGGTCAAATTATTTTTTTCTCTTAAAATTACGTATAATTACTATGCAGTTTGACCAATGGAAAGTTGACAAATAAGATTTGCTTTGATGCTTATCTTTATATATGGGTATGATTGCCTTATCTGAGAAATAGACCTTTGCTGCGTTCAAGTTTTATGTTCGAAGGGCTTTTTGACAAATACGTGTTAATAAAATTAACTTTTGTATGCTGTTAAGAAAAAGTTACAAGTACTATTGAATACTTTAATTATTTCTTTTTTTTTATTATTGGTAATTGAATGTGAAACCCCTACTATCTCCACTATGAGTTAAATCCAAGCGATAACAAATCTTAATCAACGATAGTCGCCATTACTGAAACTATAGCACCTAGTCAAAGGAAATTATTGTAGAAATTAAAGCTTTTTTTAACCAATGTATCAGTGAGGTAAGGAACTTATGCATACACCATTCTCTGCTAGCCACAAGGATGTTAAAAAGATTCCTTTCACCATCAACTATATTATACTTTACTTGACGACATCGCCTTATCTTCACTATGCTCTTTACTATTTCTGCCAACTAGAATAAAAGACAACTCCAAAATATTTGTCTTTAGACCACTCACCAGCACAAGCACCCTTAAACAATAAGGATTGTGAAGTGACCCCCCAAAAATACTTCACAACAGATCCTGATTCCTCCTCTTCAAGAGCTCTGCAACACAGAACATCCCCACAAAAATGCTATTGTAGTGCCTGAGTTCCTGACCATTTTTACTATGTTCGGTATATGAATAACTTTCTATGCCAGTACTCCTTTTCTAAAAGCAAAGATTATGCGTGCAAATAAAAAATATTACAATCATTCTAAAGCAATTTAATTTTACCATCTATTCATGTACTTGCCTACCCTAATTTCAACATATTATACCCGAAAGTAATTGATAATGAAGGATAAAATAACCCCAATTTAATTAGGTGTAGCTTTGAGAATGGTGGAGTGAATGGTGTAATCAGATAGGCTGCAGACATTCAGATAAGAACAAATGAAAGCAAATGGAAACTTCTCTTTTAACTTTTTACCTGATTAATTATTTATAAAATTGTTTGATTATAACATCACTAATGACTGTTTACAAATAAAATAGCTATCCTTTTAAATAAACAAAAATAAATGAGTTTTGTTGTCGTGTTTTGTCAAGCGGTAGAACATCATCGTATCTTGCAGTCCCTTTAATTCTGGGATTACAGAACAAGAGGACAATAAGTAGGCACTCTCGTATATGTTATTTTAATACATTATTGGCGGTCAATTTTGCAAAATATCAGGCGTGAACATATGAACAGATCAAAGTATCGTTAATTATCAAGTTAACTAACCCCGTTTCATTGAGCCCTAAGTACTGATAAAATTACTTTAATATAATATACTATAAAAAAAAATACTATATAGTCATAATTTTTTTAAAAAAAAATTTGATAAAATAATTTGTTATATTTGTTAATTATTAAATAAAAAATAATTCTTATTATTTAATTTATCTAATAATATTTTTTAATTTTAGTTAAATTCTATTAAAATTTTTAATTTTTTTAGTTATATAACAATATTCGTTATCTAATATTTTATTTAAATATTATATAAAAATAAATAATATTAATTATAATATATTATTTATCTCTTATATAAGATTAAAAAAAATTTACAATTTAAGATATGATAAAATCAGATAACAAATAAGAATTTAGAACTTTAGAAGATACAAATCCAGTATGATATATACTTCTGATGTGGGAGGATTACTAGTAAATAACAAAATGTGAAGATAAGCTATTCTCTCTCTTTAAACGCATATTCAAGGACCCAATGCCACCAGTGACATCAACCGCCCATCTTTTGCGGAATAAAGCGGCATCATAAAAGATTGTGAAAAAGGGTCATTCACTTGACTCGACCCGTGCAGTGTATCTTGATCGATTCTTGTACCTTATGATAAAGTATCTGAAGCCATAATAAAGAACAGTAAAAAATATTTATTATTTCTATATATAGGGGCTATTTCTGAGTGAAATAGTAGTGAAGCTTCTGAGATTTACAATCTAAACCCATGACTTGTCTCACATTTAAAGGGAGGGGCGTGAATAATTTAAATTTTTTTAAAAAATAAATAACATTTAATTATTAGTGAATAGCTTAAAACGAGAGGGAGTATAAATCAATCTTGACAAAATATTAATGTTAAAACAGTAATGCGTTTGCTTGTTGACTTCCTTTATTTTTCTTTCATGAAAGGATCAATCACAGCTTGCACCCTGATTGTGACATTACGATGAACAATAAGTGATGTCTCAGCAGAAGTTTGCCACGTCTATTGGCCTCAAACCAAGTATATGGACATGCAAGTAAGTGGACAGGACCTTTCCATATTCTACGATCATCAATAATGAGACTCACGGCTTCCACTTTGGTATGAAGTTACTCGAAAGTAGCTTTTAGAAAATAGGATTCAAAGGAAAACTTACCTTTGCACTTACTTACCGCAGGCTTCTTCTCTTTGTCTTTGCCAAATTCACTAAATTTAATTGCGTTATACATTGAGTACTGTTGACCCTTTTGAGGAGTATAATAAAGACAAAGGATTTAAACCGCAAGCAGAAGGGCAGGATCCAGTTCACTAGGCATGAATCATTATTTTAAGATCATATTGGAATTTATCGTACACTTCGATCGAATGGTAGGTTTTTTTTAGGTTCTTCTGCATTTCTCTCTAAGGTAAAGCCATAATTAAACTATATATGCATTTTCTAACGAGTCAGTGGAGGATATCCCATGTAACAAATAACGAGTATTACTCCATCTCAATCAAGTTAGGTTTTGATTTTTCGTGCATCTCTTTTCTTTTGGGAAGGAGACGGAAAGAAGAGGGGTCCACATAACTATATTCTGCAAGCTAATCTTTCAAAAAAAGTAACTGGCCTCTTATTTGGCACAGGATCCCCCGCGCACTAAGGAACAGGAAGCACAAGCAAAGCATTGTTGTTCTTTTTGGCGTTGCATGAGTTCATTTGTCTTAGCAAGGAAGAAAAAAAAAATAGAAATTGGATGATTGCTGGCATGTAGTGCGTTCTTTGGGAATGTGTGGACTCTATTTTTGTGACTACTTCAATTTATGTGGTGCAACTAGAGCTCGTGATGTGTGGGATACCTATCCAAAAGAACTGCTGATATTAATCTCCACGACACATGTGAAGAAGATCGATTCATATGCAACCAACCATGCATTGAATCTATAGATGTAAATGTAAATCGCATTATAATCACATATAAAGTAATTAATTAAGAGTATTATAGTTGTGCCAATGAGTTTGTAGTTTAACTGATATCGATTTTATTTAAATTTTAATATTATGATGTAATGATGTTTGAGGTTTGACCTTCCATGAGGCCATCTACCCCTTCTTCTACCCAAATGCCAACACCTTTTATGTAAAAAAGAAAAAAAAAAGAATATTACTTGTTCAATGACTGATACATAATTATAGAACTAATGAGTATGTCTAAGTATGTGTAAAACATAGTATATGTTGTTAGTACATATCATATCTGTGTTCATCAGTGTTGTTGGAATCTCGTGATGTATCTGCTATCAATCCAAAACAAAAAAAAACAAAACAAAAACTGCAATATTAATATGCATGAAACACATGCAAAGATCCTTTATACTACCATATATGATTGGATCGGGATGTAAATGTAAATTACTTTTATATTGTATGTAATGTAATATTACTTAAAGGTATATATGTAACCCAAAAAAAATGGCATTGTTATATGCATGAATTTTTAAAAACAAAGTCATTTTTTTGGTACGTAGTAACAATTTCATTTAGAAAGAGATAACTAAAAACTATTTATTTTTACATAACACTGTCGTATGAGAGTCTTACAATATTAAACTCTACAAAATATTGTCATTGATAATCTTACATAAAAGGATCTAAATCCTCATTTACAGTAACTTTTCTAGCCATATGCTTAGTTATTAGCTAATTAAGGGAAGACCAATTATTATAGTAATCGATTTTATTCCAATCATATATCGAATTCAATTTGAATTTTCCCATTTGCCCAATTTTACAATAAGGTTACTACAAGATATATATGTCATTTAATTCCAATTGCTATTTTTTCCAACCACAGGCCTGGCCCCAACAGGTCCATACTCTTTCTTTTCTTCCTGTTTCTTCTAAGACATTCTTCTGTAAAAAGAGAGCACCAGAATATGTATAAAGAAAACAAAAGCTACCAAGCCGAAAGTGAAAAGGCGTAAAAGAAGTTAGTACGCAGAGGACTGGCTTTAGATTTTTGAAAAGCAACAATAAAAAGCATTATTTTAGATGCTTTGATTTCAATAGTTGGAACTTTTGCTTTGTTTGGTATAATGAAGGAAAAAGAAAAATAAGGGATACAATAAAAAAGAAAAGAAAAGAAATGAGAAGTGAAAGAGTTATTGCTCATATTGTATGGTATCATTTAATAGAAAAGAATATAAATATATTTAAATTACTTTATTATCTTGCATAACTCATAACATCATTTGATTTTAGTACAAGTAAAATGAAAAAGTCAAATTTTAAAACTTCTAGAACTTATCTTTCTCTTCCAATTCCTTGGATTTTGGAGGGATGAAAAAGAATATGGAATTCACGTAAAGTTCATCACTCCAAATCTCTTTATTTTCTCTCTTAAATTGATATCAAAGGGATGAACTCAATCTTTAAGTTTTATCATTTTCTTTTCATTCAAAAAATACATACCAAATTGATCATGGACAATTTCCATTTATAATAGAAAGACAATCCATTATTTCGATGTGAAATATAGAAAGTGAGTTTTTTTTTTTTTTGGGCGGGGCGGGGGGTCCTACCACCAGGTGCATTGCAATTAGGATAACTGAAGCTTCCTATGTGATTGTGTTTATACCAGTCAATGCATCCAAGTTTCGCACATTTTCTCTAATATTGGTAGAGTATTATTTGTTATTTTGTGTAGCGATAATTACATATATATTCACACCATATTACATGTTTAATGTGGTTTCCTACAATGATTGAGCAATGGGTATTCTATATTAGAGGTTTGAGAGTTAAATATCATTGAGATTTGAGACTGATAGAATATATTTTATAAGAAAAAGAAAGTTAAACTACTTGTTGTATAACCTTTAATTGATTAAAAAATTTTAATATTAGTAATTTTTATTTGAGTATACAAATAACTTAATTAATCAAAATCTATCCCAATACATAACGCAGAAAACGTGATTCTATGTTATGCAATTATCATTACTCTATTAAGGAAGTGTCATTCTAATTTAATAAGGTCCATCTTAAAATTCAAAATGGTTTATTAATATAGTACGATGAAGATTTCATTGAAAACAAAACAAAAGAAAATAAAGGTCATGCATAATTTTCTGAAAATGAAAACAGAATAAAGAAAAAAAAGGATTGCTAACTGGATGCAATTCAGCAAGAGGCCTAGACTCAAGGCCACTCGACGCAGTCCAAATTAGAAAAGCAATTGGGTTGTGTCCAAGATTGACATTTATATGGGCCTATTGCAAAGGGCACATCCTCAAACTTGGCTTCATGTTGTAGATCCATTAGGGGGGTTTGACAAAACAGGCTTAGAACCAAGCCCACACAGCATCAAAAATTTAGTTTGATACTCAAAATACAGAGGAAAGTGATCAACACTTTGGTTCCATACAGTAACAGTATCAGTATGTTACTCAAGTTTGGAGTGGGAACATGGCTGTTTTGGTAGAAAAAGGACAAACTAGTGCTAATATGATAACAAACAATGGAATGAAGAAGAATTGATAATTTGAAGTTTCTGTAGAGTTGTTAGCTTTTGGTAAACAGTTGTTACCTACAGATAAACTATAGCTTGTTGGATTATGTTTTTCCTTTTGGTCATCATTACAAATTTACAGTTTCTCTTTTTAGGTCATCTCTCGCCTCATGGTCATAGTCCAGTTTAAGTGAAGTTTTGGGCTTATGCTTTCTCTCCCTCCCCTCCCAGGTTTTTTATGTGTGTGTGTGTGTGTGTGTATAGGATAATAGCCGTTCACCTTTTGATCAAATTAAATACCTTTTCTAAGAAAGGTTGCGTGCCTTTTAGCTCTAGACTTTTTTAGCAAATAATAACTCAAGGTTTTCTTCCAACTATAATTAAAAATATATAACTAAAGTAAACTTAGGACTTCTGAACAACTGATAGATTCAAACCAAAGAATTCATGGAGTTTGTGGTAATATTATTTATTTTCTCAGAGTTACCTTTTTGAATGAATGTGTATGAAATCTATATGTGAATTTTATCACTCTTATACCATCATACTTTTTTCACTTAATTTTATTAAAGTGTGAAGAATGGAGGGTTGGAGTTTCTATAGACCATAGTAAAATTGGCTTGAGTCACTAATAAGTTTGTATGATTAGTTACCTTAATTGATCAGATTCATCTTGTTGTAATGATGTTGAAATCACAAAATCTCACTAGCCAAGGATCATGATGGACGCTCCCTTCTCTTTTTCCCAAGACAAGAAGTCAAAAAGATCAAACACGGGTCCCAGACTCCCAGCTAAAGAATTGGATACATCTCAAACCTGGCAGTGGGGACCCCAAAATTGTGATTCCCAACTGTTCCCATTTATGACTTTCCGATGCCAGAAACCACACCAACCAGCTCCTCCTCTTGAGGATTCAAATCCCCACCTCACCCCTCATTTTCTCTCACATCGCCTCAGCTCAGTCTTAGCAGATGCTGATATCACAGAATTTCATTCTCCCCTCTTTAGCTGCAGAATACTGCATGCATATAGCCCCAGACCAGATGAGACCAGCCATGGCCTATGCTGTAGCATTTGGATAACAGGGTCAGTGGCAGTTAAAGCTAATTATGGCAGAGAAAACCCACAAGTTGGTGGAAAAGCAAAGACCATTGTTTTTTTGGGTTGCCTCGGAGAAGCAAAGACAATAGAAAATAAGAGAAAAAGGGCTTTTGGGAGTTGAGACAGCATGCAGGTGATGGGGACTAGCAAGTAATGATGACCTAACAAGGGCTCGCACTGGTGACTAACCCCACCCCAGCCACCACCAACCCTCTCCTTTTCTCCCTAGTCCCAAGTCCTTACACCAATTGCTGCAACTTTTTACAGCCTTTTTGTGAATGCGTGCACCCTCTGGCGGTGGTAGGCCTATATCTACATGCCTATGAAAAACCTTATGAGACACATGACACGAGGCCCAAAGCAAAAGTCATTTCCCTCACTTAAAAGATAAAAAATTAATTTCTTAACTTTTTATCGTATTTTATTTTAAAAAAAAATTTATCAATAATATATAATTTATTTATATCTATTAAAAATTAAATCTTAAATATAATAATTAAAAAATCTAAGTTATTTTTACTTGTTCCAGTGCATGTTGGTCGTCATTTCTCCCACCCTAGTCGTTCTGTGCGTATCCCTTCCATTAATTGCTTTAAAACGAGGAGGTATGTTTGGGAATTGGGACTCATAAAAGGTTAAAAAGTCAATTTTAACTTTGTTTTTTTAAGGCTTTTGTCCCCTCCAATTAGTCCAGACTTCCGAGGCCCAAAGGAATATTGTGCCTTTTCTTTGCTTTGTTAAGTTAGCCCCAACCCTCACTCTTGGATAGCTGGTCTCGAAATTTTTTTAATCTAAAAATAATATATGTCCGTATTAAAAATTTCAAATTTCCTATATTTTTTTAGTTTAAACAAAATTTTACCACACAATTAAAAATAAAAAGTTATTACAAGTGATAAATTAAAAAAGTGTTCAATTCAGTCTTTGTAAAAACTATAAATCAATATGTATAGATAGAGTTGTGATTATACGTGTTTGATGAATTATTAAATATTTATGAATTATTAATATATTTTAAAATTTATAAAATATAATTAATAATTAATAAATATTTAAAAATTAATGTGAAATACTAATATCTTGACAAAAAAAAATGTACCGAATCAATCCTTATACAAATAACATAACCCTTTTGAATGTTATAAAATTACATGATATATATTATACCTCTCAAATGAAAAAATAACTCTTTTTGATTACTTCATATAAATTGAATTCATTGAATCCCACGAATAGATAGCATGATGTAGAAACAACTATAAAACAAAATTAGATTGTGTTTAAGGCAGGTAAACATATATTTATTTTATTCATAAAAGTTAAAAAGTGCATCCTCGCGGCTAGGGTTTCTTACTGTCGTCAAGCAGGATGATAATCGGAATGGCTTCTTTTGAATATAGGTACATGTTGGCTTTTATATATAGGTGTAAGGTGGTATAACTGGTATGCTGGAACAGTTAGGGCATATCTCAAATAATAGGTGATGATAAGAATTTAACTCTTAATTATTTAATTTTAAGAGTTTTAATATTATGTTATTAAATAATTATTTTAAAATTTTAAATTATTAAATAAAAATATTTAAATTATTTTATATCTTTAATAAACCAGTCATGAGAATCGAGCAATTGAACTGGCTTCAAGGTTTTCTAAGAGTGGGTTCTTCTAGGGTCCTCTTATCAAGAGTCCACTTCAACGAGAGTTGCACCCCCAATTTAAAAACAAGGGGAATTAAGAGACTAGACCACATCTTTAGCAAGCTTCCTTCCAAATTTTGTTCGAGAGTGTGCTTTGATTGAACTCGAATTTACAGGACATGGACACACATGGGTGATCACTTGCTCTTTGTGGACGATTCCATACAGTCTTCTGCAAGCTGTAGAGTTAGAATGCGATCGGGTTGGAGACCTACTTTTTTTCATATATGTTATAGCAAGTGTGGTCAAAAAGTAAATATTGACAAGTCAAAAGTTGTGTTTTTTTTTTTGCAACAAAACTACCCTAATGAGACACTGGAACAACTGAGCTACCAAGCTAGGCATAGATTTTATAGGGGGACAGGACAAGATCGAACAACTTTTGCTGAGATCAGTGAGAAGGTGAAGTACTTTCCCACGTACATCTTTTTTTTACGCCTTCACCAATTAATTGCATATACAAGAAGCTGATCATCAACCAAATCTTTACAAGAGAGGTAACAAAAGAAATAGTTCCAATTCCTATGTGGATAAAAGGGTGGACATTAGGCAATCTCGTAAGAAAGCAACATACATAGTAGAATCAGGCTACACAATGCACACCCGCTTGCAAGCACGAACTCAGATAGTGACAATAGTAGTGATAGCTTGTTAGGATTCCAGTTTGGAAGTTGCATGTGAAGGGAAGAATTAAAGACTAACAAACTCCATAGGCCTAAAAAGCACATTAAATATATTGTTCTCCAAACTCTAGTTGTTCCAGTCAATGGATCATTTGCGTAACAATGGGGAATAGTGGCTTTCCACAACACCCAAGACAATTATCATCCGGATTTAGCCCTGGCTGATCCATTCTCAGTTTGGTAACTGGTGTCCCTCATTCCGATGAGCTAAATCTTCAACTACAGTTGTTGCAATATCAACCTTACGTGGCAATATATACTCTTTGAAACAAATTTATCTGGATCATGGAAAAGGTTATTGATTTATTATACTGTTAAAGATATAAAAATCATTTATAAACTTATACATGCTAGTTTAAACTTGTAAGATATTTGAGTTATAATATACATGCATGGTTATCAATGGAGTCAATTGCTAGCTACCCATCAATGAGGGCAAAATGATAATGAGGCAGATTACTTGAAACATCGAACTCCAATCTTACATGTGGTGGGAAATTTGATTTTGAATTCTCTCCCTGCCATTCCGAAAAACACTTTCATTAATCCAATTATTGCCCACACGAAAGGCAACGGTTTGTGATGCCCGCGCCGAAGTAAAATCATCATGGCATAGTGATTTGAACATTGGATTCGTGGGATATCATTAAACCAAGACCCCAACTATTGCTCTCAAATGACAAACAAGTCGTGACAATGTGCAAACACTGATAGCGAAACATTGCCACAGACAAAGTTCGCAAAGCAAGGGATTGTACACTGTCGTGAACGTGAACGCCTTCATTGCCCATTCATTAGTGTGTAATATTTAAACAAGTGCGGTCATGATCCGCAAGCCACAAGGTAAATGATTGCCATCACTCAATTTGGGTAGGGAAGAGGTTGCAGTGGAAAGACGAATGCAACTAAAAGGTATGCATTATATAACATAACCCGATCATGGCAACAAAAAGAAGAAAGGCCCCACTGGTTCACGATTCCGTTGAGAGGTGGCACATATGCATCCGTGGTAAGAAATTAATCAACTTGGAAACAAAAACACTCTACTTCCCCTCAATTATGACAGATCAATACATTAGAGATCTTTTTTTTTTTTTGGTAATATGCATCATTAGAGATGTGCTAGTTAGTAGTGACCATGGTGTAGCAGAGAGAGGACATTCCGCATGCCTATTGCCAGTCCCCCGGGTAAAGAGAGTGAGAGGTAAGGGAAGATATGTTCAAGTAATTGAACCCATTATTTTCTACATACAAATGAAGTGACTTATGTCGGTGGAGGTTTGGAGAGAACAAGAAAACGAGGATACGAAAACGATGGCTTGTACATTTCGATAGAAACAACAAATAAGACTATTTCTCATGACCTCAATCATTTCTTTTAAATTGTTTTCTTTTTGTAATAGATATTCTCTTATGAAAATATAGACGAAAATAAGATATCTACATTCACGTTAAAACACAGAAAAAATAAAAGGAGATGTATAGAGAATGATAAGAAAAGCAATATCAACGCACAAATAAATTACTTACTTTTTCTGAAAAAGTGAGAATTTTTTTTTTAAAAAATGGTCCAATTGAAATAATCAATAATTAACAGTACATCGAAGGGTATGGCTTAAGAAAAGCTAGACAAGCCAAAAAGCAACCTCACGCACATTATAAAGTTGTAAACATTTCAAGGAAAACAAAAAATGAAAGCTTAAAGCATGAACTAGTAAATTAAACAAAAAAGGAAATGAACTAGTAAATGATAGTTTGAAATATCACGAGAAATAACAGAGTACATTGAGATGTGACAAAGAGCACAGAGTCTGAATTCGGCTTGTCAAGTCGCTGTTCTTCTTTTATTGTTTTCCCTCAGTATTTAACGTTAAATCACATCATTTCGGAATTCAGAGCAATCCCGCAATTCTCTCTCTCATCTTTCTCTCTCTTGTACCTTTTTACCTTTGAATTCTCCTCTGACTTCCATCTTTTTTTTTTCTCTCTCTCTCACACTGCATTTTCTTTTTCTATTGGGGTGCTTTCTACTGTTTTTCTTGGCCTTTGGCATTTGGCTTGCATTCTTCTTGTTCACTTTTATATAATTTTCTTTTCACATTTTTATTTTAAATTATGCCAGCCCCATGTGCCTTTGTTTTGTTTGCTTTCGAGAATTGGTTGAGAGGAAGAAGAGTGGCTAGCGCAGAGAGAGAGAGAGAAAGTAGAATCTATAAGTTGTAGAAACTCACATCCAACCCCTTTTAACCCTGGCTTAAGCTTATTTTTTGGTTGCAAACAGAGGGAGAGAGAAAAGAGGAGGCCTGTTTCGTTCCAAACAGCACTGAGGAAATGACTAAAGAAGAACACTTTAAGCTCCTTAAAATCCAGGTCTTTCTCCATTATACATCACATGCTTTCTGTCTTTTAAGCCCCTTTTTCGTTTATGGTTTTATTTTAATTTCGTTTTCTATGAACACAGCAGAGTTGGGTGTTGGTCTTTTCCTGAGGAATCTTTCTGTTTCCTTTTGTTGTTTGCTTTGTTTCTTCTCATTTTCATCTACAGACTTGTGCTCTCAAAGTAAACATTCACTGTGATGGGTGTAAGCAGAAAGTGAAGAAACTACTTCAGAGAATTGAAGGTCCTCACTTTCTTTTCATCTCTCTAGTTTTCCATATCCTGTCTTGTCCTTACTATTGACTCACTTTGCTCTCACTATACTCTCGTCTACATTATCTTAGCCTGCCTTGTTTTCTTGAGGAGAAAATGTACGGAAGAGAAAAAGATTGAGTAGATTTTTCTTAGATGGAAGTCATAATATACTACAGTTATAATATAAGAAACATACTCAAACTGGGTGTAGTAACATTATTTACTCACATCAAAGGATTTGTTTTCAAAAAGTTACGGGAGTCAAAGAAACTATTTTGCCTATTTGATACTGACTTGCTCCATTAAGCAGACAGCATGAATGCTCTGTTTTTCAAATCCTCAATGGCAAAGTTCAGGCCTTTAGTTGGTAGTTAATAGTTGGAACTTGTAACTTTTTAATTTTTAATTTTTTTATTTTACAAAATGTCTTATTTGATCTTGCTGCACGATGTGGGTTATACGAAGAAATTCATAAAATGCTGAAAACTTTGTCAAGATAAAAAAGTATAACAACAATTATGGTCTGAGTAATTTATCCAATCGAAGAAAAATATCACATTGGAGTGATCTTAAAAGTGGGATACAAAATATATTTGTACTTCGTAGTAGGTTGATATAAGATTTTGGAGTTGATCGTTAATTCATTGCTGTACTAATTGATGTTTTTGGCCCCTTGTTCTCCAGGTGTTTACCAAGTTCAAATAGATGCAGAACAGCAGAAAGTAACAGTTTCAGGATGTGTGGATTCTGCATCTTTGATCAAGAAACTGCTCAGAGCTGGTAAATATGCTGAGCTTTGGTCTCAGAAAACAAATCAGAACCAAAAGCAGAAGAACAACTGTGACAAAGATGACAAGAACAAGGGGCAAAAGCAAGGACTGGTCAAGGGGCTTGAGGCCTTCAAAAACCAACAGAAATTTCCTGCTTTTAGTTCTGAAGAGGATGATGAGTACTACGACTATGATGATGACGAAGATGATGAAGATGATGAGCTGCGGTTTATCAGGGAGAAAGCCAATCAACTGCATTTGCTCGGGCAGCAAGCAGCTGATGCAAATAATGCAAAAAAAGGTGTTGGAGCCATTTCTGCTGTTTCCAACAACGGGAAGATGAACAACAATGCTGGCAATGCCAATAGTGGCAAGAAAGGAGGCCCAAGTCAGAATATGGGCATGAAGGATAGCCCTGGTGGGATTGATCAGAAAACCATGGCAGCTCTGAAATTGAACAATGCCCACCTGGGTGGTGAAAGCCTCAATTTTGGAGAAGCCAGAAAGGCAAATGACATTGGTACCATGATGAATCTAGCTGGGTATAATGGAAATGGTGCTAATGTTGGTAGTGCCGCTGTTTTAGGGGGAAATTCCAATGGTTTGGGAGGTTTTCCTGTTCAGCCCAACACTGTGATTCCAGGATCCTCTGCAGGTCTTCCAAATGGTGGTTTTGCCACAGGCCAATACCCATCATCGCTGCTAATGAACATGAATGGCTTCAACAACCATCCATCTCCATCGCCATTGATGATGAACATGAACATGCAGGCCAGGCAAGCCATGCAGCAACAACCCCAGATGATGTATCACAGGTCCCCTTTTGTTCCTCCCAATACTGGCTATTACTACAATCATAACTACAGCCCTGCAAATTACTCCTATGCTTTGCCTAACTACCCAGGGGGTGATCACTCTGCCGCACATATGTTCAGTGATGACAATACTAGCAGCAGCTGTTCAATAATGTAATGATAGATTTGTAGAGAGCTTAGAAAGTGAAAAAAGCAAAAAAGAGGAAAAAAGCATGGTGTTTGACCATAAGAAGTTCCCTTTACCAAGCTAGTAGCTTTTGACTGTAATTTGGTGAGGGAGAAGAATATGTTAGGAATGGATGTGTGAGTGAATCATGTCAGTGTACTGTGTAGTAGTTGAGATGATGTTTGGCTTAATTTTAAAAAATGTCTTTGGTTGTTCTGTCTCATGACTGGCTTCATTCTGTGGAGTAAATGAACGTGAGTTATCCTAATTCCTTAACATTGCAGGCCAAATAAATTATGTATCCAAGTACATATACAGATGCAACCCTACTTTGGGGTTTGAGGGACAGTGAATGGTTTTCTTTTATTATAACAATGGATATTGGATATTCTCAAAGCAGACAAGGTGACACTAGTCACTGTTTTGTGTGCACAGACGTGATGACACTCTGTGAGAGTAGGAACAGTTGGGTTGACAATGTGCATTGCTGTGAATATTGTATTGTGACATTAGGTGGATACGCACGCGTATGTCACGTGGGTAATCCTGCAGTGCTGTAACCGACAGGACCACATTGCAACTTGAACTTGATGATATAATATTTATTAGAATGCTAATTATGCACATATGATAGCTGCTAGCCTGCTAGCCAGTAATAACTAATAGCATTTATATACGTCACAAGCACATGCACAATGTTTAGGGTCCTTATCCAAATAGCAAATTTTAAAATTTGAACTGAACATTGTAGCCTTTCTCTAATCAGGAAAAAGAACTTGAAAGTTGAAGCAGACAATTAGTAGAACTGCAACTTTGTAGCACTGCCTAGGGATGTTGTCTTGGCTGTCTATTTTATTCTTGTTGTGGTAAGATTGTCTTGGCTGTCTTCTCATGTATATTTAGTTCTCATCAGTTTTGGGGGCCAAGTGATCATATGGGTTAAAATCTTTTATAATTAAACACCCATTCATTTAAAATGGAATAAAATTACAATTTTATCCTTGATCAAAAATTAATAGTGACCTAGAACTATCTTTAGGTGTAAACATCCCTTTTAAAATGTGTATGCCTTTGGAGCAACTCTGAAGATGAATATGAAAATGAAAATGAAAATGAACTATTTTGGAGGTAAGAATTGAAGAACCATGTAATTTTTAAGATCATCTTAGAGTTTCATACTTATAAAAACTGTAGGATTTAAACCTCATTGTGATGGGATGAGTGGATACTGTATGAACCACTTTTTGATGTGTAGTTTAAAGTCTAAAAGACAAACAAATAAAACAAAATAAATCATGCTGTTTTCGTTGTCTAATAGTCTAATTTGTATAAATTCTGGTTTGGATTGTCCAAAAACAAAAAAGAATAGCAGTATGGTGCAAGTCTGGTTTGCTATAGAGTAAGAGACAAGCAGCGGGAGGGCCATATTGTAAACAAAACACTACCGCCAAGACAATGAGAATCCATGTGAAATAAACAATCAATGGAATGGCCACAAATGTGGTTGCCAGCAAATTCAACCACACACACACACACACACACACACACCCCCATTGTTTTTAGACTATTCAAACCATCAAATGGCTCATGGCTGGCTACACCAATATAGTCAGGGCCTAAAGGACAATAATCCCATGGGAAGAATACACTTTACCAGTCTTCTTTTTCACTCAGTGAGTTTGGTAGGATAAAAATTATATATAAAATTTATCCATAAAAATTTACTTCTTATTTTTATCTCCATATCAAATACACACTTAGTGAAATCACCGTTCATAAACTCTTGACATTTGAAGATAAATGAATAATGCCATCCCAAAAAAAAAAAATCCAAGGAAACATAGTAAGTTTCGTTATTCAGTTAACACGAGGTCGGCGTCATTCTTCAGGAAAAAATGAGCTAATCAACCCCATTCACCCCCCCAAAAAATGTTTAGGTGTAATGCAATTTTTTTAATATAAAATTCAAATTGTTAAAAAATTTAAAACTATTTCTTTTTTACATTCTGATAAGAAATTCATGGACATCGCTCAATGGTCCTGTCTTAGATCCCGTTAACCAATCTTTTCTACACTGAATCTTTTTTTTAATGAAAAAAAAAACACATTTTTCATTCACCATGCATGTTAACAGAACCTCCATTACTAACAATAATTCAGTAAAATATTCCATTCACTAAGTTGGGCTTAGTCCCGTCCCATGATTAAGTATTTGTTTGACAGGATTCAGCTGAATCTCTCTTTTTTTGAGTAAGTACTATAACTAGAACCTTTTAACTCTACCAAGTCCCCACCCACCCCATTCTCCCTTTTGAACATTCACCTTTTAGTATTTCTTTGTATCTTGTATTCCCCCTCTGTATGAAAACCATGAAGTTAGACACAATCTCCTCTCTACTGCTTTAGTAAAGTGGAATAATCACTACTAGGTCAGAAAGTGAAGGGCAAAACAAACATAATGGACATACCATGGCTGCTAATACTTACCATTTCTGTTATGCCTACTCCCAAGTTCACTGGATGCTTCCAGCTTCATGGCAATGTGAACAGATGGAATACCTCTCATCCAATGTCGTTTTCACTCTTTTAATTTCAAGTTCTCTGGCTGTGTCTGGTTTCATTACAATGTGAACAGTGAAACATTCTCTTTTGCGTTTCACAACTTCCCTGGATGTGTCCAGTCTCATCACAATTCGAACAGGCAAAAAATCTCTTGTATTTTTGTATGCCCCCAGGTGCTCGTTTCACATCAGGTGGTTTAAGATCCAATGGCACATCATACATTGGACTTAACCTGTCATCAGGGTTATGAATGTCAAGCATACAAAAATCAGGCATTGCCTCT
The DNA here is from genome assembly GCA_019955255.1 of Castanospermum australe. Classification (NCBI taxonomy): domain Eukaryota; kingdom Viridiplantae; phylum Streptophyta; class Magnoliopsida; order Fabales; family Fabaceae; genus Castanospermum; species Castanospermum australe. Next base: position 420,421 of record NSJW01000470.1, read on the forward strand.
TCATAAATAATCTCCTGCATCTCTGTATGGTAACACCTCTCAGGAAACTGATGAAAGTCAAGATTTGCCCATTGCAATGCCTTGCATGCATGTGCACAAGGAATTCAAGTCATCTGCCACTCTTAGCAGGAGCAGACCATTCCTCTCAAATCCACCTTCATTGTTGATCTCTGAACTTCAAAATCAAATATAAAGTCAGGCACCCAAGTGACAAGAAGGCTCTGGGTTTTAGTCAGGTTCTGTTTAATTTTCATTTCAATTTTGTTCCCAACTGGACCTTTCCAGTCCACAAGATCTCTCTGACATTTAACACCTAGTTACCTATGAAAGCACAAATAAGTCAGATTTATGTTCAGTAACTAGAGCCATAGAAATACCAAACAAAGCCCTGTCAATATATCAATCACTACTTGTAATAGCATAATTTTACTAGGTGTGACTCTAAATAATAATTCGTTAAATAAGATGCTGTTTGTGGTTTTCCTCTTCAATTTATCATTTGTAAAACAATGCTATGCCTATATTCATACATGGAATTGAAATAGAACTGCTTTTGAGTCACCTAGGCATATATTGGTCTCTATGAGCAGAATGAATGTGATGCATTTTTATGTCTTTTTGGTGCTTTCCTTTTGCTATTCTTAAGCTTCTGCCAGAGCTTCTCTTGTGGAGCTAGTTCAGAATGAGCAGCACACAAATTAGAAGGGATTTCATGCGTCAAAGAAAAGGAGAGCAGCTACCGAACAATTTTCAGTTTTTAAGTACCTAAGCAGCAACAATAACTGATTACACATAGAAATAATCTACTGCTGAAACCTTCATACAGCATCTCACCCTACCATTGGGTTGTGTTTGAGGTTTATATCATCCTACACCTTACAAAGGACCTGACTGCTATTAAATATAAGGAATTCAAATCCGTGAATAAGTAGTGCTGCTTCTAAGTTTCAAATACGTAATGGTCAAGTGAGATGCTCTGAAGCAAGCTGATTCTGCATAACTCAACCTCAACTTAGCGAAACCAATTGGTATTAAAACTTTTGACACTAGAGATGATAAACAGTTGTACAACCATACAATGGAACTGGTGATCTTCGGTTATGAGAAGAGGAGCTTCAAAGAACTTTCTCTTCCAATACAAACGAAGAAAACTACCCATTATTAGATTCTCTTCAAATACAAACCATTTTAAGGCAATGGTTTGTATCAGAATAAATACATTCAGGCAAAAATATATATATATTTATATTCATTATGAGAAAGAAAAAAGTGAAAAAGGCCTGAACCATGTGCTGTTTGTGCACTGTCATTGTCAATTAGCAATTATTCATTCATTCTGATTTTGAAATAAGATGCCATTCCAAGTTTCTATCAGTTTTATAAATGACAAATTTTTAGCGAAGAATTGAACTTCTCACAATCAGTCACACCCCAATCTTAAAGAATCAGTACCAGTTGAGATAATGGTACAGTTGCAACTCTCAAGAATCAATCCACAGTTGTCCTGCCTGGGACGTAGCTACACCAACACCTTTGGATAGTTCAAGTATGATATTAGCATAAGTAAGATCACGACCTAATTCCGACAAACAACGCCTCCATTTTGTCCTCTATCAAATAAAAGGCGCTCACGTAGCTTTGGGAAGACAGAGTGTTATCAGTCACCCATTGTTGAGAACCCTGAGGAAGAACAACGAATATAGATTTCACTCATAAATTATCTACAAAAAAATTGAAAAAAATTGTTATAAATAATTTTTTTAATTTTATGTATAGGTTTTACTAAATTCCTTTTTGAATTTTTTTATTATGGATGGAAATATATATCATATAATATTTATTATATTTTACAAAATTTTGTATTAATTTTAATTTCTCTAAAATTTTTAAAATGTTTCGTCCAAACACAAAAAAAAAAAGGTACTAAGATTTTTTAAATTTTAAATCATTTATAATTAATTATTATTAACTTTAAAATTATTCTAAATAATATTTAAACTAATCAAATTATATACGTTGAGCTTTTCATCTACATTTCGTCAGAAAAGCTAACGGAAGCCCTTCATGTGACAATCACATGATTTTTTAGCAATGTGTCACTTTATCTACTATCGTATAAAAGACATCTCAGCCTTTCATTTAAAATTAATATTTTATTTATTTTAAATATTTACTAAATCATTTTATTTTAAGGAAAAAAAAACATTTGACTAAAAAAAAAACCTGACGGAAGGAGCTCTTTAGTGCAACCTGCAGGTGTCGAAGAAGCTCTTTAGCGCAACCTTCTCTTCTCCCTTTGGCTAATTAGCTTTAAAGACAATAATTTGGACCTTCAAGCTCCAGAAAGTTCTGCACAAGTATTGGAAAGTTGTAGTGTACTCCATCTTTTTTTGGTGCTCAAAATTGAAGTGGTGATGGGCTGTAATGTAGCAGTGCAGTGCTGCCTAATTACGTTCTCATAAGCTGAAAATATTCCCTCCTCTCCAAGGGCAATTATATGCAAATCGGACTTTAATAGAATATAGTTCTAGAACATGGGACAGTTTTTTATCACATATTAATAGGTAAGAGCAAACAATATTAATTTCTGTCCTAGTGTCTTCCATTTATACCTTGTTAGAAGTAAACTGTTGCGTCTATCACTCACTGTAAGTATGTACTAAAATCATCAAGCTCTTTGTAGTCAAGCTTTTAGTGAGCTGAACCTGAGTGATTCACCAGTAGCTCAATTGCTTTAGGCCCCTTGTTTTTGGTAATACTTTCTTTTATTCATTTATTACCTTGTTATTGCTTATCAGTATTGACATTCTTCATCAGCATCTCCATGGACTATCGATACTACCAGTCTTATTCAATTGCTCAAGTGTTCATATTTTTTCAGTTCTGCAAATTTAGTTCTTCCGTGCAGTTCTGCACAAGTGCTGCATATTTACCCAACTTTTCTGCTCACTGCATATTTACCTTACTGCACTAGACCACCACAAAGAGAGGAATCGCACGAAGGGACCACGACAAATTGCACAATGGAGTTTCCCTCTTGTCTTGCTCAAGTTCGGTCAAGACCATGAAGACCACTCAACTTTCATTTTCGTTTCTGAGGTGTTTTTTTCTTTGTTTTGTTCTTTTTTAAATTATTTTTTTTAATGTTTTTACTCTTTATTATGCTTTATTATTATAATATTTATGAAAATGAATTAAAATATATATTTTAATAGATGGTCTTGATTTATTGTCATTAAATGGATGATATTCTGCTACATTATTAAATAAGACATGCACAAGTCATGTGATCTTAACTCTGTTAACGTTTTTGACAGAATGTGGATAGAAGGGCCAATGTATATAATTTGATTAGTTTAGGTACTATTTAAGATAATTTTAAAATTTATGGTGATTAATTATAAATAATTCAAAGTTTAAGAGTCTTAGCATTCTTTTTCCAAAAAAATAAAAAAGAGAAATTGAATTGTTTTTCCTTATTGTAAAGTTGTTATAATTTTTCTCTTTTGGGAAGAAGAGTATTGCATATCACTTTGTTGCTCGAGTTTCTATTTTCGTTTTTAAAAAGCTAGCATTTGCTAATTAAGAGAAAGAAGATTTGATTCGGATTCTCCAATTCTGATAGAGTTAAATTAGCTCTTGAATCATTGCTCAAGTGGCATATAATAAGTTTCTATGTTAAGCTAATTTATTTAGAGCAAGCCATTAATTTGGTCTTCTAAATATTATGTTGATATTACTTTAATCTTCTAAAAAATATCGATATCAATTTATTTCTTAAATCATAAAAAGTGATATCAAAATTGTCTCTTTGTGTACAAATAAAAATTAAATTGATATAATTTCTATGATTAAAGAATTAAATTAATGTTAATTTTATATAATTAAAAGACTATATAATATTTTTTGATAATTAAAGAATTATATTAATCTCAATGCATTTAGAAAATCAAAATAATAACACATTCTATAATTTAAAAACTACATTAATGTCGACGTTCGTTAAATGACCGAAAAGATATCGACATAATTTTTGAATAATCAAATTGAGAATTTAGCCATTCATTTATTTCAAATTCAATTGCAAAGACTTGATAGATTTTCATCTCTTCTATTTTCTTTCAAAATAGTTCATTCTTAGTTCAATCTTTATCGCCAAGAAATAGAAAGAAAAAATTAAAACAACTTTATTAGAGAAGAAAGGTTATTAGCTTTTGTCGGCTACAAGCTTATCATTTTCCAACGCATTAAGGGGGCAAGAAATCTATATCTTGACCAGGAAAGTAAGTAAAGTCACCAAATAGCTAAAGAAAATAAATCAAAATGCAAGTCACCTCTACATAAAATGCTTTCTGTTCTGACGCTTACGGAACTCATTCATAGTTCATCCAATGGCTTCTCTGTCTAATAGTCTATAACATATTCTCTGGAGTTCCCTTCCTAAGTTAACAAGACCGGTGCGAATTTTTCAAGACATTTGATAGGCTTAAGAAGAAAATGCAGTGAAAGAACCAGAGTGCTGAAAGCCTCGACCACCATCATGGTTGTGATACCCACTGAAATGATTATCATGTCTCCAGTCACAACAATAATCATATTGCAAGTCCAAACCCGCAGAAACAAAGGTAAGGCGACAGCATATGTGACTCACCTCCATGTGAGATTCAGATGATCCACTGATGATCTTCTGTTCTTCATTCCTCTATTCTGGTTTTGAAGCATTGCTACAGGAGAAAGCCAAGATTCTGCACTGATAGACCTTAATTTATATGAAAGCACAGCTTCCATAGTATATAGCAAATGATATGCTTCCATTTTAGCACCAAAAAAAAAATGATATGCTTCCATTTCATACTACATGACAGGGCAGATGAATAAGAGAGACAAGGCTGATGAAGCCAACTAACATGACAATAATCATTCAAAATAAAATCTATTAGCCATTTTGTTATACTAACATGAAAATTTTTTATTCCAGTATATCTACCATCTATGTTCCTCTTTTCTCCTCACTGATCTGCAATGACCATCTTTATAACTAACATGTATTTAGATGAAGGCAATATTGGAACCGAATCTCTTTCAGGATTATGTGCCTTGATACAGGCAATTATAGCTTTACTATGTTCTTTTAGTCTCCTGCCCTTTCCCCCTATTCTCAAATTAGGCTTAATTCCAATCATTGTCCTTCAATTATTGTTTATCATAGCAATTCGGTCCCTTAGTTTTTTATTGAAGCAAATATGTACAATTGTTAAGAACTTTCCTCCATTACAGGCTAATTAAACTATACAAGCAAAACAACAGGACAAGATTGACCTAATTGAAACTAAATGGACCTAAACTTTTTTCATTAGCAAAACAAAGGGACCAAAAGTGCTATTTCATTACTTGCACTGATATTTTGCTTAGACAGAGACAAAGTTATAGCCAATTTCTGTGGAAATAACTAAGGGCTCCCCACCTCTGCAGATCTAAATCCAGCATGCATGAAGGGTCAGTCCTAGGAGAAATCAATCAAGAGATGGCTCTAATACATTATTATAATCTCAACTTTCCTTCCCACTACAGAACCACTGCAGAAAATTGAAGATCTTCATATAAGACAGCACAACTATCAATTTCTTACCACATAACTGCATCATGCATTGGGAGGTTCTGATGCTATGTTTATTCTGAAATTAAACTCCAAACACGGATACAACCATCTTCTCCTGAACTGACCACGCTTCCCTGATCAACAAAAGCCAACCCGTAAACTCCACCTAAATGAGCACCTTTTATGGTTCTGCGGCTTGATGCTGGCTTTCCAACTTCATATATGATGACACATGTATCAAGTGACCCAGTTGCTACCAGGCTGCTATCAGGTGACCAAGCTAGGCAGTTAATACGTGCAGTGTGAAACAACATGTTATTAAGCTTCACCTGAAAGAGAAATTTTTCAGTCAAATGCCAGCTCAAGAAAGGAAGAACTGATTTCTCAGTCAAAATAGCTAAGCATTTCAGTAACTGTCATCTATGGAGCACACGAACTTCAAGAAAGGAGCCAAGTCTATGTTTGGACACTTCGTGTTGAAATTGTGTCTGACACAACCCAACACTTTAAAAATCAAGTGGACACTTCAAATTTTGTTGCGTTTGTGTCAATGCCCATGCTTCTCAGACTGTCATTAAACCTAGGTTTTGTATGAGATCTTTAATTCTGTGTTAGACATATCCGGCATGTACCCTTAGTGATATTCACACTCAAACCTCATTTTCTTGTAATTCATCCTAATTTACACTAAATGTACATATATAAAAAAGCATTTCTGGTATATGTAACTTAACAACTATGAATACTACCTTTCCTCACCTAAACTATGGAAAAATTTCACAAACAGTCCTACAATTACAGCTAGGTCAGAGTAACATCATATTTAACAGGAATACCCCGAGAAGAAAAAGGGAAAGAACTGCCTCAGTGCTGCATGCAGGTTTGGATCCAGTGTCTTTAAGAACACAAGTCATTTTCTGTCCTTTCCCCAGTTCTTTTCAGTAGAACTTATTTGGGGAAAACACATGTAACATGCCCCCGTTTAGCAACCATTTCCAAGAAAGGTTAGAAATGGGTATAGCAGTTCATGGTGTTTCTTATATCCTTATGGTTAGGAGCACTGAATTTACCCCAGAAGAAAAATGGGAAAGAACCACCGCAGTGCTGCAAGAGTGTCTCCATTTCTTTATTTGTTAAAATAACACACCCTTCCCCTTAGCAGGTGGCAGTGCAAGTGCAGCCTTTCCAAGAAAGGTTAGAAATGAGCACTGAACCTCATAATGTCTCTTATATCCGTATTTGCAGCATTGAATTTCAAGATAAACTTATGATACATTTCTCCCATAAGGGCAATCACATTGACCTCCCTTGAAGTATAGCCAAATGCAGGAATATCCCTCCTATTTTTGAATATTACAAACAACTCCCTGACTATTTAATGTCAGATTACTATCCAGGTACAATTGTTGCACTTAAATTTTTGTCAAATTCAAAGTCAAATAGCTTAAGGTGTCACACCCATTTATAATTAAAAAAGTTGTAACAGCAAATGAAAAACTTTATAAAAAAACATAATTTCTGAAAGCAATTGATCTCTTTTAAATTCCCTCCATATTAAATATTTTTATAAATTAAAAATAAGAGAAAATATTTCTTTGATTTGACCACGCCTTGAAGGAGATTGTTCAAGCAATATTCCTGTCTATATTAAATATTTTTATAATTTGACAACAGGGCAGGTTTCTGTAATATGGAAATAAACAGTATGAGCTGATTGTAATATTCAAAACTAGGAGGGAGGTTCTTGATATTTGGCCATACCTTGGGGAAGTTATTGTAAAGTTCCCTTGAATAACATGAAGGCAAGCATACTTCAATCAAGAAGTAAAGAGAAAAAGTCATATTTCTTATTTCAAATGGGAAACTTGGCATAGGATAAATCAAACCATCCAGACTTGACACACTTGAACTTCATGTAACATATAACAATCATTTTGGGCTCTAGTTACCTCTTTGGAAACACAGTCCCAAACAACAGCTTCACGATTCAAATCAGCTGAAGCAAACATGGAAACATCCGGAGAATATCTGATTACACTGATTGCACCCCGGTGCTTCTCAAGGACTTTCTGTTCTATAAGGGTGTCTCCTGAGACAGAATATATGTGCAACTTACCATCTTGCCCACCTACAATTGCTTCACTACCATCAGGTGAAATAGCAGATGCAGTCACAATGAAGCCTAGGTTTATAGTTGAGACAATTTTTGAACCATTAAGTAAAACAATCCCAGATTCAATTGCAATGAGAGCAAGTTCAGGGGAATTAAGAGCAAGGCTCAAATCCTTGGGCTGACTTCCAACATCAACGTGCTCAGCAGGTCCAAAATTATCACCATGCAGAGGAACTCTCCATACCTTCATTTAATAGATTCAAATTTAAAATACTACCAATTGAAGGCAATAACCATCAAAGTTTAGAATTGAAAAAGTATTCTTAACTTTCATGAATGCTTATTAAGTAAAAGAAATAACTATACAGACACTTGACTTGTAACAAATTTGGCAGCCCAATGATAATCAGTTCCTCAATGGATTAAATTATAAAATCAAGAAACCAACAAGTTTGATCCAATTACTCCAAAGTGAAAGATTAAGGAAAAAATGGTAAAAAGTTTAATTTTACATTTAGCATTTGGATCATTCGTTAACAACAGAATTATTAATATATTCTTTTAGTTCTTACCATTTATTTATCAACTTGCTTTCCAGGAGTGTTTTCAACTTCTTCATTTTAGAATTGATGTTAGCATCCAAATCAACCCAAGGGATCCAACCCCTCAATGGGTCATTTTACAAAAATAGAGGAGCTAAATTCTGAAGCACAGAACTCTTTTAAGATCACCACAACTTCCACTCATTAGCCATTATAAGCTTATTGTAAGCTATATATAATATATATAGTCCATAATTCAAGGCACCGAGTAGGACAAAATCCTAATTTGTAAAAATTGGACTTTGATAGATCTTTTTGTCAAAAGTTAGAGCAGTAATGTATAGGTGTTGCAAATTTGTTCAACAAACACTTGTGTAAAAATGGTAATTGTATAAAGTACTTCTATACTTTGACAGTGTATCAATCTCTCTCTCTCTCTCTCTCTCTGGTGTTGCAAATTTGGTCAACAAACACTTGTGTAAAAATGGTAATTGTATAAAGTACTTCTATACTTTGACAGTGTATCAATCTCTCTCTCTCTCTCTCTCTATATATATATATAAAAATAGATTGACAGATAGAAATATATCATAATTGTTTCTTAATGTCAAAGGAATGTGAATATTATGGAGTGCCTCGAGATTAAGTCATGGCTAGTAGCTAGGCGTTGAGTAAAGAATTCATCTCAAAGATGAGTTCATCGTGGACGTAAGATCCAAACAGTAGTTTAAAACATCCCAAAAAGTAACATCAAACAACAATAAGAAAATGTTTGTGTTTAAAAAACTTGTTCAGAAAAGAATAAGGTCACATACTTTTAGATTTTTTGTTTGATAAAAGAAGAAATTCATTAAGAAGAGAGGAAAATTAAAAGGAATTAAAAAAAAAGGAAAAATAGAACAGCAAAGAAAGAAAAAACATCACTGGAGCAATTAGAAAATGAATTGGCTAATACAGCTATTTAAGCAAAGCAGAACTTCTTTCTGTGTCCTTTATTCCAATTTGGAAGTCAAAATTATGAATTGGTAATAATCATTGAAGACTCTACCATCTACTTCATCTAGGACATACAGTGAAATGCACTAGTGAACAACACATTGCTTCACAAATCTTCAAGAGCAAAGTCTTCATTAAACTAATACCGAAATCAACATACTTGATTTTGCATGTACTTTCAGGATAATACACAAACAAAACAAACTTCCTGATCTGGCTTCTAACGAATGTTATTTGCATGCAATCAGAAATATTTAGTACATTTGTCTAAAATTAAACTAACTCAGTATCCACAGTGACATCAGAGGTGGCAGCTCCATTGTTTGATATGAGAATCAATAATGAAACAGATATGGCCAAAAAATAAAAATAAAAAATAATGAAACAGATGGATGAAAGACCTATCTGCATGTTCTTTTTTAGGCATACAAATTAGAGAACCCTTATGAGTTATGATTATAATGATAACACGTCTATCAGTTACCTTGTTGTCAAATCCAGCTGTAATAATTTCTTCTTCACCAGCTGCTAACAATTTGATTAATCCAAACTGTTTACCCTCAAATTTACCACTGTACCCAATGCCTGGATTCCATCTAATGATCACTCCATCATAGCTGCTGGACAAAAGTATCTTTTCGCTCCTGTTGAGCAGAGTCAAAATAGCGACATTCTTCATGTGACCAGAAAATGATAATGGACTTTTATCTAAATCGTTCGCAGAATATAAATTGATCATGCCACCAAGAGAAACAGTAAGCAGATGATCATTCTGCCAAAGACAACCAACAAGCATGTCCTCCACCCCGCCAGACTCAGTATATGCTAAAGTCTTATTTACTGTTCCACTACCGTTCTCAAGAATGTCCCATACTTTTGCAGACTTGTCAGCGGACACAGTAAGTACCTGGAATTGATTAATATATAATTTAAACTAGAATGTAAATAGCAGCCCTGAACATGGAAAAGAACACACAAAAGTAGGATCAAAAACATATTCCTCCTAAAAGGATGAGATTATTATTGCTCATTAGTTATTATACTCGTAAAAAATAAATATCATTTGTCTCTGTTGTAATCTATTCAATATTATATAGCGATGAAGCTCTTCACAATGCTAGACAAGCTTAAAGTTGCTTTCACTGTAGCACTATTAAACTACAATTCTGGCCCAAAAAAAAAAAAAAGGAAATATTAATCTACGTCAACTCTGAAACAGTAAGATTAAAACACAAGCAGAATTCACCTGTTTACCGTCAGGACTCCAACTAATAGCATATATGCTGCCCTTGTGACCATCCTCTGCAGACAACTCTCCAAGTTTGTTCCCTGTCTTTCCATCATAGATTATACCCTTCCTATCTGAGCTCACAGTAATAAATTTACTCCCATCTGGAGAAAATCTAACACAGTTGACGAAATTCGAATGGTCCCTGCAGATAAACAACATCTTCTATGGCAATCTGAATAAGGAAATGGAAACCAACTCAACCCATGACATTTCTTTCTAGCCCATAACATTTCTTTCTAGTTAAAACTCTCCACTATTTGCAAACGTAATGAATTGATAATGCCATGATATAATACTCTAAAACATACATAAAAAACCATAATGAAGTGATCTTTATCCAGACTAGATTATCTTTCTAACTATATCATATAGAATTGAAAAAAAGGAAGCTTCCTGCAGATAAGTAAGGTGTTATCCAACATCCTAAGTTGAAAATAAAAAAATCACTCTGATACTTGGCATTTATCTTTAAATGAGTGGATATCATATCTATACTTATATAATTTCTTAATATTTCAATTTGCTAGTAAAATACATACATACATTTTTGTGTGTGCATGTGTGCAGGAGAAAGAGCGAGAGAGAGAGAGAGAATTAAAAAGAAAGATTCAGCAAGTATAATTAATAACTTTACTAATAAAAGGAAAATGCCAACTCTTACAGAAAGCCCTTTCAAAGGAAATGATAATACTCTACCCCCTTTGAAAAAAAAAAAAAAGACAATGAAAAGGAAAGCAGAAAATCAGAGATAATTGTAAGTCTTCAATTACTATTAAATCAAAGAAATTAATGAAAACAGGCTGGTCTAATTTACTAGAATAACTCCTTAAAGGCATCGTTGATGGACATGTAATAATACTTCCATATAATAATACTTAAGGCTGGTCATATGCAATCCCATATAATAATAATACTTACCTGATGGACAAATTGAACTTGAATGGTGGACCATCATAAAAATTCGCCACAAAGTCTTCTCCACATGTGACAATGCGGAAAGGCCTTGTTGGTTTGAATGCACAACATAAAACCCGCCGTGAATGGCCATCAAAATCCCCAACGGTAGAACCTGAGTCCCACCTTAAAATGCAAAATATATGAAAGACGAGAAAAGGGGTGAGGTGGGGAAAAGATGGAAGCACACATGCACATGAATGCAAATCTTCTCTCCAGGACAAGAAGAATGAAGCTGACAAGAGTCTAATTCAAATTCAAGCATGATGAGTTCATGAGTTATGACCTTTTATAATTTATGATTTAAGCCATATACTGAGGAAACTAAAGAGTTTACACGCATTCAAACAAATGAATATCATTTCAAAGTTAGGAGGAAATTACCTAGTTACAGCCCTCCAAAGCAGGGTCTTAGGAAATAAAATTTAAATACTTGAAATGGCATGAAAGTTTAGCCCTGACTAGGTAGTTGGGACCTTAGATGCCAAAAGAAGTTACTGGTGAAGAGATGCCTATGCCCTATATATGTAAAATTTCATATAATGTAGTTGAAAATAGAATTAAGTAGATTTGATTAATTAAAAAGGAATAATTGGGTAGAATGTCAAAAAGTCCATCCTCATAACAAGTCAAAGCCAACAAGGTATAGAATAGCTATCAAGAATAACCACTTTTAGACCATCTTTTTGGGGAAAAGTATAGACAGTCAGCCAGAATTCCAGAAATTAGATCATGCACATGATTATGAAAGTAGAACAAATATTTGGCAAAGAATAATATCAAACATTAACCAGAAATGTAGGTCACACAAGTAAAACTACTGCTTTCAGTGAGCAAGAGAGGCTATCAATATTGGACCATACGCAGAGTATTTAATTAATGTATTTTTTGAAAAGACTTGTTATATGACTCGGTTTGATTTGAGATTTCTAATCCATGTTTTTGGATATAATTTTCATTTTAGAATTTTCAAATTGTAGAAAACATATTTGGACGATGTACCACCTGTTTGTTTTCAGCCCAAAAAACAGTTCTCATTTTGTGTTTCTGAAATTTTGAGAAGATAAAGATAAAAATGACAAGTTGTTATTTTTAAATTTAGCCCCATTTTAAGAATCATTTTTATTAACACTCAACCTAACATGAGAAATGCTATATTAATTAATAATAATATTAGGAGAAATCATTTTTCCACGTTGTCTGCAGAAAACTCATATCGATAAAGTTAAAATGAGTCCAGTGTGAACCTAACTCATTTAATTGGTGTCTTTAAGTGGGATTTCTGGCCAATTTATGTTAAGATCCACCTAACTTTCTTTTTTTGGGTCTTCAATAAGAGATCCATCCAACTAAAATTTTGATATTGAAATTTAATTCAAAATTTATAGAATATAAAGTGCAATTTAAATTAAAATATAATATCAGCCAAAAAAAAAAGGGCAAGAAAACAAATGAGAACTGAAAAGACACTTACATAAAAGCGCGAACAAAGGACTTGCCCTTGCCATCCCCCGCATGCAACGATCCTCAACCCGTCGCTGGACCACTGGAGGTCATCGATCCGACCCGAAAGGACCCGGAACTCATTCTTGAGAACGTAGTCGTTGTGGGTCCCCCAGATGCGAATGGTGCCGGACACGTCGGCGGAAGCGATCCACTCGCCGTTGGGGGAGTACCGGGCCACCGTGGCGGGGTAGGCGTGCTCGCCGTACACCGAAACCTGGAGCGGGTTGTCGAGGTTGCGGATCACGACGGCTCGGCCGGTGCAGTACAAAATGTTGTTGGATTTGGGGTCGCCGGAAATGAGGATGCCGCGGCCACGCTCGGTGGACGGTACACAGGCATAGGTCTCTGACAGGGTCGCCATTGTCGATTTGGGGTTCTGTGCTCATGCTTGTGGTCGTTATGGATGAGATATAGAGAGAGAATGGAGTGAAGAGAGAGAAAGTCCGCGAATTGAGGAAGAAATTTTGAACAAGTTTGGCGGGTGGGAAAACGGGTTCGGTTCTGTGGCTTCGTTTTCTTGTGGGAATCTTTAAATCTTCTCCTCAACGCCATTTTTTGACTTTGCAGAATTTTTAATTTTCCATTTTTCCTCCCAAGATGTTACAGTTCCATTCTTCAATCAAACTTTTTTTTCTACACTCTTTTTTATCGCTGAATAATAATTAGATTTTTAATATTTAATTGATGATGATACCTTGCTTCTTTTTTTACATAAAGTTTTTAAATTTTGTATATCTTTGTTTTTTTTTTTTTGGTAAGTAGAAGGGGCTGGAGCCCAAAAAAGAAAAAAAAGAAAAAACTAACCACACACCGGCCTCACACAGCCAATTCTCGTCATGTCAGCCAAAATAAAAGTACGAAGCTCCTAGGGGGGTGTTCAAAAAAATGCGTTCCTTCGTTCAAGGTAGTTGCAAGAGTAGCCATGCAGTCTGCACAGGAGTTGGATCTCAGCACCATTAGAATTAGGATGACTAAGTCGTTGGACAAGGGACAGCGAATCCGTCTCCACTTCCACTTGCCTGTAGCCAAGACGCCAAGTCATCTCTAATCCTAGCATCAACCCCCAAGCTTCTGTTTTAAACACAAAAGAAGAACCACAGTTTCTAGCGTAGGCATGTAGGAAATGCCCATCAAGGTTGCGAAGAACTCCCCCACACCCAGCAGAACCCGACGCCTTTTTAGCTCCAACCGAATTCAGTTTCACCCACCCATCGGACGGAGGGCTCCAAGAGATCAAAGTCTCATGAGGCAACATTAAACTAGTGAAACCGTGAGGACGAAAAGCATCTTTTATATAGTTGAAATATTGGTTAACGACAAACACCGGATTACTGGGTCATTGAAAAAGAGGATCATGGACAGAGGCGTTGCGCCAACGCCAAAGAAACCAAGAACTCACTGCCCAAAGCTCTTTCCAATTATCACCAAAAGCGCTATCAGTCGACACCAGATTATCCTTTATCCGTTGATGAAAGTTGCTATTGAAAAAAGACACCACAAAAGAATTAGGAATGATGGCCTTCCAAAAGCTGGCTGCCACCGGGTAGTCTCTTAATATGTGAAGACATGTTTCTTCTGCTAAGGTACAGTGAAGGCAAGTAATGTTAGACCCCATAATCCGGCCAACATAAGAAGTAGTAAGGAGTCGTTGATGAGAATGCAAAGTATGCAATTACTCTGTGGAACCTATCATAAATGCAAATAAATCAACTGGATTACATAAGGTCTGGAGTTAAAACTATTTGCAACATTAGCTTCGATTTCAGTGAAATTCTTAATAACTAAAAAGTACATGATCGCATTATTTTTGTCTTTATCTATCATTTAAGGTTTTGTACAATAATTTAAAAAATTATTAAATAACTTTAATTATAGATAAATGTAATTTAATATTATGATTAAATTACATTTTTTTTATTTTATGAATATTTTTTTAATTTTACTTATTTCACTAATTCTCTTACCATTAAATGATAAAATTAAAGTTAGAAAAAATTAATTACATTAATGTTATATCTTCTTAAATTTTCTTCTTAATAATCTTCCTAAATCTTAATACTTAATAAGATAAGTATTAAATAAAAAAATAAAATATTTAATATATTAAAAACATAAAAAGCATTTAATACTTATTTTCTCTCATTTTATTAATATTTTCTCTTATTCAATTTTACTTTTTTCACTAATTCTTTCACTATTAAATGATAAGAGTAAAGTTAAATAAAATTAATTAAAGTAATGTTATATCCTCATAAAATTTTCTCTTAATAATTCTCTAAATACTTAATAAGACAAGTATTAAATAAAAAAATAAAGTATTTAATATATTAAAAATATAAAAAAGTATTCAATACTTACTTTATATAATAGCTAAGAAGATTATTAAGAGAATATAGAATTATTTAATTATTTAATGTTTCTTTAATATTTTAAAAAAAAATATTTTTTAACAAAAAAAATTAGTTTACGTCATAAATAAAAGTAAATAAAAAGTGTACTCAAAAGAACAAGTCATACTCAGTTATGAAAGAAAGCAACCTTTGTTGCATATGAGTAATTTCAAAGACAAAGACCACATGAATTATACATTTTGTTCTTTTCCTCTAGCCTAGTACTTAATAAATAAACCTCAACTTGATAAGAAATTCCCATAATGTCGTTCCAAGTTGTCTGATCATCAAGGAGATAAATTTTAACTACTTAATACATAACATAGTTCTTATATTTGCCTTTTAACAATTGTAAAGTTAATAAATTGGATGAGGGGCTAACAAAATGATCAAATTGCACCATAAAGTTCATAGAAATAGATCGTAATATACAATAGTTGAAGGAGTAAATTACACTGCATTGAGGTTCTCTATAATTTAACCTTATAATCAATCATTAAAATTTATCATTCTAAACATAAATGAAAGAGTAAATGCAAAACAATGAACGTGCATTATTAGTGACTCAAAAAAGTATAGGTAAGAGTGTGATATTAATTTTTGCTTGAATTACTGAATTTGCTTCTCCACATAAAATATTATTTAGTGGAACCGAAATCTTAATATTATTAACTTAGTGATATAAAATCTTTTGTTGGTTCCTTTCTAATGACCTTTCTCATTTTTTTTAATTTTACTTATTCCACTAATTCTCTTACCATTAAATGATAAAATTAAAGTTAGAAAAAATTAATTACATTAATGTTATATCTTCTTGAAATTTTCTTCTTAATAATCTTCCTAAATCTTAATACTTAATAAGATAAGTATTAAATAAAAAAATAAAATATTTAATATATTAAAAACATAAAAAGCATTTAATACTTATTTTCTCTCATTTTATTAATATTTTCTCTTATTCAATTTTACTTTTTTCACTAATTCTTTCACTATTAAATGATAAGAGTAAAGTTAAATAAAATTAATTAAAGTAATGTTATATCCTCATAAAATTTTCTCTTAATAATTCTCTAAATACTTAATAACACAAGTATTAAATAAAAAAATAAAGTATTTAATATATTAAAAATATAAAAAGTATTCAATACTTATTTTATATAATAGCTAAGAAGATTATTAAGAGAATATAGAATTATTTAATTACTTAATGTTTCTTTAATATTTTTAAACAAAAAATATTTTTTAACAAAAAAAATTAGTTTACGTCATAAATAAAAGTAAATAAAAAGAGTACTCAAAAGAACAAGTCGACCACGTGAATTATACATCTTGTTCTTTTCCTCTAGCCTAGTACTTAATAAATAAACCTCAACTTGATAAGAAATTCCCATAATGTCGTTCCGAATTGTCTGATCATCAAGGAGATAAATTTTAACTACTTAATACATAACATAGTTCTTATATTTGCCTTTTAACAATTGTAAAGTTAATAAATTGGATGAGGGACTAACAAAATGATCAAATTGCACCATAAAGTTCATAGAAATAGATCATAATATGCAATAGTTAAAGGAGTAAATTACACTGCATTGAGGTTCTCTATAATTTAACCTTATAATCAATCATTAAAATTTATCATTCTAAACATAAATGAAAGAGTAAATGCAAAACAATGAACGTACATTATTAGTGACTCAAAAAAGTATAGGTAAGAGTGTGATATTAATTTTTGCTTGAATTACTGAATTTGCTTCTCCACATAAAATATTATTTAGTGGAACCGAAATCTTAATATTATTAACTTAGTGATATAAAATCTTTTGTTGGTTCCTTTCTAATGACCTTTCTCATTTTTTTAATTTCACTTATTCCACTAATTCTCTTACCATTAAATGATAAAATTAAAGTTAGAAAAAATTAATTACATTAATGTTATATCTTCTTAAATTTTCTTCTTAATAATCTTCCTAAATCTTAATACTACTTAATAAGATAAGTATTAAATAAAAAAATAAAATATTTAATATATTAAAAAACATAAAAAGAATTTAATACTTATTTTCTCTCATTTTATTAATATTTTCTCTTATTCAATTTTACTTTTTTCACTAATTCTTTCACTATTAAATGATAAGAGTAAAGTTAAATAAAATTAATTAAAGTAATGTTATATCCTCATAAAAATTTTCTCTTAATAATTCTCTAAATACTTAATAAGACAAGTATTAAATAAAAAATAAAGTATTTAATATATTAAAAATATAAAAAGTCATTCAATACTTACTTTATATAATAGTTAAAAAAATTATTAAGAGAATATAGAATTATTTAATTACTTAATATTTCTTTAAATATTTTTAAACAAAAAATATTTTTTAACAAAAAAAATTATTTTACGTGATAAATAAAAATAAATAAAAAGAGTACTTAAAAAAACAAGTCATACTTAGTTATGAAAGAAAGCAACCTTTGTTGCATATGAGTAATTTTAAATACAAAGACCACGTAAATTATACATCTTGTTCTTTTTCTCTAACCTAGTACTTAATAAATAAACCTCAACTTGATAAGAAATTCCCATAATGTCGTTCCGAGTTGTCTGATCATCAAGGAGATAAATTTTAACTACTTAATACATAACATAGTTCTTATATTTGCCTTTTAACAATTGTAAAGTTAATAAATTGGATGAGGGGCTAACAAATTGATCAAATTGCCCATAAAGTTCATAGAAATAGATCGTAACATACAATAATTGAAGGAGTAAATTACACCGCATTGAGGTTCTCTATAATTTAACCTTATAATCAAACATTAAAATTTATCATTCTAAATATAATAAAAAAGTAAATGCAAAACAATGAACGTGCATTCTTAGTGACTCAAAAAAGTATAGGTAAGAGTGTGATATTAATTTTTGCTTGAATTACTGAATTTGCTTCTCCACATAAAATATTATTTAGTGGAACCGAAATCTTAATATTATTAACTTAGTGATATAAAATCTTTTGTTGGTTCCTTTCTAATGACCTTTCTCATTTTTTTTATTATTTTTTCCCTCCTTTTTAAGGAATAAAATTTTCTATAGATTAAATTGTATATATTAAATTAATAAAAAAATTATCGTATCATTTTTTGTATATTAGGTAACAGTTAAATGATATAAAAATTTATTTAATTATTTAATATAAAACAATAAAGTATTAGTTTTTTTTATCAGTTTAATATATCATTCTATATTCTTTTTACCGAAAAAACCAAAGCGTAGCCCCAAAAATTTTACATAATGACACGACGCATAATCTCCTCCATTAACAACTTGCCCAATATTGATCTATCTCGGTCCTGCCTACAAATACCCATCACCCTCTCCCGTCCTTTCGCACTCTCTCTTTCTGTTTCTCTCTGCGAACGCCCGTGAGCACTGAGCAGAGAAAGGCAGCCATGGATAGAGTAATCCTGCTGCAGAAACTCACTCTTTTAGCTCTTCTGGGAGCTCTTGCGCGCTCATCAGCTTCGGATAAACTCCTAGACGCATCCAAGTTGCAGATGTTTGTGGACGAGCTTCCCGATATGCCCAGAATACAGGGCTATGATGCTGTAGATGGCGTCCCCAAATCCAAGTCTCTCAAGATTGGCATGTTCAAGAAGAAATGGGTATGTGCGTTTCTTTCTTTTTTTTTCTTTTCTGTTTTTTGTTGTTGTTGTTGTTGTCGTTGTTCTCTGCCTCTGTCTTTTGTCTGAATGCCGAATTGAATTCCTTCTTTGTTGGTTTCGATGATAGCTAGGACACGACCAATGTAAAGCCGTTTTGAGTTTGAACTTTGAAGGCAGTATATGGTTTTCCAATGGTTCTTGAATTTAAAAGGGGTTCTTTTTAGATTAAACTTAAATTAGTCCTCAAGAGTCAAGATTGAGTATGGCATACTTCTAGATAACTTACTTTCTTTTTTTGTGCGATACTTCTAGATAATTAATTATTTGCTGTGACTTGACATGGGTCATAAGATTATTGATAATATGAAATTTTTTTTATTTTATTCAAACATTTAAGATTAATTTAGAATAAAAATAAAAATAAAAATAAATTTTTATAAAATAAATTATAAAAATTTACTCTAACTTTTACTTTCATCTCAAATATACTCACGGGAAATCGAACCCCGCCACTTTGACCATGAGCAGGGGAGGTACATGTGAACTGAGGGTCACAGCTCACTGATTACGTAATAGTAAGTTTTGGTTTTATAAAATTGTTTTTAATCTATTTAATAATTTTTTAAAACAGACTTGAAGTTTAAATTAATAATATATCCCTTTTCAATGATCAATTAAATCAGCTCAAAAAAAAAAGTTACAGTTTTTTTCACTTTCAATTATTTACATTAGATTTCCCAATCCCGATTTCAGAGTGCTGATCTTTCTCAAACAAATTTCTACTGAAATCTCTCTGAAACATGATGCGCACATGAGTTGCTCCCTGACCAAATCCCATGGCATGATTTTGATTTTGAGCCTCTATTTTTTTTTTTTTTTAACATTTGGGTACCAAATTTTGCTGAACCTAAATTTAGTATTGCTTTTTTAATGGACTATATTGTAGTAACTATTCTCGTTATGATAAATATCGGTGTATCTAGATCTAACATTGCTTGTTTTAAAAGTTCAGTTCGTAGCAATCTTTAGTTCTTCCTAGATAAAAAAATCTTGATCATTCTACTACTACTAGTTTCCATTTTCATTTCTTTGAGCAATCCACTATCTTCTACTCTGCCTACTGCTATTTCAATATTCCTGTGTGAAAGGAATGAGAAGAAGAATTTAGAACCAATTTTACATGTTCTTCTTCTCTCTTGTGAAATAGAAATTGCTTTTCGTTTGTTCTGGTGCTTCTTGTCCAATGTTCGCATTTCTCCTAGGCCCAGAAAAATTTTCTTCTCCCAATGAGTTCCTAATAGAATTTAGATGCCAGTCAATGAATGACACTCACTGAAAGCAACACAATCTAGTAAGAAAAAAAAATTGTCATTTCCTTTTTTATTCTAATTTCTTCTTTTCTGTTCCATGCCTTTCCCACTAAATACTACAAATTTATACTTTTTTTTTTGCATTCAGTAAATTTACTTTGACTGTCTGCAAATGCATGTGACACCGGGCATGCCTACCCAATGCCAGTTTGTAAAGGTGGCCACTAGCCCAATTGTGATGCTCAACTAATGACAAATCTTTCCACTGTGCCAATTTTTCTTCAACCCATTAAAGCTTTCTATATTCTCGTATTGACATTATTTTATTGACTTTAATGGAACACTAGCATTCACACTTATGTGGCGTGATTTTATTTTATACTTATTTTATTAAATATAATATTTTTATGTTTGATTATAAAAAAAAAATATGAAATGATAATTTTATTTTATGTTTTATTTTATAAAATTAAAAATGGAGTATGAAATTTATTTCTTTCTAAAAAGGTGTGATTGAAATTTTATACTTTATAGAATGAGATTATAATTATTTATTTGTAATATATCATTAAATTTTTTTTATAATTACACTTATTGTTTTTCTTTTTTTGTAACCAAATATTATCTTTTTTGATATTTTTTAATTTATGATATAATTTTTTTATGATCAAATTTTATGTATTTGATTACTTATTAATCTTGATAGTATTATATTTTATTATTATAATTTTTAATCTTTACGTAAATTTTTTATCTTTAATTTAAAAATTTATTTATATATAAAAAATAAATATAAAGTATTTACTTGATATCATAATATTATTTTTTGAAAGATGTTGATATTTATTTTAATTAAATTATTAAAAAAATTAAAATTAAATATTACTGTTAATGTTTTAAAAAAAATTTAATAAAAAATATTTATATCATTTATATTAATTTTAATTTTATTTTATAATAATTTTATATATTAAATAATAAAATAATTTATAAAGATATTATATTTTAAAAATTATTAAATTATAGAGTAAGAATAATTAATTTATTTTATTTTATTTTATTTTTATTTCATTTTTATTTTATAAAACTATAATTTCGTATGCCATATATTACTTTACACCATTAGATAATTACGCAAAGAATTGGTTCCATCTACTTTTCCTAGTGTGCCATCCACTCTGTACTTCATTTTGACAATTAATTGCCCACTATGGGCAATTCAATGTCTTCTCTCCTCCCCAAATGTCATTGTCTTATCTTAATTGTACACAATAGCACAACTTTACTCGTCTGAATTTAATTTGTTCGACTTCATTTAATTATTTTAGTAAAAACTCAACAAAGTCATAGATGCATTAATTGTGAAAGTTACGTATATAAATAGCATTCATTTTCACCAATTTTTGACAAATTTAATTCTCTTCCAGAATTTTTAACTATTTGATCCACAAATCAGAGTGATGCTTCACAAGCATGTTTTAATTCAATTTTCTCTCGTGTTCTTTTAATATTATTTTTTCCATTTGTTGCTGGTTTTGCTATACAATAGAATGAACACAAGGTTTGGTTTTGCAGAAATTTCACAGGGATCTCCCTCCAACACCCGTTTATGCTTACGGGTTGACCAGTCAAACAGCAACAGTTCCTGGTCCAACCATTGAGGCTCTTTATGGAGTTGACACCTACGTGACGTGGCAAAATCACCTCCCTCCAAAGCACATACTTCCGTGGGACCCTACCATACCAACTGCGTTCACCCAAGCAAAGGCGGGTATCCCCACGGTGGTGCATCTCCACGGTGGAATTCATGAGCCCGAGAGTGATGGAAACGCAAACTCATGGTTCACCGCTGGATTCAAAGAAAAGGGACCCACTTGGACCAAGAAGACATATCACTATTCCAATAACCAACAGCCTGGAAATCTGTGGTACCATGACCATGCTATGGGGTTGACCAGAGTCAACCTTCTTGCTGGCTTGATTGGGTCCTACATCATTCGCCACCCTTCGATCGAGGGCCCGCTTGGATTACCCCGCGGTGATGAACTTGATCGACCGTTGATCGTTTTCGATCGCAGCTTTCGCACCGATGGTTCGATCTACATGAATTCCACCGGAAACAATCCTTCCATACACCCACAGTGGCAGCCAGAGTACTTTGGGGATGCTATCATAGTGAATGGCAAAGCTTGGCCGCGATTGACTGTACGACGTCGTAAATATAGATTTCGCATAATCAATGCCAGCAATGCTAGATTCTTTAGATTCTTCTTCACCAACGGCTTGAGGTTCACCCATGTAGCATCAGATTCTGCTTACATTGGTGAGCCAGTGACGACCAATGAGACTCTGGTGGGGCCATCTGAGATCACAGACATCATTGTTGACTTCTCTCAGTCTAGGAGCAACACTAGTATTCTAGCTAATGATGCACCCTATCCCTACCCATCGGGTGACCCTGTCAATGCAGTTAACAGTAAGGTTTTGAAGTTCATCATCATGCCCGATCGAGAAGTTGACACGTCACGGGTACCTAAGAGGTTGCTAGAATACCCTACCGCGGATTTATCCAGTGTGTCGCACGCACGATACATTGCTATGTACGAGTACACAAGCAGCACTGACGAGCCAACTCACTTGTACCTAAACGGCAAACCGTACGAAGCACCGGTTACAGAAACTCCAAAGGAGGGATCCACAGAGGTGTGGTACGTGATCAATCTGACGGAGGATAATCACCCACTGCACATTCATTTGGGTTTGTTCAAGGTATTGGATCAGACGGAGCTGGTGAAATCGGAAGAGTTTAAGAACTGCATGATGAAACTCAACGATGCGATCAGGTGCCACGTGGACAAGTACGCACGTGGCAAGAAAGTAGAAGTGCCAGCTCACGAGAAAGGATGGAAGAATGTGTTCAAGATGAGACCCGGGAGTGTGACAAAGATTGTGGTGAGATTTTCTTACATACATACTAATGCATCATATGGGTTTGATGCAACCACAAATCCTGGCTACGTGTATCATTGTCATGTAAGTATTTATAATCTCTAACTCTCTCTCTCTCTCTCTCTCTCTCTCTCTCTCTCTCTCTCTCTCACACACACACACACACACACACACACACACACACACACGCATATAAAATTTATTTCAGTTTTTTTTTTTTTTTAAATCTTAAGCATATTATGTATGTTTTGGTTGGACTTCTCCTAATTCATGGCACTATATGCAGATATTGGACCACGAAGACAATGTCATGATGAGACCCTTGAAAGTGATCAAGTGACGTTTCTGAAGGATAGCCAAAGAATGGTAATTAACCTATGCAACAATATAGTAATATTCCTATCTGTGTTATTTTTCCAAACTTCAAATTCTTAATGGGGAATAGATTAGAGAAATTTATCTAATGAAAGGAAACGGTTTTATGACTCAAGAATTTGTCGTTTACCAACCTTTCAAAGTAACAGGAAACAGGGATAAAAGTAAACATGTATTGTTTGTTTCTACCCATTTCAAAAATTTTCAAATGGCATTGAGTTCTCATTTTTCCTCAACTACATTTTTTTTTAATACTTTCTTAATTCTAATGCATGCAGGACTCATGAGATGAATTCGTATTGGAGGCACATAGTGAGATAGAAGAGGAGGTTGTGACGTTTTACAATTTCTTGGAAGGGACTTCAGAAGTTAGAAGTTCTTTGGTAATTCATAAAAATAAAAAATAGATACAACAGGGTTTTATAATTTGCTAAAAACTGTATATTACCCTATGTATATTCAATATTGAACAACGACAAACAATAAATCTGTCTAGTGGGTCAGCGAGCACAGTGTATTTTCATCACCTATTATGCTTTAAGATTAGAGTTCTAGTTATTTTGAAAGTCTGAATTTGCTTGTTGAATAAGAGAGAGTGCAGTAAGAATAAAAGCTTTGGCTTTGTTCCATTGTCTTTTTAGAATTCCAAGCTTTATGTTACTGGCGAAGATTGAACCAGAGGCCTGAACTTAATTGGTCCCTTTGTCTTTTACTATCTATTGAGGGTTACATTATTAGATATACTATATTCTTCAACAAAGAGAATCTCGTGTAACTTTTCACTCTAATAAAACTTAAAAAATAAATATTTATTATCAAGTAGCAACCATCAGAATTAGCCCAATTCTTAATCGTCATCATCATTATTTTATTTATTTACATATAAGATCTTATAAACGACACTATGATGAAGATTATTGTCGATATCATGTGAACAATTGGTTCATTGACAACAATCATTATTTTTTACTCACTTTCTAAATTTAAGGATTTTTTTTCTAGAAAAATTATTAACAAATTACAGTTTTAAAATTAGTTATCATTTAAATTTTGAAATAAAATTTATCACTATCACGTATTATCTCATACGCTTGTTGATTAGGAAGAGGCAATTTCAGAGTTACTTTGCCCATTTCGGAGTCTCATCCAAATGATTTGGATTTTCCATGTACACCCTAAGTCATTAAAAATTAAATTACTGAAATTTAATTTGATTAATGATATATCTATACTCTGTTACTGACACAATTGGATTGATGAGACTCGAAAATAATTGAAGAAATTTATGACAATATAAAAAATTATAATTAAAAGTTATTTGTAAAAAACACGAATAAACAATTGATAATGTCACAGTAATATCTTTCCGGTGATTAAATTTATTTTAAAAAAATGGAATATATAAGGAGAAAATAGAGGCATTTTGTTTTTTCAATATTGATGATTTTATGGTTTTTTCTTTTTTAATTAAATTATAAAATGTTCTAATTTTATAATATAGTGAAAAATTAGGCGATTTCTCATCATTGGATTTTTTTTTTCTTTTCAATTTGAAAGTCGCCATCACAAACGACATTTTCTCTTCAGTAATTTAAAAAAGGATTTTTTTTACCAATTCAGAAACCACCCTCTATGATAGTCAATATATTTTTTTAAAAAAAATTGTTTACTACACTTAGAAGCTGCCCCTTAATCCCTATGATAGAATGTATTTTTTCAATTTTTTAATTTTTTAAAAATAGAATATAAAATGTCCGTGTGACTTGTAAGGGCAGCTTCTGAACATATATAATTTCTTTTATTATTATTGATCAAAAGAAATCGTCATATAAGATGGCAATTTTTTAAATCTATATTATTATTATTATTATATTATATATAAAAAGAATTTTTCTTTTGATATCTATTTTTGAATTTTTTTAAATACTATTATTATTAAGAAACATATAAAATAAACTTAAAGAATAAAAACTAAAAAAATACGAATTGAGAAACATTAATAAAAAAATTAAATCTAATGGTGAGAAACTCTAATCAGTTAGAGTGGTTACGAAAAATTAAAAAAAAAACCATTATAAAAAAAAGCCAGAAAATAGATATATAAAAATTGAAAAAGAAAAGAAGAAAAAGATTTTTTAAAAAAAAAAGATAAGTCCTTGTCAAATCATGGTCAACCTCCAGCAATCCAATCCTAAATTTAGACGAATTTACAATTTATTAAACCGCATGGTCTTCAGGGACGTTGACCTGCACGACCGGTCCGGACTCCGATTTCAACGCAGCTTTCGTTTTCTGAACCAATCCCATTTTCCTTTCCCCTCCATTCATTAAGTCTCTCCACCCTGTCACCCCCTCTCTGCCTCTATTATAAAACCCTCCCCACAAGCCCACAACAACCTACCCTTTGTTTCGTTTTGTTCCAGGAGAGAAACAACAATGGGTCTCTTTCAAAGATCGCGTCTTTCCCATGCCCTCGTGCTCTTCCTCTCACTTTTGGGTGTCGGGTTTGCTTTGGACATGTCCATCATCGACTACGATGCCAGGCTCGAGGCCATGACAGAGAACCACCTGAGGAACGTGTACGAGGCGTGGCTGGTGAAGCATGGCAAATCCTACAACGCCTTGGGGGAGAAAGAACGCCGTTTCGAGATCTTCAAGGACAACATGAGGTTCATCCACGAGCACAACAGAGCAGGGAACCTGACCTACAGGTTGGGGCCCAACAAGTTCGCCGATCTCACCAATGAGGAGTACCGAACCATGTATTTGGGCACCCGAGTGCACCGATCCAAAGGAATGCTCTCTGGGTCGAAGAACAGTGATCGCTACGCCTATCGCGCCGGCGACGACTTGCCGGAGACGGTGGATTGGAGGGAGAAGGGTGCGGTTGCTCCTGTTAAGGATCAAGGCCAATGTGGTGAGTTTTCGTTTCCAATCGTGGTCGACTGTTTCTCGTGTTTTTAGGAAACGTGGTTTGTTTGGATGCTGCGATAAAAAGAAATTGTATTCTTTGTTAATTTCATTGCCATTTGATTCAATGATTTTCACTCTCTTAATGAACACTATCGTGGGCATTGTTTTGTTTATCTTTTAAAAAAATTGTAGCTTGCCTTTTTGCATATGAAAGTGTAACATATATTCA
The DNA here is from genome assembly GCA_019955255.1 of Castanospermum australe. NCBI lineage: Eukaryota > Viridiplantae > Streptophyta > Magnoliopsida > Fabales > Fabaceae > Castanospermum > Castanospermum australe. The sequence goes on from NSJW01000470.1 coordinate 447,245, forward strand.
TGATATGTGGTGCATTTTGCTGATTGAGTTGAATTGATTCTGGCCTCGAATGAAGGGAGTTGCTGGGCATTCTCCACGGTTGCTGCGGTGGAAGGGATCAATCAAATTGTAACTGGTGACATGATCACTCTGTCAGAGCAAGAGCTGGTGGATTGTGATAGAGGTTATAACATGGGATGCAATGGAGGTCTCATGGACTATGCTTTCGAGTTTATCACCAACAATGGAGGCATTGATACTGAAGAGGATTACCCTTACCGTGCTCGTGATGGTTCATGTGATGCAAACAGAGTATGTCTTATGTATCATAACCTTTGAGCTTTTCTTTTGAGTTATGTGAGAGAGTGACAACTTAAATTGATGTATCTTAATCTAATTATCTGCTTCTCGGTTTCTCAGAAAAATGCTCGCGTGGTCTCCATTGATGGATATGAAGATGTTCCAACAAATGATGAGAAATCCTTGAAGAAGGCTGTTGCAAACCAACCAGTTAGTGTTGCCATTGAAGCTGGTGGCAGGGCATTTCAACTTTATGACTCGGTAATAAATCTTTCTTACCACTGTTTGTTTTTTGAATGATGATTGTCTAGTATTAGCCATGTTTTTAACTTAGCTAAAGGGTAAATTATATCACAATCGGTAGATTTTTGGGTACAAGTTCTTGTTCCAGTTATTTGTTTTGGTAAGATAAGATTGTCTAAAATTAACTATACAAACGGTGAGAATGACTGCACCAAGGGACAGTTCCTGGGATCTTTGTTCTGACTTGGTATGTTTGAAGGTGTTGACTTGGAATGACTGCTGTCTCAAATTTATCTATTTTACTAATTTTGGTATTTGTTGATTCATTCAGGGTGTTTTTACTGGCCTCTGTGGAACAGAACTTGACCACGGTGTTGTGGTAGTTGGATATGGAACGGAGAATGGTACAGATTACTGGTTAGTGAGGAACTCTTGGGGTTCGGGATGGGGTGAGAATGGCTACATTAAGCTGGAGAGGAACTTGCTAAAAACCGACACTGGTAAGTGTGGGATTGCAATGGAGCCATCGTACCCCATCAAGAAGGGTCAGAACCCCCCAAAACCAGGTCCTTCCCCTCCATCTCCTGCAAGTCCTTCAACAGTCTGTGATGATTACTACTCTTGCTCGGATGGAACCACTTGCTGCTGCATTTTTGAGTATGGAAGCTTCTGCTTTGGATGGGGATGCTGCCCCTTTGAGTCTGCAACCTGCTGCGAAGACCGCTCCAGTTGCTGCCCTCCTGATTACCCTGTCTGTAATACTCGAGCTGGAACTTGCCAATTGGTAATTATCCTTTGCATTAGCTTTGTTATAAATGTTCCATTGTGACTTCTATTTTTTTTCCTGTGTGTTTTTTTGCTACTAATGTTCTTTATGCCACAGAGCAAAGACAACCCATTTGGAGTAAAAGCCTTGAAACGAACACCTGCTACAAGTTCTTGGACCCAACGGAAAGCTGCCATGAAAAGTAACTAACTACGCATGATAAGCCAATCAGTGGAACCAGTACAATGCCCAGGGAACTGTAACTGTGACTGTGGGGAGGGAGATACGCTGGTCTCTTTATGAACTATCGGTTGGTGCAGGCCTACACTGAAATCCGGATGGAACTTTACAGTGCATTTTCATTTTCCAGCTTGTTTCTGGATTGTTGTAAATAGCTCTAAAATTGCTCAAGCGATAGACCACTCGGGTATCCTTTCTTTTATAGATTATATATACTTATTTCATTTATTTTTTATCTCTCAGTTAAAGTAATTATATAAGAATTAAAAAATTATTAAATAGTAAAAAAAATAATATAATTAAAATATTTTTTATTTTATTAATATTTTTACTCTTTTTTAATTTACAAAATAAAAAATTGAATAATATTATTTTCTTAATATTTTTAAATAACCAATATTTTTTTAAAAATTCTCTTATACAAATATATACCAATTAACACCCCTTTTGTTGTTGTAGGAGGGCCATGAGTCCATGAACCCCCCAAAATTTTTCAAACTTTTAATTTTTACAAGCTTTTTTTTTTTTGAAAAATCAGAATTTATTAATTTAACCCCAAATGGCCAAATCAAATAGCTTTTTACTTTGGCCATCCCAACCAAACTTTCCTAGCTCCAACCTGAGTGATAACTAATTAAAACCTCAAACTTTAAAATTTATCAATTAAAGGACTTAATAAAAGAATATTTTGATAATTGATATAATCAAATAGTATCTCCACTTCCCTACAGCTTGAGTCACTGCATATAGCTCTCGTACATAAGTTAATGCTGAAATTAATCTTTTAGTCAAATGCTTAACATGCTGAAATTAATCTCGTACAAATACTTAACATGACCTTTTAAAGAAGAATGTGTTTCAATGGCTAGAGGAAGCAGATAAAGCATTTGAAAAGCTGAAGCAATCAATGACTAACACACCAGTATTAGCATTACCAGACTTCACATTATATATAGCTATATATTTTACTCATGTTTCAAATTATTTTGATATACAAAATTAAATATTTTTTTATCTTTTCAATATTTTTTGATCAAGAAAAAGATTCTCTAGTAAAGTTGAGTTCCTTAATTGATAATAATGAAGATTCAGTATCTTAATTAATTTATTATAAAAAGTTTAGGTTCTCAAGTGATACTTCACTCCTTAAATACATGTGAAAAGAAAATTGATATGCTATAATTATTTTCTCATTTATTAGAATGCACTTTTTTTTTTGTCTTCATTGTAAACCTATTTGGCAGAGGGCAAGTGACTGAACCATGCAGGCTGGTCCATATGAGTTGCCCTAGGAGGTTAGCTAAGTCGAGATCCATAGTCCATTGGTCCACTATGAAGATTGTTTATCAATTACCTGGCATGCATACTCGTGTATTGAAGTCACTTCTGTGTGTATTGCTCTCAGCTGGGCTTCTTTCCTTTGTGTTTTGGGGCTTTGGGCTCAGTGAAATTCATATCTGTTGACCCAAAAAATAACAATTATCTTTTAACTATAATTTATTATTTTTTTAAGTTATGATTTGTATCTTGAAAATAAAAAAAATATTGAATTTGAAATTTGTTATATTAGCTTTTAACTTGTGTCGCACATAAATTTTAAAGTTTATTTCTTTAATGATATTTTTCTTTTAACAGTTAAATAACTTTTGCATAAAAAGAATTTAATTACAGGTGTCTTTTTGCAAATGACATATAAGAATTTAATTACAAATTAAAAAACTTAAAAAACCTCTATCTTCATATGACACAAGTATTCAAATTATCTAAAAGAATTATGTGTTATCAATGTCAAAACATGTTTTATTCAATAATATTGGAGGGATCGACAATTATTATTTAGTAATATTACAACAAATGATTATTATTTAATGACTTTTTTTTAGTTTAATTTTAATTTACTGTTTGTGTAAAAAAATTTATATCATTTATATAAAAAGTTTTACACTACCAAATCATTAAAAAATTTAACTAAGATAACAATAACTTAAAAAGTTAAACAATTAATAATACGTAATTGAAAGATAATATAAAAAAACTTTTATATTAAAAGTACATCAAAATTAAATTTTTTTTTTCAATCATCATCACGTTCATTATATATCAAAATTTATATATAAAAAAATGTATCCATTAAAGGTTGTGATTATTGAAATAGAGAGAACTCATTATTATGATGGTAATTTTTAATGACTAATTTAATGTACAACTTATATATGGTTGAAAATATTGTATCTTAAATTATGACTAATCATTTTTCATTTTAATAATAATTGATAAATTTATTAATTCTTTCTGTTATTATATCATCTTTTATATTATCCGTGTATCACACCAATGAAAAACTAGTAATTACAAATGGAACCCAAGGGTAGGATTTTGTGATGTGTGTCATCTATAATACAGTTTCCCCAGCAATAAAATAAGGTAGAAAGTGTGCAGAAAAATACAAATTGGTAAAATACAATCGTGTCACCAATAAACTAGGTATACATTGCCAGGTGAGATGCTGTGCCGGCATTGGGGAATGATAAGACGGGACAAAATTAATAAGACTGTATCGAAAAGCCTATTGTTAGGAAAATGATCATATAAAGAAAGCAATAAAATCCCTAGCTGTTGCCAATCATGAACATGAAAAATGTTACTTTGGTTTCTACTGCCTCGTACAGATTTTTCAGCAATTTGATTAGCTTCAGAGTTGTTTCTCTTGTCCCATTCCATGAGGGGCTAAGCACAGCCTGATAGGTTGTGGTTGCCATCAGCATAGCTACAGTCAACAAGGCAGTGCGTACATCACTTACAGAATCCCTGTCTTTTCTGTATTCGAATAACACAAACAGTTCTTGCATTTAGGACCAAAATCGTATTCTTGCAGGTAATGCCGATTGCTTGAGTAGATGTGTTTGACGATGGAAGTTGATTCTCATTGGCGCTCGAGTTGCATGCAGGAATTTGGTTTTGAATTTTCTAAATCTAGTAACCTATATGCCTTAAAATTTTAAGCTAGACATGAAATATTTTAAATTTGGTTTTCTATCTTTCTATAATTGAGATGGTATGGTTTTAATCAATGTTCCGAAAATCGAACCGGTCATTGAATCGGTCGAAGTACTGATTTAAGGTTCAATGGTCGAATCATGGTCGAACCGGAATGTAATTAAATATATAATTATATTTATATATAAATATAATTATATTTATATATATATATATATAATTATTTATATACTAATAAAATAAATAAAAAAATATAATATAAATTAATATAAAATATATACTGTCTAAGATTTTTTTTAAGATTAAATTAATAAATTTACAAGATTGAAATTAACTTTAAAAAAAATTGAACCAATTTAATTATTAAAAAAAAACTCAAAAATAAAATAACAGAAAAAAGTATTTGTGTACAAGCATTAATTAAAAGATAACTAGTTTCGTACCACTGTAACTGCAAGTCCCTCACCTGATTCTCGATTCCCCCCATTCCTTGCCCTTCCTCCATAAGTATCCCCCTTACCTTTTCCACGCACCCCCCATACCTTTTCGGCTTTTCCACGCTTCCCATCGAACCAACACAGCCCACCCACTCTTCCATTCTCTCTCTCTCTCTTTTGCCATGGCTAGAATGGGTTTTCTCTGCATTGCATTTTTTGGTCTCCCACAACCAGTGCTGGAATCCTCGGAGTTTACAACGATAGCCCTTGGCAGACTGCCCATGCCACCTTTTATGGCGGCAGTGACGCATCTGAAACAATGAGTCCCCTTTTCTATACCCCACATTTCCTCTCAGTCTTCACCTTCCTCTGCTACTCATCCCTTGGTCTGCTCTGTTATGTTATGCTCTCTTTTATGTTATCCCTCTTGCCCAAATCATCTTCAGCTTCCTGCTCTCGCTGTGTTCAATCCCTCCGGGCCAAACGACACTGTTTTCCTTTTTTTTTTTTTGTAAAATCAAGAGCAAAACGACGTCGTTTTGCTTATAGAAGTTTAAAAAAAAAGAGTTCAGAATCGGTAACCGTACGGACTGGTACCCGTTTTGACGGTTCAATTGGTTCGGGACCGATTCACCGGTTTTTTACCTCACCAATTCTGGGAAGCCGCCCGAACCGGTCAGGGAATCAGTTCCCTGTCTGATCGGTCAAACCGGCCGGTCCTGTCCAGTTTTCAGAACCTTGGTTTTAATCTTTCCAGAAGTAACCTATTTAATATATGGTAAGCAATAAGTAAGGCTTTTCTCCATAAATTTATAGATATTTTAAACTCAATATCATAGCATTCATTGTATCTACTAATATTTTTTTTTTCTTTCTTTTAACAAAACTATTTTTGTTGTGGGGTACAAGATACATTATATTAATGAACAATATCATTAACTTTACAAAATTGTGTGAACTAATCTATAACAAAATATTCCCCACCTCTATCACTTCGTATAATCTTTACCTTTAATTTCTTTTCATTTATAATTTTTTAAACATATCAAAAGCATGATCTTTAGTTTTCATAAGATATACATGAGTGTATTTAAAATAATCATCAATAAATGTGATAAAATATCTATTTCCTCTTTTGGTATAAAAGAAAAAGACTTTCTATTCATTTATGCTCGAACACAAATTTCACATTATCAATAACATTACTGCTACATGATATTAAACCATGCTTTGACATGTAATTTAATGAATTAAAATTATCATGTCCTAGTCTACCATACCAAATAGTAATAACAGAATCAATAATATAAACAAAATTATTATTATTATTATTACTTAATTTAATTTAAACATTCCATAACAAGAGCATCCTTTGCCTACAAATACTCCATTCTTGGATATTACAATTTTGTCAGATTCTAATACAACTTTCCGTCCTTTCTTGCATAATAAATTTGCAGATATTAGATTTTTCCTAATATTAAGGACATGAAATACATTTTTTATCAACATTTTCATAATTCTTGAATTGGCTTTTGTCATGACATACATGAATGGTAGCATCGGAATCAAACCACTAAGCAAAACTTTTTGTTGCTGCAGCTATATTTAATTCATAAATCATGACAATAATATCATTAGATTCACCTTCAACCATATTTGCTGTTACAGCATTTTCACCATTCTATTTCATCCAAAATCTATAGCACTTCTTGAAATGTCCAAGCTTTCCACATAAATAATAGGCCTTTCCCTTTTTCTCATATCCAATATTAGAATTAGACTTAGGATTCTTTCTCTCGTGGCCATCAAATTTTTTTTTGGATTTTCTTGCATCCAAAAAATTAATTTTAGAAACAAATTATGAATTTTTTTTTTTTTGTAAATTTCTAATTTCTTTTTCAATTTGTAAATGCTTCAGAATTTATTCTACTGTAAACTTTTATGTGGCATGCAGAAGTTTCTTTATGTAGTCATACGTAGTAGAAGGGAATTTAAAAATAGTTGCCCCAACTTGAACAAACTCAAATATGTCAACTTTTAAATCTTTTAATTTGGAAATCAAAACTTGTAAATCATATACTTGATCCATAATAGGAATTTCATCAGACATATGAAATTCAAAATACTTTATAATTAAAAACTTATATGCTCCTTGTGTTATATTTAAATTCTAATGCCCGTTAGATTTCTTTGAAAGATGTTATTGAAGTAAAAAGATTATATAGACGATCAAACAACGTATTCAAAATATGTCCTTTGCATATCTTTAATTCTTTTCTTTCAATTTTCCTTGACTTTTTCTATATCAAAATCTTTGGGTTCAGGAATTACAAGCAGTTAGGAATCAAGCACATATGAAATCTTTATAGCAAACAATAGAAACATCATCTTATCCTTCTAGCTATTGAAATTCGACCTATCAAAACAATTGAATTTGACGAAATGTTGACTTATCACTTTGAAAGCAGATTTCTTCCTGTGTTGACTCCATCTTCCAAGATTAACCCTTTAAGATTGTTGCAGAAAAATAAAATAGAGGCAAAACAATGAAATCAATGAAGGCATTGAAACGGGTTTGAGAAAAATTGATAGGATACCTTTCTTAATTTGACTCAACCACTTATTTATAATAAATATTCTAACATGACTCTTCAAATTATGTTACATCTGTTCATAATCTAACAGATAAACAATTGTTAAAATATTGCACATTAAAAAATAAATAATTAAAAATTAAATATCAAATATCAAATATCAAATGCTTTTGAAATATAAATAAATTGTTTATATTCAATAACTAATTTAATAAATATTTCAAATCACTTAAAATTAAATTTCAATTATTATCTAACTTTCCTCCCAAACTAGTTTTGAAAACTAATTATTCAATAGCAGGAACTTGGTTTCGAATGATCTGTGGTGGATCAAAAGAGGGCACGTCCTTTCCTCTCTTAGCTCTAGCTTCTTGGAGGGCTCTTACAATTTCTAAATCACCAGCTTCGCTTTGGAATAGCTCAAGAACATCAAAAGACGTCATTCCTCTCTTGTTCCTCCACCACTTCTTTTGTAACACTGTCATCAACCAACAAGAAATGGACTACCTGTTCATAATTTAACAAGAACAAATCATGAGACATTCATAAGTAAGTCATAAAAGAACATAAAAAAAGGTCAAAAATACATGCCTCACACTGCTTCCTAGACATTGCAAGACGCAAGATGGAATTGCCAGAGTCATTTTTTTCGTTCAAGACTATTTCCTTCTTGAACTTCTTGACATGTTTAAAGGCAGAGAACAGTTCCCTTATAACATGAACTCTTCCTTTAACTATGGCATGACGAATAGCAAGGTTTTGCTATTAACCCTTAATAGCACACAAATTAGGGTCTACTTTCAAGAACTCAAGCGCAATTTCAAGATGTAGGGGACTCAAGTCATCTTGGATGAGTTCATAAGCAAACTGCTTCCTCACTTTCATCATTTCTTGTATTAAACAAAGGTGGCCACACATTGAGGCAATGTGTAAAAGAGTCTCTGCCCCAGCCATTGCAAGAGTCTGTAGAAAGATCTTCTCTTGTCCAATTAAATAGAGAAGAAAACCCACATTTCCTGTTCTAGCAGCTTCAAACAACCTCGTGCCTATTTCACGCACATTTTGTTGGAAAGGCCAACTCCAATGGTCTCTTTCACTTTCAACAATCACCTATAGGTGAATTATGACTAAGTTATGTCAAATTACATGTAGCATTACTCTGATAAGAAATGCCCGTGTAACACTCAAAAATATAGAATTCAAATAAATTCAATTTTCAATTATTTAATCCGTTTTATTTAGACTTTAGAATCTAGTTCTAATCAAAATTCAATTATGGTAAAAAGCAAATCGCTTCCGTTCAAAAAAGTTAACTAAATGCGTCATGCATACAAGTGGCAAATCCATATAGAAGAGATACGTAGCAAAAGGGCTACCTAAGAGTGATTTTAATATCTCTTAAAATTAAAGTCAAGCTAAATATTGATGCGTAATCTAACACAGAAGAAAAAAATTAACTCAAGAATCAATCTATATTATGTGAGACATCGATGCGTAATTTAACACAGAAGTTTCAATAACAGATAAATTAAAGAGGCATGTAATTTTTACAACTAAATTCTCAATATAATCTAATCAAAAACGAAAAAGAAAGATGAGAAAATTAATTTTGCTGAGTGAAAGATGGTAGCACCCAAACAAGTGAAAAGCAAATCTCAAGAAACAAACAAAAAATAGAAACATACAACACAAAAGATCAAGAAATTGCAGAGTAGAAAGGCAGTGAGAAAGCATTCCAACTCGAGAAAGAGAAAGAGATCGAAATTAGCAAAACATTCTCTCTCTTTCTTGAAGAACATAGCACGTGATAGATGCTAGCAGAGTTAAGTTGAATAGAGCAAAGGATCCATGAAAAGAAAGTCAATGCACAAAGACGAATGAATTGGTAACAAAGTTGAGCTTGGCCTCTTGGTAGCTCGTTAACAACGAAGAAACCGTAAGTGACAGAAAATCCGATAGAGAGTCAATACACCGGGCAATTTTTCTGGAAGAAAAACAACATGGAAGGCGCAGAAGAGATAAAAAATATGAGCGGGAAAAATAGCTCTCTAATGGATCAACAGAAATTATGAACAAAGAAAAAGGAAGAAAAGAAAAGGAAGCTGGTCCGAGCAGCTTGTTGGATTGCTTTTGCAAGTGAACTGGTGAGAACCGTGCCAACCGGCCTAGTTTACGGCAACTTGAATGACTTTGCCTGTTACTGGGTTTTGTTGTAGCATAAATGCAACTTTGGACTTTGAAGTTGCTGTAATCCTGTTTGTCTTATTTTCATTGATGGTTTTAGAATAGATGGTGAGGCACTTGCGTTTGCTTTTATATTTTAAGGATCAACTTTATATTTGAGCGCAATTTGTGTCGTGTAAAATGAATGTAATTCTATTTTCGAAGTAAACAAGATAAAACTATTCTATGAGAACCTTCTTTAATGCAATAACCATTTAAGGACGTTAATTTTAAAATTTATCAATTAAGAGATTAAAGTTAATAAAATAATATTTTGATAATAGATTTCAATAAGAAATTTTTTTTAAGTCAAATATAACTATATTTTTTCTCATATTTTAAATTATTTTGATATACAAAATTGAATATTTTTATCTTTTTAACATTTTTTGATGAAGAAAAAGATTTTTTTGTGCAGTTATATTTCTTAATTAGTAATAATAAAATTTCAGTTTTTTAATTGATCTATCATAAAATATTTATGTTCTCAAATGATACTTCATTCCTTAAGTACATGTGAAAAAAAAATTTGATATGCAATAATTATTTTTTCATTTATTAGACTTTATTTATTTATTTATTTTTTTGATCGACCTCATTTATTAGAATGAACATTGTAAACTTATGTGGGAGAGGGCAACTGATTGAACCATGGAGGCTGGGCCATACGACTTGGCCTATGAGGCTAGTTAAGCTGAGATCCATAATTCATTGGTCCACTATAAAGAGAGATTTTTTTTTGTAACAATTACCTTGATGATTAAAAAAAAATTACCTTCTAACTATAATTTATTATTTTTTAAGTTATGATTTGTATCTTGAAAATAAAAAAAATATTGAATTTGAAATTTTGTTATATTACTTTTAACTTGTGTCGCACATATATTTTAAAGTTTATTTCTTTAATGATATTTTTCTTTTAATAGTTAAATAACTTTTGCATTAAAATATTTAATTACAAGCGTCTTTAGCAAATGACATATAAGAATTTAATTATAAATTACAAAACTTAATAAAACTTCTATTTTCTATAATAAAAATGATATCATATTGTAACAAAAGAAACGATATCATATTAATTAAAAAAAACTAGTATAGTAATTAAATATTAGAAAATTATTATGTCGTGATTGGATCTAGTGCTTGTCAATCCGTTTTAATTTGCATTATTAGTGCACATTAGTGCACACCGTACTAAAACGGTATCGGGAACAGGTGATAACCCCTCTGCAAGCGGGGAACCGTCTGATCACTCGATTTCTATCATCATACCGATCAATCGGTCCACCAAAAGGATGCAATATCATGGTTCATGCATGTCAATCACCTTGGATAATCCAACGACTCCGTTCTCTCCCTCCTCCTCCTCGAAACACTAACCAGCTCCTTCACTTACCCCTTTCGGATCCACTGCCTCCATTTTCCGCTCGCCTCTGCGCCTGCCTCAGTTTGGCGTTCTGATTTCTGTTTCGGTAAGATAAGCTCCTACCTTCAGATCTGAAATTGCTCATTATGAATTTTTTTTTTTTTGGGGTTTCATCTTGAATGCGATTTTCCGTTTCAATCTGCCTTCTTATGCATATAACAGTAGTCCTTTTCCAATTTCTAAGTTATGCAAAATTGCGATTAATAGTTCGGTTTTCTACGCCTTTTTATTTATTTTTTCTTCGTTTACTTTCGTTGGAAGGTGGGAATCTTGAGAGTTCTATTAATTGAAAACAGTATCTGTAGATTTTTTTAGCTGAAATGCTTAATAAGGCGCAGGACTAATAAAATTGCTACTTTTTGAGTCGTTGAGCAGAGTTGCAACTTGCAAGTGTTTCTATTGGTTTCAGAGATAGTATTATCTGCTATTTCATTGTGGAAGTACCAGAATAAGTACTGTGCCATATGTATAATATAATCATTTAATATGGATATCATTTTCGTCATTATTGCATCCGAGGGAAGGGGAGGCGTGGGGAGAGGCATATGTAAAGGAATGGCATCTGACATTGTTATTGTAATTTGTCTTCACTTAAATCCTGCACTTTTTCACAAATCATTTCTGAAACTTTCAAAAGCTGTAGATCCAATAGCTATTTCGATATTAATCGGTTGTGTATTGTGATAGGTGGCTTGATCATTTGAGGAGTTACTAATTTTTCCTCTGGGGAGACGAAAGAAATTTGCATAATCATAAAATAAAAACAAATTGCGTACTAAAATTGAAAAGTAAAGGCAAAGATTAAAGAAACTATAAGTAATTCCTAGATACTAAGAGACACTTTAATCACAAATGAACATTGTCAAAGGCAGATTATGCCTATTACGTAAGACAATATGTCTTTCCTTTCCCCCAGATATTAGATGGTGCACAAACAACCATCCTCTGTGTGTGGTTGGATAGACAATTTAGTCACAATCACAAAGGAACATACCAGTAGTACATAAGCATGTTTTCTTTCTTCCACCTAGATTATAGTTACAACTTATCTTTTGGTTGGATATTTAAGCACAATAAAATTAATGGGAAAAATGTAAATCTAGTAATATTATTAGCATTTTTTTGTCCTATATTCGATCAACATTTATGTCTTTATTTGCAGCTTCAACCAGAAAGATACTGTAGGGTGACCTAATGATAAGATCTCTAACTTCTACATAAGTCGCTGTTGATACTTTTGCTATCGAATGGATTCACTGCCTGCTGATGCATCTAATTCACCTCCTATTAAAGATCCATCTACTTCACCTCCTGTGAAAGAGACCGAAGGACAGGCTTCTGCTGCTGTGGTCTCTGGGCAAGATAATTCTGCACACGAGGCACCATCTAGACCATCTGCCACTGGCATATCATCTTGGGCCAAAAATTTGAAAATTCCCCAGCCATTTTCTGGCTCCCAAGATGACTCACCAAGTGGAAATGTTGGGAAATCAACTTTTGCACGCCTTACTAGTAATTTAGGATTGCGGTTGTCTCCAAAATCTCCTGTGGCAGCTGACAGTTCCAATGAAATGGCAGCACAATCTAATTTGATTGGAAGTATTACAAAAGGCCTGGTTGACTCATCTAAGAATGCAGTGAAAGCTGTGCAGGTTAAGGCACGGCATGTTGTTTCTCAGAATAAACGCAGATACCAGGTGTTATTTTTGTTTAATCTAATTTGCTTTGTGCTTGTTCTTGTTAAGCTGCTAATCATAAAGTCTTGTTTGTGTAATTTATTATTTCTTCTATTGAGATGGTTGCTTTTAATTCCTGATTCTCTATTGCCTTCCCTTTTGTTAAGAAGACGGTGAAGCTTATCTTTGGAGCCTATTCACAGATCCCTTTTGTGATGTAATGATTATTGTCTTTGCAAATGCAGAATTGGACTTAGCAAATAAGCAATGCTTTTTGTTATCTGGTTCTCTAGATCAGATGTCATTGCTTTTAAACTATTTATTATATAGATCTCATAGGTGGTATTGGATTTGTAAAGCCCTGAAGGTTGCATACATCTCTGCTCCCTGTTAAAACATGCCTATAATTTAATGTTCTTTATGATGAACATTCTAGCCCCTTCAGTTGACAAAAGTTGTTAGAAATTTTATTATATAAATAATATATATTATTTTTGTGAGTACATTGACTTTGATTTTCATATATGTGTTCTCTTCTCAAAGACCTTTTGGCTAATATGTACTATTGTCCACTTTTATACCCATTTCAGGAAGGAGGTTTTGATTTAGATATGACATATATCACAGAAAACATTATTGCTATGGGGTTCCCTGCTGGCGACATGAGTTCTGGCTTTTTCGGTTATGTTGAAGTGAGTTAGTGAATTTTGTATGCAGTTTCTTTTGGTTGCAGTTTTCATCCTAAACACCAGTATTCAGACAATCTATATATGCAATGCAGGGATTCTACAGAAATCATATGGAAGAAGTGATTAAGTTTTTTGAGACTCATCATAAGGTGGATACTCTGACAAATGAAGTCACAAGTTCTTATGCTTCTGTCTTTTCTTGTAGTTTTATTTAGAACACAAAATCAATGTTCTATTGGTGGCCTTGACACATAAATGATGTTTTTATTTCATTTAAGAATGTCTATAAAATATTTGTATTTATTTTTAATTTGGTCTGTTGGAAATTAATGCTGCCTTTGGACATACAATACTCCCCCCCCTCCCTTTGCTAGGCATGTTCTGCCATAGCTTATATGTATAGTGAACCTGTTTGCTCTTGGATATGTTTCAATTCCCCTCCATGTATGCAATTGTAGCCAAAGTAAATATTGAAGTAAGGAACTTCTTTAGGATTTATTGGGCTCTTGTGATTTCTGTAGTTTGGTTATCGTCAAATCTTTTCTGTTTTATGAGCACATGGTTCTTATATTTGTTGTCCTGCCACTGTCCTTACACATTACGTAGTTTGATAACACGTTCCAACTGTATGGGGGTATCTTACACAACTTGAATTTTATGGTGTTTCTCTTGTTATAGTACCTTAAACTTTGAAACGTAATGATTCTTTGTCCTTACCTATCATTTTCTTGTGTAGTTTTGCATTTGACTTGTTTTTTATATGCAGGGTAAATACAAAGTATACAATCTTTGTTCTGAGCGGCTGTATGATGCATCATTGTTTGAGGGGAAGGTGAGTTCTATATTGTCATTTAAGTCTTGGAGGAGACAAATGTGGTGGAAGGGTTGTAAATTTCGTTTACAAACATAAACTTTAAGTCTGTCACTAATGAACACCTTAAATATTTATTTTAATTTAGATATATTGATTTCGTTTTAACCTGCAATTTTTTCAACAGTATACAGATTATCTTTTCTTCAATTGACAAATCATTCATACCATCTGTTCATACTTTTGTTCATGATGCTAGACAGCCTAGACTACTTGTGTCATGTTTCTATTTAACTTGAGTATTAGGTTTTCAAGCTACATTGTATTTCTATTAAATTTTTTCAACAGCTTCTTGCATCTGAAATATCAAATTCCTTGTTCAGTTGGCTAGCTTCCCATTCGATGACCATAATTGCCCACCAGTTCAACTGATTATATCGTTTTGTCAAAGTGCTTACTCATGGTTGAAAGAAGACATTGAGAATGTTGTGGTTGTCCACTGTAAGGCTGGAATGGCGAGGACAGGGTTGATGATTTCTAGTCTTCTACTATTCTTAAAGGTGGTTAGTTTGTGTTTGTTATTTTCAATATCTGTCTTGCTATGTTACTCAGCTTTCTTTAGATTTGGTGACTTAAATGTACTGCAGTTCTTCCCAACTGCTGAGGAGTCCATTGACTACTATAATCAGAAAAGATGTTTTGATGGTAAAGGACTTATTCTACCCAGTCAGATTGTAAGTTCTGCTTTGCAATGTGTTACTTAGGTGGAAAATCTGAGATTCTGAAGTTATTACTTATTCTCTAGCTTCTTATTGTCCTATATTTTACTTTCTATTTTCTTTAGAGATATGTCAAATATTTTGAACGAGTCTTGACTTACTTCAATGGCGAAAACCCACCTGCCCGCAGGTATATACTGGGCCATATGTGACTTTAATATTACCTATCTTCACGTGCTGACATCATATTCTATGCAGGTGCATGCTTAGGGGATTCCGGCTTCACAGATGCCCTTACTGGATCAGGCCCTCTATAACTGTCTCAGATCATAGTGGTATGCTTTACATTATTGCATTAATTTTCCCCCTGCTACTCTTTTGCACATGTTCTTTCATGCTACTATATGACTTGGTAGTGATAAATGTATATAAATTTGGTGTATGATCTGCTTTGTTTGTGTCAAGGGTCAACTGGCAGCTGACCCCTTTGAGAAGGTGGAGTGTGAGATCTTAGCACATGTTTGATTTTACTTAATTTTTACACAAAAATAGTTTTTCAGCCAAAAGTTCTCTTTGCAACATTTTGATTATAAGTTTTTTTGAACACAAAATAAGCTAATTCAAATACGCACTTGGTCTGTGAAAGACCCTGCTCAATTTGATCCTTTTCTAATGTGCAGGTGTGTTGTTCTCAACCAAAAGGCATCCAAGAACCAAGGATCTTTTGGTGCGTCTCATTAATAATATGGTGTCAGTGTATTGGATATTGATTGAATTGTCATGCCAAAGTTCTGCCTTTTGTTCCTTTTTTTTTTCCGGGGTGTGGGGGTTTTCTATGTGATCTGAGCTCATTATTTGCAGCCAGAAGATTTTTGGTTTAGTGCACCAAAGAAGGGAGTGATGGTCTTTGCCTTGCCAGGAGAGCCTGGTCTTACAGAGTTGGCTGGGGACTTCAGAATCCATTTTCATGATCGCCAAGGAGATTTTTATTGGTAATAATTAATTTTCTGCGACAATATTCATTTGCCTCTGCTGCCAGTCTTATGTTGAACTGAAATATCTCTTTTCTCTTAGTTGGTTGAACACAACTATGACAGAAAATAGGAAAGTATTGAATACCAGTGATCTCGATGGCTTTGACAAGGTAAGCAGTTGTGGTTCGTTTTTTTTTTTTTTAATGCTCTCAAATATCTCACGATTAAATGTTTACGATATCAAGACTATTTCTTTTAGTATAAAGTCTTAGTGATGTTACTAGTAGAGAATGGTCTGGCTCCTGTCAGTATGGTGTTTCCTTGTTTGAAATTCATAATTGGATCTTGTAATTAACTGTATTTCTATTGGAATGGGTTTCGGGCAGAGAAAATTGCCTTCTCCAGGATTCCTGGTTGAGGTTGTGCTAGCGGATTATAATGGCAATGTTGCAACTTCCAAACCTGAAACTATTACAGAGGAATTAGATGAGAGTTCAAGTAATAGTCCTGCCCCAGTTGAAGTCAGCACCCCTGCGCCGAATGCAGACAAAGAGTCAGAGAGTCATGATAAAGATGACGTGTTTTCGGATGGTGAGACAGAGGATCCTGCTTCTTCAAGAAGCAAGCAAACAAAAGCAGCTTCTGAAGCAGTTGAAACAGTTACAAATGCCACCACTGAATCTGAGTTAAAAAGAATTTCAAATCAAATCCCAAATCTAACACATGCAACAGAACAAGTTTCTTTGGGAAACACGAGCTCTATGCCAATTCATAGCACTGGTGAGACAAAAAGTGATGTTGATGGAAGAAAAGTGTCCAGTCTCGAGGCGCCCAGCTCAGACAGTGAGTTTAAGGCCATGGCTGCAGATGCTTCAGTTTTTACGTTCGGAGATGATGAAGACTACGAAAGTGATTGAAGTACTGGGTTACTTTGTTATCATTATACTGCGATATTTGTATATAATATTGCTTGCAACTTCGTGGTCAACAATATCATGTTCATTCCATTTGTTTGTTTGTAATGATAAATCTGGCTACGGTCACTGGCTTAATGCACAAAAGTTAAAAAATAAGAATCTACTGACTTATCACTATTTGTTGGCTATGTTTCATTGTTTTAACCAAGAGCAGGAAACTCTATATTGTTACAGAACTTTGGCAAGTGATGGATATTATATGTTCAAACTTCTGCTCCTCATGAACACATTTACGGATAGTCTTTTACTTCAATTGAACTCTTCTAATTGAACTCAATCCACTCCTGACGGAGTTAAAATTTTCATCACTGTCCCGATTTATATGCAGTGAAGCTGTGACCTATGTCGCTGTTTTTCTTTTCATTTCTGCTGCGTATAAACATTACCGTATCCATTAAGATCTATCCTACTCTGTGCTACTAACACCTTTCTCAACCATATATATTTATATTTTATGATTTTCATGATTTTGCTTGCAATTCAATTTTTTTTCATTTTAATTTCTGAATCCGGAACAAAAATAAATGTCCTTTTCCTCTGAATTAATTGAAAATTGTATAAAACCAAAACTTACTAAAACAACGATCCACTTTCGAAATAATTGACCTTGTATGACTTAACCCTTAAATCATATTTCTTTGTTAAGAATGTAAAATGAAAGAATAACCTTACTCTTTGCAATTCTAATTATATATAATCAGAATATGTAAAAATTGCTGGTGAGAAGTTTAGCAAGAGGTACAAAATTTAGATAGACTCATTTGTGTAATTTTATAATAGCATGTTTGGATTTTCATTTGCAAACTATTATTTGCTTTAAAGGAAATGTATTTTTTTTTAATTTCTACTCAAACTATGATTTGAGACTCAAAATCATGTTTAAATATAACTTAATTATAATTTTGTCAAATATATTAATCATAAGTAAAAGTCAATTTACACACTTCAAAATAAAATTTGGAGTGTGCAAACCGAAATCTAAACATGCACTAAATACTTTCATTAGAAAGGCCAACACTACAAAAGAATGCTTTGAGACAAGTTATTGCAAAGTTGCTTCAGGAAACGTTCGCTAGAGGTTCTCAACCTTTTTTCTTTTCCCTTTAATTTCTCTTATGTAAGAAATCTATTTATAAGAAATGTTCGTGAAACACTCAAAAGTTGAGAATCCAATTCTCAGTTTTCTAATTTAGTTTGTTTAAACTAATTTAAGTTAGAATTGAAAGGAAGGTCTTGAATAGTATAAATTCAAGCAACAAGTCAACATCAAGTTACGAGTCATTGCATCATATCATGTATACTATGAAACGCATCCCTCTGAAAAAGTCAAGTACCTTCACAAGTCAAAGAAAGAGAAAAAAAAAAACATGTTACCGGTCATTGCATGGACGAGTTGCTTGGTACCTAAGTCCTTCTACACCGCTTAAGAAAAAAAACAATCTTGTTGCTCATATCCACTAGAGCTATCTTTTTTTTTTTTTTGTCTTCATTCACTAGAGATGTCAAAAGGAAATCTTGTAGCTCATGTTCAGTAGAGACTGGACTAGTCCATCCCAACCCAAGTTCGCATGGGCTAGGACTTCATGGGTTAGAGAGGCATACAACTCTTCAAAAACAACTTGCAAAACTTTATACTTTTTCCCTTGCATTGTATTTTTGAAATCCTCTCGCAATAACAATAAATTTTACATAAAACTCAGTCTAGAAAATAAATTTGACTGAGAACAAGATTGGAATCGAAATTATAGCATCAAACTCACTGTAATAAACATCGTGATGGGTGCCATGTAAGCTATTAGCTTTTTAACAATACATTTAAACTGTTAAATTTACAAAATAAATATAAATTATGCGTATATAAAAATTGTCGGTGTTGTAAGTAACAAGAATTGTTCATAAAGAACATGGCATCCGTGAGCAAAATCAGAAGAGCAAGAAAAAAAAAAGGAATGAGATGCAGAGTGTGAGAGAGACTTAACACGTCAAGTACACGTCAAAGGAGGGCAAGCGTATACGTATGATAGTGCTCCTCTATAGTAACATAGTGTGTTTGGTTTTATTTTTAAAATTTTAAAATTATAGTTTAAGTGAAAATTATAAAAGACAATCTTTTTATTCAAACTATGATTTAAAACTTTTCAAGATTCAAATCAAATACACTAATAGTTAATGTTGTCGGATAGTCAGTAGTGGAACTGGAAGGCCTTCAGTCTTTGCACCCCTCTTCAGTTTTCAGTTCTCATTCAGATTCAGTCCCTTCCTTTTATAAGAGTACGTGTACCAATGTCTTCCTATTACCTTGTCACGCGTATCAGTACATTCAGAATAGTTATATATTCTGCAAATATAATAAAATGTTACTCTATGTTTGGAATGAAAGAAAAAAAGTTTGGAGAGAAAAATATTTTAAAATTTTATGTTATTTGGTTGGAAAAAAAATTGAAGAAAAAAGTAAAAAAAAAATTCTAAAAACAAAAATTCAAAATTTTCATTTTAAGTTTTCTCTTTAATTCAAATTTTAAAATTTTCTTTTCTCTTTAATTTTTTTTTCCACTTATCGTTAACTTCCTTATTTTAAGCAAATTAACATTAGACTAAAATATTTTTTTTTTTACATAGAAATTCAAGATGTGAATAAGTTATCTGACAATTAAAGCATGACACACCACACTATTTTTTTTTTTTTAAAGATCTCTAAACTATGGATTAGGGCAAAAGGTTTTTTTTTTTGTAACTTTTGCATAAATTATGGTTTTGAGGTCCCAAAAACCAAACTAAACACACTGTTAGTGAATGTCTAATTCATTAGCTATAAAATATTATTGTAGTATCTCATGAAATCATGGAATAGCTGTAAAAAAAGAAAAAAAAAAAAAAGGAAAACTAAGAAGAGTGCCTAGTGCCTACAACAAGAAGTCGCGTGAATTGGATACATATCCCTACTCCTCCTATGCTTCCTTCACACTTCACTCCCCGTAGTCTGTATAAGTAGCTCAATGGTTAGTTCAAGTCCCTCTCAGTTACGTGAAAGATAAAAGTGGAGGGTGATTCTGATATTCGGTCAAAATCAAATACCAAAATCAAATTATAAGTAGATGTGTTAGAAGAATATAAAATTATTTCATAAGAAAATGACATACTAAAAAAGAACGAATAAATGGTACTGCAAATTACATGGACGAGCATAGCATAACTGTTTGGTTAATTTGGTGCATTTGCTGTAAGAGGACTATTCTATGCAGTTAATTTATGAGTATCGAGATACATGTTAACTGTCAAGCAAACTCATTTGTCATTATTCTTGTTATAGAAATTATAAAAAAAAAACTTACACACTACACAAATCGAGATTGTCTCTAAACAATGTACTAAATCTTTTAGACACGCTCCTGCTTTTGTATTTTTTGCTTGCTTGCTAGTGCTTATTTTATACTTTCAAATTCTCAATGTTCGATCCGTAGACAGCACTCCCTGGAATTAGAAAATTCAAATATTAGATGTGCGACTAATTTTCATGTGGTCTAGCACATTCTCTTACATTTATCATATTTTTTTTTCAAAAAAATTATTTCTTTTCTAGGAGAAGAAACTGCTAAATCATAGAAAGGTTAACCATGAATAGAACTCAAAGATTTTCCTTTTCTTTTTTATGATAGAAGTAGAACAATTAAAGAATCTTTTTTTGGATGGTGATAAATGAAAGAAGTACATAATAATGAGAATTGAATGGGCTAAAAATGAATTAGGGCCTTGTTGCAAACTATCAATGGCAGGCAGCCCAGCCCATCAAACCGAGAAAAAATAGCGTGAAAATTCAAGCATTGAAATGCAGCAGCAATAAGCGTAAGTCACTGGCACTAGCACCACGCTAGCACTGGTAGGGTGTCTCTGCATCTTTGCCTTGCTTCGATTCCATGTGTCTTTATAAGAGGTTGTTTTCATGGGTCCAGCTTGGTGTGTGTGCCGTTAAATTTCTGCCCGCCAACTAAACACACCGAAAGAGCAAAGAATTTCAACAACAAATAAATATATAAATATATAAAAGACAGGCATGAAACCCACTCAGCTGAAAATCAATAGCTCCCCCTCCCCTTAGCTGCTCTTACTACTACTTTTCTTTCTCTGCTTTCACTTGTCTCTCTTCTTCACCTCCATCACAAGAGAGAGACAGAGAAAGGGAAAGAGAGAAAGAGAGAGAGGGATGGGTGTGTGGCTGAGTGTTTACTTTTTATAATGAGCAAAGGACTATACAACCTCTTCTTCGCAGAAGAAGATGGCAATCCACCATCACAATGACCAACTAGATCATAATGAAAATGTTTCATCTGTCTTGGATGCTCTGTACTGTGACGAAGGAAAATGGGAAGAGGAAGAAGGAGAGTCATCAGAAGAAAGTGATGTGACAAACAGCGATGGGATGGAAGCTTGTCTTTTCCCTCTGCTCTTATTGGAGCAAGATTTGTTCTGGGAAGATGAAGAGCTAAACTCTCTCTTCTCCAAAGAGAAAAATCAACAAGAAGCCTATTACAATCAGAAAAATGTGAATTTTGACTCTCCTCTCTCTGGGGCTCGTCGTGAGGCAGTTGAATGGATGCTTAAAGTCAATGCTCATTATGGGTTTTCTGCACTTACTGCAACACTGGCCGTTACTTACCTGGATAGATTCCTTTTAAGCATCCATTTTCAAAGGGAGAAGCCATGGATGATCCAGCTTGTGGCTGTCACTTGCCTCTCTTTGGCAGCAAAAGTTGAAGAAACTCAAGTACCTCTTCTTTTAGACCTTCAAGTATGTTAAAGACTAAACCTTGTTCTGTAACTGATTGACTATGTCTTATTCATTCCATTTCAGGTATCACATGTCTGGTTTTATTCTCTTTCAGGTGCAGGACACCAAATACTTGTTTGAGGCAAAGACTATTCAGAGAATGGAGCTGCTGGTGCTCTCCACCCTTAAATGGAAGATGCACCCGGTGACCCCACTCTCATTTCTAGATCACATTATAAGGAGGCTAGGATTGAAAACCCATCTTCACTGGGAATTTCTCAGGCGCTGTGAGCATCTTCTTCTATCTGTGCTTTTAGGTAAGCATCTAGAAATGGCTCTTTCAGATCCCATCGTTGACTAAAAACTCTGACTTTTCGATAAATACAAAGACTAAATAACGATACTGTCTTGATTTCTTAACATTTAGTATGTTTGTGTGTGTTTTGTTGAGTCTAGATTCAAGATTTGTTGGTTGTCTTCCTTCTGTATTGGCCACTGCGACAATGCTGCATGTTATAGACCAGATTGAGCACAGTGATGGAGTGGAATACAAAAAACAGCTTCTAGGTGTTCTTAAAATTAGCAAGGTTAGTGCCTGGTTGTCCATGGTTTTCGTTTTAAATAATATATTCTTTTTTATTATGACTCCATGTCCACGGTCATGGGCATCTTAGGTTAAAATAGTATAAATGCTGCCATTAATGCACATCATAAGCACATT
The DNA here is from genome assembly GCA_019955255.1 of Castanospermum australe. Taxonomy (NCBI): domain Eukaryota; kingdom Viridiplantae; phylum Streptophyta; class Magnoliopsida; order Fabales; family Fabaceae; genus Castanospermum; species Castanospermum australe. The sequence continues at coordinate 469,785 of NSJW01000470.1, forward strand.
ATTTGATCTTAGTTGCTCCTCTGCATTTTTACAGGAGAAAGTAGATGACTGTTATAATGCCATTCTCCAGCTCTCAAATGCCAATAATTATGCTCATAACAACCCTCGCAAGCGCAAGTATGACCAAATCCCTGGCAGCCCAAGTGGCGTAATTGATGCTGCTTTTAGCTCTGATGGTTCCAACGATTTGTGGCCAGTGGGGTCATCATTATATTCATCACCAGAGCCTCTGTTCAAGAAGAGCAGAACCCAAGGACAACAAATGAAATTGTCACCACTTAACCGGGTCATTGTCGGAATTGTTGGCAGCTCTCCTTAATGCCCTCTGCATTCATTCTCTTTCTCTGTCCTTCACAAAAGAAAGAACCAAAAAAAACAAAAACCCAAAAAGATCTATATTTATTTACTGCGGTAATTACTCTTTCAGTGCAAGTTGCTAGACTAGGAGTGCCCCCCTTCTATGTCTTCATTTCCAACAATGTCCAACGTTCATTTACATCTCCTGGGAAGACAAGGCGATCGAAGAAGGAATGGTTTCTGAAGGAAGATCAGGGAGGACAAAGTTGGCAATGAAGAATATCTGCACTCTATATGTTTTAGGCACTTTCTTTTTCTTCAATGGATCTCTTTTAGACCATACCAAATTTGGACATATCTATATAATATTTCTATAATAAATTGGGAGCAATTTTGTTTATTTGTATATGCTGTTGTTCACTTCCCTGTGTGCTTGAAGCTTTGGCTGGAGTGAAACTGTGGCATAGAGATGGGCGTCCCTAATGGTCCACCACACCCGAAGCTTTTTACCATATATAATTTTTTTTTTCTCATCACTACCTAGTTTTTATTAAGGAAAACTGCAGGGACAGAACAAATAAAGAAGGCTTTTTGGACAGAATAGGAAGAGGGATTTGTTTGCATGTGAAGGGAGAAGCAGTTTGTCGGCCAGTGGGGCTCTCATGAGGGGTTTTGGTCATAGCATAGGGGAGGGGGAGGCGGGTTTCTTGATTGGGGGATTTTGATTTTTGAGTCTTTTGACCTCGTAACAAGGACCACACTTGGAGTTATAATATTGAACTGACCCTAATCCTCTATCTATAACCTAATCCCTGACCTAGCAACTATTGCCCTTAAATCTTACAGATCATTGTGGGCTTTCCTCAAGAACGGCAACATACACTGTAGAGTATAGGCTCATTCATTAGTCTGAGAAGGGCGTGAAACAAGACTACAATAGCATGAGTGGTAGGGGCCCTGTGTGAGTCTGATATGTTCCTAGTTTAATTTATCGTGTGTTTTGCAGCACATAGTTGCCTTTGCCTATCATAATTCAAAAGATTAGGGTAAGACAGCATAACTATATATATCGTACATTGGAACCTTTTAGTTGGAAACTTCAGAAGAGTTGCATCTTGTGCATATTAATTGCAGACTCTTGCATCCACACAATCTTACAAGTTATCATAGGGAGGGGCATGTAAGGACGAATGTACTTGTTATTACATTAGTTTCTAACTAGCTTAATAAACTCTCTGGTCTGCTCCTGTACATCTCTGCCTATCCAACATTGTGGTACAATATAGACTGTAATTAACTAGCATCAAACAATCATTCATATACTTATTCAGTTCAATAAATTCAACTGAACTCAATAACCACTATTTAATCTCTCATTTTAGTTATGACATAAGGTTCTTAAAATAGAAAAGCATGTTATTCAATCTATCTTTCTCAAAATACACTGCATAACTTTCTACTTTGTGTAGTGTATTTGAAAACAAAGTCCGTATGCTATATAAAGTTACAAACCATACCTCTAATGCTAGAGTATTGCCTGTTCGGAACTGCTATTAGTTGTCATGCGTTTCTCTGATCAATTATCAAGTCTAATTGCACAACAATTTATGCACTTGCGGTCAAGAGTAGGAGACAATTAATTAATCATGTTTATTAGCACTAATGACAAGCAAACAACACAAGGAAGAACATGGGTAAACACTTCTGCAACCAATTCAAAGTAGTGGGATATGTGGCATTAACTTTTCAATACATATATGCAGCCTTTTACTTTGTAAGTCGTTAGTTGGATTAGACTAACTATGATTAAGTGTACCCTCTTTTTAAAGAAATAAGAAAGGTGAGATGCCCCATGTGGATAACATTCCGTAGCCCTCCCCTTTCTCTAAATTGTGTGGAGATTTTTTTTTCTCTTTTTGTTTTTCTTCGTTCCTCTTTTTCTTTATGAATGCGAAGATTCATGATGGTCATTTTAGTGGATTCGCTATGGTGCATGCTTCACCTTTTGGTTGTTTTCTTTGCCCCTTTTTTTTTGGGTCTTTGTTCTCGTGTGAAAATAAAAAAAAAAAAGTTCATTCTGCTTTTTTCACGTGTATAACACTAACAAGCTCTATGTATGAAGAGCATTGTGTGTGAGCAAGATGGAATAAGAATGCCATATTTTCAAGCTTCTTGGTTTAGTATTTTAGACCAGTTTTTCTTGGAGGAGTTTAAAGGCATGAGAATGCCATATTTGTTTGTCTCTATTAAGTGGAGTGTGGACAGGAAACTAGAAAAGTAAAATCAAAATGCTCCTCATAATTGCTGTCCTCGTCCTTGTGTATATGTCTCGTCAATTAGTTTATTGTAAACCCTCTCATAAGACTTGATGTTTTACCAATTAATATGACAAGGGTCTGCCCATGAAAAGAAAAGCATGAGGTGAGAGAGATTCTTGGTTTTGTGGTAGTTTAATTTGACAAAGCACCCACTAATCCTAAATTATGATATAATGCAAAAAGGCAGGGGATTTTAATTATAGGGGACAAAATCTGATTTTGTAGGAAGATTGTCTCTGGTTCTATTAATATTTCTCTCTACTTTAGGAATGGTAGGTTATGGATAATAGCAGATGCATGCTAGTGATCATGACTTCATGAGTCAGAGAGAGAAAAACTCGAGTGAATTGTTTTTCCAAAAGGAAACAGCTTGCTACGAAGGACCAAAGCTCATGAGACCAGTAAAGTATGCCCCCACACCAATAATTGTAGAATAATATGATGCCTTGGGGCTTGGCTTGATGATTTTGAACCTTTCTTTTTCGACCTGCTCTTATCGTCTGTGTTTTACATTAGTTAATAAAAGATTTGTATATATTTTTTTTAACTGTTACTGTGTCACATTATAAAAGAGAAAGAGTAAAGTTTTTCTTTGCGTGCATTCAATCTACTCTTATCTATGCAAGGATTCATTAATTCTGCACAAATATGGTTTGCATTTCTTTATTTTAATTACATGACACTATTATATTTTTAAAGAAAAAGAGATGCAAACCCAATTACAAATTCACAAGTATACAACTTTGTACTAAACCCCCCCTGGCCCTATGTAATTGTCCACTGGTCTTTTCTTGCTTACAGCTGTAAAGTCTAAAAGAACAATAAAAGAGGACCATATATATTTGTGGACCCGTCCCCCGCCCTTTTTCTCTCTCTCATGTCTCCATGGCAAAGTTTTTTTTTTTTTTTTTTTGGGTGATGGCAAAGGTTTTTCTGGAGTACATAGAAACAACAGCATAGACAGCACAATAAAATATACAATTTAACCTCTACTTCCTTCTCTTTAGAAGAAAGCATAAAATAGCTGTTTTATAGCTGCAAGCATATCTAGCTCTTAAAAGCTGAAACCAGTGACCCTTCTGACTGGAAACCAGACCAAACTGTTGAAGTCATTGAACTGTAACCTTTAATAATCTCTCTTCTCTGACTACTGAGGATACTGCTGTTTGTTAGATGCAAAGTTGAAAAGAATATAAAAAACAATTAATGGTGATTAATTTATAAGTACTTGTCAGAGAATACATATAAAGGAATGAAAATAAAATTCATCTTATCATTTTCACTCCATCTCTAACAAATTTTCATTTCTAATTGCCATAAAATAAGAACCAAAATGTAATGCTACAATCTGTAACAATGTATAGTTTGATTGGTTATACCTTACATATAAGTTTCCACATGCATGTAATTAGATATTATGGTATTGGTGGTAGAAACATGCATGATACCTCAGATGCTATTACTGTACTTTATCATGAATTCCTGGGTTACGTATCTTTAAGTTTCTCGCTGAAATATATGATTTCATCAAATGATTTTACCAACACACACAAACAAGATAGAACAACAGGGATTCCTATTTCCTCAGGCACTTACAAAGATTAAGCTGTTAATTTCAATATGTTTAAAGGAGATGAAGCGGGGAAGAAATTGACTGTTCCATGATAAAGACACATGCATCAGGACAGACAGAGGCAATTCACTCTATAGTAAGGTAATATGTCACATCATTATGCTACAATTTTTCCTATTATGTGCTAAATCAACATAAAATATTGAAGTCAACATTTTAAAGTAGTTAAATTCTTCAACGATTTGAAGAAAAGTTTAGAAATTCATGGCTTTAGTTACCTGCTTCACAATTTAAATTCGTTAAAAAGAGAATTGTTACTTGTAATCATTTCTTCTGCATAGTTCTCTTGTTACAAGTTACTGTATTTGTTTTCTAGATAATTCATCACGGATTAGGTAATTTCCAGGCTTCAACATCAGTGTAAGGGGAAAAACATGTAGACAACAGTGGTGTTCTTATGGTAAGTTTTAACGAGAGGGGGTCAAATGTTCAATCTGAAAAGCAGAAAAATTCTGATTCTTTTCCTTTGGCACTATGATCTTTTCAACTTGATGGAAAGCTGCTTCTAGCACGGACAAATTTACAACCAACTACGTTCTGAAGCAACTTGTTGATGTGTGTCTCAAACTCTCAAGGAACTATATCCAAGATTCATATGGTCCCAAATACCAATGGGATTCCGGGCAGCTGATGCATCACTATTCTAAATGGCCCCAAGGGATCAGAAATGGAGGCCCCAAAAACCTCTGTCAACTAGCATTGCCACACCTACTCCGTGAACCAAATTATTAGCACAACGTTCCTCCTATCTTTTCTGTTACTGTTAATGTTTTCTACCAGCAATCGGCATCCAATGTGCTTGGAATCGATCATATTCTAACTGGCCACCATCATCTCAAGCAGAGACAAAACTAGAACACTATAACCATTATCAGCTTTGGCTATGTTATCCTCGAGTTGTACGAAGAAATTCATCAAGACATGTATATAAATGAACCCAATTTCAGAACTTCCAATCACATTGTGGTCCAAACATTGCTAGCCACTATAATGTTAAAATGTTAAATGATGCTTCTACACGGGCTCGCTTCTATAACCGAAATATTGTTGGAACACTCAGAACTGAGATGGGAAAATCTTCAGCTTTTCTAAAGTCCTGACTCTTGAAAGCTACAATCTCTCTGAGTATCATTCTAACAATCAAGTTCTATAACCAGGATTGGTCTAAGCTATAAAGATCGTGCCAAGCTCTTTAGGAAGTTCAAGCCTCATGGTTAGCAAATTAGAAATTGATATACATCTCATAGGTGAGCTAGACTACACTAATAAATAAGGGACTTTATTCAGTAGCAAACATTAAATTGAACTGAGTACAAGTTCATTTATGACTGTTTGGAACAAGTCCAGAAGACCAATAATTTGAGGAAAGCCTTTACGCTTACATGTTTAGAACCTCCTAGTAAGACCTCAAATAATCTTCTTGGCGCCCCAAATGGCTACCCCACCATATTCATGTAATGTCATATATATGGAAAAGAAAACGTTTATAAGGGAGACGTAGACAAGTAGCATTGAATACCCAAACAAAATGGCAGAAACAGTAATACGTCTAGGTGGTCCAATGCAGAGACACAAGGGTGCCTTGCTAAACCTCTTTCCCTCTCTTTTAAGGAGGAAATATTTATTGTTAACCAAGTAGGATCCCTTTTAGGTCTCTTTAGTTCCTTTACAAAGTCAGAAGAAAAGGACAAGAGAAGTTTTTGACGTTTTCAGGGGCCAGCCATGGCATGGCATGTCCCAAATCTGTGAAACTTGGCTGCCATGCTGCAAGCATGTCTGGCTTATCAGACAAAGATTTGGGTATCTTTTGACAGGCAAGAATGACCCAACCACTATCACCAGTGAAGTTTTCAAAGGTTTAAAATCTTAAACACGCCCTCACAGTAAACGGATGCTGGTTGACAAGTGATAACCATCCTCGAAATGACCTTATCAGTAGTAATCACCTTAGGTCGCTCGTGGTACAAAAACAAAACATTGTTGGTATAAAGCGACAAATAGAGGACACGAACAAACACACAAAACGAAACATGCATTTCTTATGTACGCAGATGGAAAGTCAAATTTTACGGTAGTATATGTTACGAAAGCAAAGTATCTCGTACAGAGAATACTGTTTCTATTCGTACAGAGAGAGAAACAATAAGCGAAACCAGTAAGATAGATGATCAAGCAATTAATCTTGTTTTGTGTGTCTGAACATATTATTATTAAGTGATCCATAATGGGTTAGGAGTCACCTGCTTATTGGGTTTAAGCCTAATAGGTAAGCGAAATGGTTATGGTGTAGGCCTCTAGGACCTGTAACTTAGGGTTTATTGTGGGTGAAAATTAGGTTTATTGCTACATGTATTTATAGAATGTTATGATTTACAAAGCCAGATCTCTGCTCTATTTCTGATAGACGAAGTTGGAGGGTAAGTTACAGTTCTTGATATATACATTTGTGTGCAAGCAAATGTGAGAATAATTGGACGTGATCAACCCACAAGGATATCCACAAGAGATATGGACCTTCAATTGATTGTAAGGTATTTTTGGTGTTCTAAATCAAATCCTAGCACAACATAACAATGGTGTATAGTAAATTCGACAAGACTTTGATGTGCAAGTTTTGCTGAAAGTTGATGGTGAAAGTATTGGTTTTTACTTTTCCAAATTTTTGTAATATTTAGAACCAGTTAATCATATGACCAGAAAAAAGAGTAAATGTGGATGACTTCAGATGGTCCAATAAGTTAAGAGCCATTGCTTGGGGCTTGTAGCTCCAGACTAGCGTCTGCAGGTCGTGTTGCTCGACCCACATTTCATCACAGAAAGATATAGAACCCGTGACTATTTTCATGGTACATTTTGAGCTGTATATGCATCTTGGTGGGTCAGTAGAAATCCAGTTAGGATAATTGGGTAAATAGGTGCACACAGTGAAAAGTCGAGGATTTGATTTTTATTTTTTTTTGGCTTCAATTCTTCCTTTCATCTTGGAATGTCAAGATTTTAGGATTGGGGAATGATGACCCCAGAAGTGACTGCAGCAAGATAGGAACAGACAAACTAATCCTGAACAGTTGGTAGAGTAGTCCTGCCTCACTGCCTGAAACGTTCTGTTTGACTAAAGCTTTGTTAGAATTCAACATCCTTTTTCTTGTCCTTCCAATCTATAAATTTTTTCATCCCTTCAAAGCTTGAAAAACCTGACTTTGTTGCACACTTCCTGGGTCAATCTGAGCATACTCTCCCATAAATTCATAAGAATTCAAGCCTTCCCCGTCAATAAATAAACATATAAATATGCTTTCTAGTTTCTACAACCTTCCATTGAATTTGCACTCAATACATTGAGAAGCAACTCCCTCACTAAGTGATCGTCCATTTGTCACATTTACTCTAAAGTCTAAACATTGGCTTACCTTATTTGATGTTTTTAATTGCAAACACCAAACCACATCAACTCTTGACAAAGGATTCTAGCTTGTCTAGTGCTTCCTCTGCCAGAATCAGCTAATATGGTGATCAATGCAAAGAAAGAACTCCAAATAAGACTAATATTTCTCCAATGCACAAAGATATATAGGAAAAAAGAGCATATACGGGCACAGAACTCTTGAAAACAAATAAGCAGATGATATATGTTCGTCAACATAGGACACATATAAAGGTATACCATATGCCTTTTATATTATATCAAGTATAGAAGTTAAACAAGGTAACTGTTTTTTAAAAAAAAAAATTCAGCTACTCGAGTTCAGTGAAGTACACAGCTAAAACTATTCAGCTAACACGACGTATGAATAAGTTCAAGAAACAAATGCAAGTCGTTTGTTATTTCTTACATCTATTTTTTATACCAAACCCTTACACCTTCTTTATTAAAAAAGAAACACACTTCTCAAAGTTCAAACACGCTTTTCAATACTTACTCTATCTTATTTTTCTCCCAACGAGAAAGGTGTACTAATTTTGGTATAGAATGTTGTGTAGAACAAAATCCTATTAATAAACCCTTTTTATCAACTAGATCGTTACTTAGGAAGAAAAATCAAAGGGATAACCCAACCTAAAAGACAGGCCTAGTAGGAAAGAGCCCTTGAATTTAAGTACCTTAATACTATGTTTGGATGGAGAATTAAAGAGGAAAAATGAGATAATGGAAAGGTTTATCATAAGTCTTTCCATTGTTTAAAAGTTTTAATAAAAAAAGAGAAGAAAATGAGGATTTTTAAGTTATCTTCCACAATCTTCCCTTAATAATTTTTGTGAATATTTTAAAGTTCTTTCAATTTAGAGAATTTTGGATGAGTTAAAACATTCAAACAAGAGAAAAAAAATTATTTAATTAGCCTTCCATTCTTCTTCCTTTCTTCTCCTTTCATTTCCTTTAGATTCCTTTACTTTCCATTCCTTTCAAACTCCTAAACATAGTCTAAGTGGTCATTTTAAGTTTCCAACGTGGGACGTAACATTGCCACCTCTTTTAAAATCCAGGACTCTTTGGCGGCTTCATTCACCTATTAGCATGCAGTTGTACCTCTTTCTAAAAAGAGCATATTGCACCTTAATCTAGCCTATAAATACCCGGTTCCACCTTGTAGGTGTAAGAGTTCTTAAGTACCTTAATGCTATGTTTGAATGGGAGATTAGGGAAGAAAAATGAGGGAAGAGAGAAGTTTATTATAAGTCTCTCCTTTGTTTGAAAGTTTTAAAAAAGAAAGAAAAGAAAATGAGAATTTTTAATAAATCTTTCAAAACCTTCCAAATTAATTTTTATAAACATTTTAAAGTTTTTCCAATTTGAAAGATTTTGAAAGATTTAAAATATCCAAACAAGAGAAGGAGAATTTGTTAGTAAGCCTTCCATTCTCCTTCATTTCTTTTTCTTTCATTTTCTTTAAATTTCTTTCCCTTCTATTCCTTCTAAACTCCCAAACATAGCCCAAGTAGTTAATCTAAGTTCATATGGTGGAACCTATCATTCTCCTTGTGTATGTGCACCTAATTCATCATCATAAGTATATGCCTCTATCTCATGCACCACAACCTATGGCAATGCATTCCAAAGATGCCATTGTGGCTGTGTTTAAAAATGCATTATTTTTATATCAATAGTTCTTAAAACATCAATAAAATATTTAAACAAAAGAAATGGACAACTCAGACATTCACCGAGTACTACATCAAACTTTAAAAAAAAAAATGTACAGGTCTCTGGTATACACAGTCAGCCAACTGAAATCATACTCATTCTTTTCAGGAGTCATTGTCCTTTGATCTTAACAGATGCAGCAAATACTGTACTCCTACTTGCATTATCTTTATAGCCAAATGAGTGAATTGAACAAAACGACAGTTCAACTTTTTGGAACTCATTGGCTTCACTGTGTTATCTCATTTGCGCAGTGCATGCCAGATATAATATGATGATCCAAAGTACCAGTGTTGGCAATACAATTGAACGTGTAAAAAATTTCTCTACACCGTGTATCAAAATTAAATCTTAAAGAAAAGCAAAATAAGGAAAAACCAACTTTCTTTGTTCAAGATGACTATATAATTCTTATAGAATCTTCTGCTTACCAAGCACGTAAATTAAAAACAGAACAACGAAACTTGATAAACATGTTAACAAACTGTCCATTTAAAATTCATCCATGTAGGCTAAGATTGTGCAACATATGGAATAGACGAAATGTTGAATCACAATAAGAGTATATGCAGATTACAAAAAGGAGTTATATTAAATGGTACATTTAGTTGGGCGAACGTACTTGAGGGATCAACCTTTTTGGAGAGGCTTTTCTTCTATTACTGTGCGACCTCTCGCAGAAGGTCTGACGTTGATGGGGTGAGGATGAAGACGGTCTAAAGCCAAGAGGTGTTAGAGGTTAAGGGTTACATTCAAAAAGAAGGTAGCCACAATGTTATGTAAGGTGTGATTGACTTGAATTTTACATTGGTGGAGGTGGTGGAATCTTGCAACCGTCAGGTTCAGGCATCCATTCAGGGGAGACAGGGTAGACATAGTATGAGTGAGAGTTCCACATAGAATAAATATAAACTAAATAAAGACTATATAAATAGAAGACACATACACCTAATGCCTTAAGATTTTGAATTAAGATATAATTTCAAACATATAAGTATTGTTTCTCCTAATGTGGTATCAACACAATCGAGTTGTATTAGCAACACTTGCGCAATCAATCTGCCACCACTAACAGGAGAATTAAGCACCAAACCAGCCATTGTACACTACGAACTGAGACCAAAACTTGCAGTTGTGCTTGGGCGATACGTTGATATTTTTACAATTGGGAGGAAAGTGATTAATACAGAAAGACTAAGAGACATGTTATCCTTATACTTTGATCTAACTGCCATGCAACTATGATATATACATTCTTTTCTTTTTTGAAATTATTTATAAGAGTGCTTATGCATGTTTCTAATAAGATAAGTTCAACATTTGCCACTAAAGTTGACGCACAATATTGATACTATGTTGCTCCATACGACCACCAATATGCCTATTTATTAAGTTCCAACTTAGCATATAAGAGAAAACCACATTCAACGTATAATCCTATTAAGATTGCTGCATCCATCTTGCTCCAAACATACACCGCTGATGATCGGCTATCTCCTACAGAATTTCAGGCAGCTCTGTTTCATGCAGCAATTGCAACATTCTATGTTAGCTATTGACTCAGTGATAAGAAGAATGCAATTCTTTTGATCAAATTCAGTACAGAACGACGAGGAATAGATGGCACATGTCTCTTTCAATAAAAAGAAAAAAGAAAACAAAACAAAGGAAACTAGAAAAATGCATGCAACTGGAAACCCAAATTTGCCCACCTCAAACTGACATGTACTGTATTATTTAATCAGAATGCATCGTATTGGTGATCCCTCGGCACCAGCCAACCTAAGAGGTAAGCAATGGACTGAATATATTCCTGCTGGGACATTATCAAGCTTCAGGCCTTCCACGAGAATGATTTCCTAAAGCATTTGGACTTGTTAGTGCATGTCATGTTGATGCTGGTTCTTATCCAAGCAACAAAGGAAGAATATTCAATCTTTGTTTATACAAGGAAATATAGAGACGCATGCTAGCAATCTCTTCTCAAACTGCATCTTTTACTAACTAATCAACAATTATCTTTCAAACTAAAAAGTGAGATAATTTATCTAGAAGTGACAAAAATAGCATCTCAGAAGAATAGAAACCAAATCAACCACAAACTGGGATTGATGTGGAGACATTGAGTGAAGTTAAATTGAGAAAATGCTACTAAGGGCATTATGAATCAATTGGTGTAAAATAGCTTCAAAAGTAAAGGTGACTGAAGCAACAGTTAGAGCCCTCATTGGCTTGTCCAATGCAAAACTGTACTTATTAGGGTGCCTGTTTCAGGAACCTATATCCAAAGAGTAGGTTTAGCTTGTGTAAAACCAATCGCTAACTGCATCTAAAAATGCTCAGTTGGCAAAACCTGATGAGCTATGCACAACTAATAAGAATACAGAAAAGAGAACACCAATAACACCGGTCACTCAATTTTAACAACTTTTAACAATCTTCAAGCGGTCCACTGTCAGAACTAAAGGCTTATCAGTTACCAGTTTGACAAGTGGATATAGTTATCAATAAAAGAGAGGGGGAGGGGAGAGAGCGATTAACTAGTATTTACTAGCCCTCTGGGGTGGAAACACCATACGGTGTTCATGGCTACAAAGATCACAAGGATTCAAAACCAAAGCTCCCACTTGTGTACAGAACCTACTACAATGAATGCTACAGAGATTGAAACTTATTTGTGGTACTTGTAAAGAAAAAACCCAGTTTTAGGAGCAAGTAACATACCTTGACCCACAAGATATGATTAGTTTTGATTCAAAAGTAGGGCATAATTAGCAAACTTATAGTGAAACATAACACATCAATTTTCAACTGTAAAAGAAAGTTTTCTTACCCTGTCCTTTAGAAAAACAAGGTGAGATGGAATCAAGTGATCATAAGCAGCAACAGATAGGTAATCAGTTCCTACATTGCATCACAGAAAAACATGTCAGTGCAACATAATTGAGTAGAAAAGAAAAGGAAAGTTTATGAAGAGTTCAGAGTTGAAAGAAAGAGAAAGGGGGTGATACCACTCAGCTAAACACACATTGAAGACGCAAAAAACTAATGCAGCATAATAGTCCAGATCTTAAAGGGAGAGGGAGGTCAAGATACAGAGTAATCTTCTGAAACTACTTCATTTGCCATAATTCTCTTAATTAGTACCAACAACAAATGAAACCATGAACATCCAGTCATCTGTTCAAATTAAGGAAGACTTTTTTATAGTTTTATTGGAAACAAATTATTACAATATTACACTTCCAGTTGGGAATAAATAATGTACCAGAGGCACCATAAATTTAAGGCCTTATCAAGTCCATATTACTAGTTGCTCACACAAGTACTCAAAATTATTCTGCATTATCTGATTTAAGAAAAGGAAAGAATTATGGTTATTCAACTCATTAAAATGCCAAAACTTGACCAAATACATATCTGATCTTGCATGACATGTATGAAACACCGTCAGAGTCAAAGAAAACAATTTAAGGTGCAGATGTCTACATGAGCAAGCAAAACTAGATATCAACCCAGCCACTTGACTTGGACAAATGAAAGAAAAATGCCCTTGGGAAAAAGCAGCCCAAATCTAGGGGTAAAAAATTTATGCCTTACCTACAAGTTTGATGTCAGTGTTATCCACTAGCCATTTCGCTCCATCCACTGTGAATCCCACATAGCTTGTGTCACATTCCTTCTGAAACATAAGCCGCCTAATAATTTAACAAGTTTTAGTTCCACATTTGGCTTCAAATGAGTAGTAAAATTCACAGATTGTTAAAATGAGATGTCTAGCTTGTATCATCGAGGCCAAAATCTCAAGATCCGATCCAGCATATATGTGGATTATCAAGGTCCATAAATGAACAGTAGCTGCCAAACCTCACAAATCATAACTAAATAATTCTTCTGCTTCACATCCACCCCCGCTCTAATAGCCTACTTATCATGAAGATTATGACCATAGAAATACAATGAATAAAATATAAACTACACTCAGTCTCACACATATAGACATTAAATGTTTACGATAAAAACATACTTGGTAGCTTCAGGAATGCTACTAATTCCTTTTCAAAATTGTTTCTTCAAATTTATAAAATTTTAAGTATCAGTAGTGCTGTTTGAATTGGTCTTGTGTTAATAAAATGTTGTCAATATGAGTTTCAATATACGAATTTTAAAAATAAAAATCCAAAAAAATAATTCAAACTTATATCTCTGGAAGAGCAATGGAGCTAGACCAGAGAAGAACTTTCAATGCAACCATGAAGAAATTCATTGAATACGCTTTTTATGCATGACCAATAAAAGATAATAGAAAAATACTCCTTATAGCAGTACCAATACATTTAACTTGTAGAGGTTAGTTACCTGTCTGTATTTAATGTTCGGAAGAGCACACGATATACTCCCTCTGGAATATTCAATGACTTCATAACTTCAGCTGGAAAAGAAAAGAACATATTTTCATTTAATCTACATCTGTTGAGAACAATAAAATAGAAGTAGAAAATCTGGCCCCCTCTTTTTTCCAAAACAAACAAGAAATTTTCTATATGCAGAAAGGAACATTATCGAGCACAACCGATGAAAATGGATTGTATACATGAAAGTTAGCACTCTGCTCCATGGTTGAGAGTGCAACTGCTAAAAAAATATAAAATATAGTAACTGGAAAGCTACCTATGTCTGAATACTTTGACAGCCCATGGACACATACATACACCAACTAACATTAAAAGAGACAATAAAATAGGAAAATTCTTCCAAAGATGCCTATGGTATCTGATCCCTGTATACGACATGCAACAAATAAAATAAATAAAATGTCTTACGTAGGTATTCACAAGCTATACATACCAGTTATATTTTTGTCTCTTGGAACATCGACTAATAGAGCAGGGCCTACAAACAGAAAAAGCTTAATAATCAGCATCCAATTCATTTAACATGAGCAATCATGTCATTCCAAAAATTGAAAAAACAAAAAGGAGAAAAGAATAGTATGATGTTCAAATATTTACAAAACAAAAAACAACAAAATCATAACAAATGGATTGGTAATTAGTAATTGGTAAAGGCTTCAGAGATTCCAAAGAAAAAGTGGAAAAAGCAAAGCATAGAGGGTGTGATCATAAGACGAAAAAGGACAAAATTACAGAAAGAACACAAAACAGAACAAGACATAAAGGAAACAATGGTTTGATAGACAATCATGGTCTGTTGAGGTTAATTTTCAGCTTAAAGAATTCCAAAAACAAAAATTCAGACTGATCTTCTTCTTCAAAGTTCAAACACATAGGAATAGCATCAACATAAGCATACTGTAAGCAACGGGATGCTAAGTAGTAAGTACCGTTGAGGACATGTAAGTCGAGGGAGTCCACATCATAGCCAGCATCGAAGTAGTGGTCGAACACGTGGCCGGGTGCGTCAACATGGGTGCCGGTGTGAGTGGGGAGCTTCATCTCGGAGTTGTTAGCGAGTGAACCGTTCTTCATGCTCTTGGGAAGCCAGAGGAATTGGCCGATCCCATCCTTGGATTCCCACTCTGGCATCTCAGGGAGGTACCTGTGACTGATATCGAAGATTCGGCCATTATCGTAGACTTCCCGGCGAGGGGGGACAAGGTCGCCGTCTCCGCCGGGGATGGAAGGGTAGGCGGCGGCGATGGAGTGGAGGGAAATTGCTATGCCCAAGGCGCAGAGAAGCGTGAGCAGCAGCGTTGATGGAGAGTTCATGGTTGGTCACGGCATATAGTACAATCTGCTATGTGTTTATGAAGTATAAACATTTACTAGTTAGTAGTTAAGATAACAGTGATTAATGAATATTTGCTGCAAAACATCAGCCGTGCCGATTTTTTATTAATAGCGATTAATTTTTTTAAAAAAAAATTTTTTAAATTTTTTATTATTTTAATTATAAAATAAATTAATTTAAATATACATTAATGCAACGTTTTTTAGCTGAAACAATTTTTATGTTTTATAGTCAAAATAATATATATATTTTTTAACATGCGTAAACGTAATGTCATGTCGAAGTGAGTTACGCCATTTGTGTTAGTGTAATCCATGTGGCTGTGACTGTGCTACATAGCAGCCACATGAATTATAACCAGAAAAGAGAGAAAGAGACTGAGAGAATGACAAGAAGTGTAATATTTTAAAAAATAATTATAAAAAGTAGTATTATTTAGGTTAAAAAATGTCTTTTCATTAAAACAAATTTACACTTTTTTATTAGATGGAGGGAATATTCTATACCAATGCCCAATAGTTCAAAATTATTGAGATTGTTAAAGAAATGCCTACAAGAGAGTAATAATTCCTTAATTTTCATAGAGATTTGAGAAGTTCATATAATTATTGAGAATGTTATATGCATGTGTGTTTAAATATTGTACAAGGACATGCCTGGGTAAATATTGAAAACAGTAGTTATTATTATTTTAGATAGTGAAATTGGCATGCAAGGTAATAAAGGCAAGTGCGGAACTGCAACTGAAGTTTAATTATACAATAATCGACATCCACAAAAACTAGACGAGCCCTATTTTGAGTACTTTCCAACCTATGCACATAAAAGAAGACTATTCAACATATTACTATCGGCTTAGCTGCATCCAGCATCCAGCATCCAGCATCATACAGCTCCCTGTGGACACCACTGATGACCTATGAGTATACTGCTTTCGGGGATATGCTGTTTCCTTCAGCAGTTTCAACTTTCTGCATCAGCATTTGACTTGATAAGGATAAGGACAATGCACAGAAACAATATGGAGCAGATGCCACGTTCCCGTTCGGAAAGGAAGAAAAAAAAATACAGAGACTTGAAAGTGGAGATTGGATGACAGAGATATGATCATACCATGCAACTGGAAACCCAGGTTTGACCACCTCAAACTCACATGGACCCCATCATCTGATCAGAACGCATCTAATTGGTGATGCCTCAGAACCAACCAACCTAAGAGGTAAGCAGTGGAGCGAATATATTCCTGCTGGGACATCATCAAGCTTTAGGCCTTCCACTAGAATGATTTCCTGAGGCATTTGAACTTTGTTAGTGCATTGCTTACTGATGCAGCTACTTATCCAAGCCACAAATTATGCATTTTATACTTTTGTTCATACAAGTAAATAAAAAGAAGAATACTATCAAACCGTTTTCTTTATCCAACTGCATCTTCTCTACTGACTAAAACTACAATTATCTTTCCGAACAAACTATACATTAGTTGTCTATAGGAGACAACAGCCTCTCAGAATAGAATGCAAATGCACCAAAAATCAAAAATCAAGATTATTACATCACCCTACAGCTGAACCCAAGCAAGTGGATTGAGGCTGGAACATTGAGTGAAGTTAAATCAAGCAATCGTTATGAAATAATACAAAAGGTAGGTTGAGCCATTCAAACTAAAAGTGCTCCACTGATAAAACCTGATCAGCTATAAAATTCTATAAGAATAATCAAAAGAGGCAATTAGTAATTCTGATAGTGATACCTAAGTTTCACATATTTTATAAATCACAAAAAGGTCTGCAGTAAGACATAAATAGTTCATCAGTTTGACAAGTGGAAGTACAGAAGCAATCCAATAAAAATAGTTATTTTCCCTGAACGAGGCATCAAATGATACAGAAGACAGATAAATTGATATTTACCAGCACTCTTAGTGAAAACACCAAATGATATTCATTGCCATATAGAGCACCAAAATCTCCACTTGAGTATACAATCCACCATTACCAATACAAGTTTGAAAGTTCAAGAAGAGAGAACAATCCCAGTCTTACGCACTGTTAATATTTCGGCCACAAGATCTGATTTTTATATTTCTTCCACTCATAATAGTAGGGATAATTAGCTTAATATTAGTGAGAAGTAACACATGCATGAATTTCCACCATAAGACATAAATTTTCTTACCCTGCTTTACAGGAAAACAAGATGAGATGGAACCGAGTGATCATAAGCAGCAGCAGATAAGTAATCAACTCCTACATTTGCATCACAGGAAAGTGCATTAAAGCAACAATAATGTTCACCAGGAAAAAAGAATAGACATTTGACTACCATCAATTGGAACAGCAAAGGAATTACACTAAAGTTCTTTCATTGTACAAGATATTAACATTGAATTTTAAAAATGCAGTGCATCTCAAGAAGTACATGCCAATCTGCTATTTTTGTATTTTGAAAAATAAAAGGTTGAAGTGTTGAACTTCAAGAGGAAGGAAAAGAAAAGAAATGTGCACAAAGAGCTTTGACACGAGAGAGAGAGAGAGAGAATGAAAGAGGGAAAAATGTCCTGTCATTAACACATTCAACCCCGATTGTTATTGTACATTGCCTAAAGTTTAATATCTGATATATATACTTAGTCTTTAGTGCAGTGGAAAAAAAAAAGCTATAGAATATAACATAGCCAAATTCATCATAGTTTATTCAGCAATGAATTATTGTTCAAGGTAATTCATAAACTAAAACCCATTGAAAAACCTGAAGGAAATGATGAACTTTCTATTAAAAAAAAACAAATTGGGAGGCACTGAAGCAGCTGGGCTATGTGGCACATGTCTGGGACCTAGTGATGCACAATTGGGGGCAAGGAATTGATAATCTTCAAGCACACAGACACACACACACACAGGGCAAGGCAATGATGATTAGTGTTCAACAATGCAGGTGAAAAAGCTGGTGCAGCAAAACAGTCCACACATGACATTTAAAAGGAAGTGAGGTCAGTAAATTCAAAATAATTATCTGCACTCCGAATCTTGTGAATTTGCCATTATTTTATTAAATTCATACCCACAAAGAATGGAATCAATAGAAATCAAGTCATTCGTAAGGTTGAATCCTTCATGGAAAATAAAAGACTAATGACTTACCTTACACTCTGAGTTAAGAATAATATTATGCATTAGGAGTACCACAAAGATAAATGTAATGCTTAAAAGTGGATGAGCCAAAAAAATAGTAAATTAGGGTAAGTAAAGATGAATGAAATGGCCGGCACAAAATGTAATTTTAAAAATCTAATAAGGAAAACTGTATAAGTAAATGATCCCACATTATTAGATTAAGTGATTTGAAGACTGATTTAATAAGGAACCTCAGACTGAAAAAAAAAAAAAAAAGAATGCAGACCTAGATAAGGAACCCAGTCATTTGAGTCAAAAAAAAGGGGACATAGGAAATGCTTTTGGGAAGAAGCAACCCAAATCTTAAAATACAACTTATATCTCACCTACAAGTTTGATGTCAGTGTTCTCCACCAGCCATTTCGCTCCATCCTCCTTGAATCCCACATAGGTTGTGTCAAATTCCTTCTTAAACATAAGCCGCCTAACATTTCAAACAAATTTTAGTTCACATGTAGCTTCTATTGAACAAGTAAATATCACTAAGATAAAGGTTAGCAACAACAGATTTTGAATCATCAAGGTCTCAAATCAAACAAACTTAAAGGTTGTTGTTTACCAAACTTCAATAACTGGATAACTAGGTAAAATGGAGTTCGTTTTAAATTATTATACATTTGGTAATCACTAAAAATTTTAGAAACCAGTTCTTCTTTGATTAGCCTTTGAGGCAAAAACAGTTTAAACAAAATTCCTACTTAGAGTTGGTTTTGAAGTAATTAATTTTCATCTGTACCTCCTATTTTTTCTTCTAAATTTACGTTTGATTATTTTATTCCCTCCCATAAAGTTCACTCATTATTAGAGTCAAAGATCTTTTTTTTTTTTCTCTTCCTCTCTCTATCTTTCTCTTTAGTTCAAAACCAAAATCTCGACAGACTAGTACAATTCCAAGTCAACTTTATATTGACTTAAAGAATTAGTTTTAACATTAATAGCTATTAACCCAGTTCTCAATGTTCCAAACTCCCCTTGAGATTCATATATCATTGGTAGTTAAGCCAATCTTGTTAATAAGTAACCTCTGCCCAGTAGGCACTGCCTACCACCCACCCCCTCTCCAATAGCCTATCCATCACAGACCATACAAGTAAAATGAAGGAAACTACAATTACCTATGTCCAGGTTGACAGTTACAGATCCACTGCCACATTAAAATGACTAAGAATAGGCAACCAAAAATTGAATCTAAAGTGATAAAAAGTTATCAAAAGGCTGAAGAAGCAATATGAATACAATCCACTTCCTCATAAGGAAAATTTGTTGTTGCCTACACTTTCAAAACTATAAGAGATAAACATTTATTTGTTAACATCAGGAACACATTATGATTCCTTTTCAAAACTGCTTTTTCATATTTATAATAAAATTATGTGTTAGCAAGTTTGAATTGATCTCATGTTAAATTCATAGAGATAAGTCTCAAGATAAATTTTGTAATAATTTAAAAAACAATACTATACAAAACACATTTCATATATATGCAAATGCAAGAGCTATGAAGCCACCGTAGAGAAGCAGTTTCAAAGCAAGCGTGAAGAAACTTATAAAATTCACTCTTTTGTGGTAGACAAACAAAAAGAAAATGCTCCTACAGCAGTAACAATACAAGTAATTTATACAACGTACCTGTCAGTATTTAATGTTCTGAAGAGCACACGAAGTACACCACCAGGAATATCCAAGGACTTCATAACTTCAGCTATAAGAAAGAAAATTTTTAATTATATGCAAATGTTGAGGAAGATAAATTCACACAAGGAAAGAATTTCAAAACAGAAATTCCTAGGAGAACGGGTAGTATATGGGAAAGCATCCACCCAACTTCAAGCTTGAGAGCACCACTGCTAAGATATGTATAATTTTCTAACACGTCTATTGACCACAAAGCTTGTTATGTTGGAAATTTAGCATTCACATGCCTCATAATTGTTAGTTGATATGCAAATAATATAATGAGATTAATTAAACAGAGAATATCATCTTCATTAGATGCGCGGTATGCAGAATTTCAACAAACAAAACAAATAAAATGATTTAAATAAGTATGATCATCAGTTATACATACCAGTTATGTTTTTATCCCGTGGAACATCAACCAATAGTGCAGGGCCTACGGACAGAACAAGCTCGTCTATTAGCATCTAATTCATCACCAACTATTCCAAAAATGAAATTGAAGAAGTAGAAAGAAATAAAATTAAATGATAGAAGGCGAAAGGAAAATATGATCCTCCAGTACTTCTAAACAACAACAAAACCAAAAGGTAACATAGACATCAGAGAATCCAGTGGTTGTGAAGTGTGGCTCTAATCCTTCCTGCCAGATGAAAGGACACCCAGCACCACTTTGGTGTTTGTGAGTTTATTATGCGATTGAAAAATTACCCAAAAATTCCACAGTCAAATGTCGAACCGAAGCATAAAATTAAAATTACCTAAGACTGTCCTAATTTCTTCGAACACATGGCAACAACATAATCAGGAAAATTTTCGAAAAACTGGAACGAAAACATATCAGCAAAAAAAATCCAAAATCCAAAACATATCAGCATGAACATACCTCTTCCGCAGAAAAAGCAAAGTATGAGAGAGAGGAAACAAAATTAAACATAATCAGACATAAAAACAGGGGGAAATTATTTAAAAAAAAAAAACACAAACACACACACATAAAAACAGCGACCCTTACCATTGAGGACTTGTAGGTCGAGAGAATCCACGTCGAAACCGGCGTCGAAGTAATTGTCGAAGAAGTGCCCCGGCGCGTCAACATGGGTGCCAGTGTGAACGCCCAGCTTCATGGCTGAGTTATTAGCAAGTGAACCATTTTTCATGCTCTTGAGAAGCCAGAGGAAGTGGCCAAGGCCATCCTCAGAATCCCACACTGGCATGTCAGGGACTAACCTGTGACTGATATCTAAGATCCGGCCATCATCGTAGACTTCTCGGCGTGGAGGGATAAGACTACCGTCGCCGCCGGTGAGAGAGCAGTCAGCGGAATCGGCGCCGGGGATGGAGGGATAAGCCGTGGAGGAGGTGGCAACGGCATCGGCGGCAACGGAGTGTAGAGAAATTGCGAGGCCCAAGGCACAGAGAATCGTAAATAGTGACAGAGAATTCATCTTCAGCCAAATAAGTGACTGAGAATTCAACGTTGAAACAAGTTGATTCATCACATTTCACTATTTTATAGCGATAGATTTTTAGTTGAAAAAAAAATGGTAGGAAGTAGTCCTTGACCTACGTTTGGAATGAAGAAAAGAAAACTGTGAAAGTACATTTTGTTTGATTGGTTGAAGAGAAAATGAAAAAGCAAAAAAGTAAAGACGAAAGAAATTATAAAAACAAAATATTTAAAATTTTCTCTTTAATTTTTTATTTTAAATTTTAAAATTTTTTTCTCTGACTTTCTTTTCGGTTGTCCAAACTCCAAACAAAGTGTGAATATCAGACTTTCATTAGGGATTTAATTAAAAAAAATTCACTAGGGAGGGTGATCGTCAATAAAGATATTGGATGTTTGTTATGGTGCGTAAGATGATTTTTCAGGTAATGTTATTTTAGATGTTTTATCCAATATTTATTGAATGTTATTTATTTTAATAAGTGATTGAAATATATGAAGTAAAATATATAATTAATAAATATTTAATAATTAATTAAAATATCAATAAAATAATGTCCACAAATATTTGACACAATTTGTTATGTTAAATTGCACAAATGATTTATAAATATTTTTTGTAATAAATAAATTCAAATAAACTTAAATATTAAATATATCTTTGGATTAATTTATTTTATGAATTAATATCTTTTTTCAGAGAATTTTTATAAAATATAATTATTTTTAAAATTAAACTATTTTCAAACATGTATTTAATGACATGTTTGTTTAATTTAAATTTGAGTAACATCAACTCTCTGCTTTCATAACTCCATATACACTTTTACTTAAAGCAAAAAAGTTTTTACTTTCTTTTTTTTTTGTCACCAAAAAAAAATTACTTTCACTTAACGAGTGTTTGCATTTAAATCTTCCCTAAAACAAGCATGCAATAACAAACTAACAAAGTGTTTTTGTTAAAGGAAAACATTAGCATTTTTATTAGAAATTGGATAGATTATTATATCAAAACTAAAGCGATATAAAAATTATCAATATCAAATAAATATTAAAAAATTAAATCTATATTCACCTAGTGAGCTAATTCTGGCAAATATTGGTATTTATTTTTTTATTTATATAATAATAATACCTTTGAGTCAACTTTTACGTCATTGATATTAAATTTCTTTTTTAGGCAATTTTAAGGATGCACCCCATATTGACCTAATACATTTAGATTAATTTTCTTATGTGCTAAGTAAAATTCTGAACTCAAATAGTTAAGGTAAAAAGTGCAACCCCTTAACAATTTAAATGAATATTTCGGCACTGTTGAACTGAATTTGAGATTAACAAACAATATATATGAATTGATTATTCTCATTTAATAATTTGTTTATGAAAACTCAAATTTAATATAAATTTAAAAAATGATAAATAGAACTTAAGATAACTACACTATAGACTTAACTAATGCTAATATCGCATAACGACCTTTATTTTTTTAAAAAAAAATGAAATACTATGTACACATTTTTTTAATGAAAAATACACCTATAATGACATGAACATAAATGGAAAGAATGTCTTAATCTAGAGAATTTCTATTCTGTAAGCTTTAAAATCTCTTGATCTGATTTCTAATACGATCTTCTAATGAACCATTTTGGTCACGTAAGTTTTATTTACACAATTTGTTAGTTCTATATTAACTAATTAACTAATTTGATTAACTAACTAATTAAGAGATTATAATTCATATCATATAATCTCTCTATTATTAGATCACTTTGTACAATAATTAATTTGATATATCATAAAAATAATTTATGAATCGGTCTTTCGTGGTTGGCTTCAAATTTATTCTTTTAGTACATATATTCAGCCAAAAAGAATTGTACAAGACAAATCTAGCAGTTTATAAAGCGGTGTGTATTTTTTGCGTTGTGCTATATTTAAGTAAGGTGACTCAACAATATATCTTTTTTTTTTCTATTTACCAAAAAAAAATCATTTATTTCTCGTACTTGCGCGTTCATTACTCATAATAGTTATAAGCATGCTCAACCCAACGCCATACTTTTTAAAATGATGAATTCTAACTGAAAGAAGTGAAATTTTTTTGCTTTAACCGAAAAAACAAAAAAACTTAGACATTAAGCTCTTTAATTGGAGGTCTACAATGATTTTAGTGGAATTCCAATTCTTACAAAAGCATACTTATGTACCACTTAAACATTTTATTTTAGAAATGACAGAAAGTAAAACAAAGCTAAATTTATACATATAATTTAATCGATTTAAATATAATAAATGTTATTATATAAAATATATTAAATAATAATTCAATCAAAATAAAATTATTATTTTCAAATTACATCATTCTAACTTTTCTCAATTCATTTTAGCACATCATTCTAAGGATATTAACACTAACTAAATCTGGATATCTCAATTCATTATAGTACAATGGCATAAATTATTCACAAAATTACTTACTTAAAAAAAATTAAAACACACGTGGCATCTGACAAGTTTAGGCATTGAGTTTCTTATATATGTTACCTTACCCCCAAAAAATAAAAAAAACATTTAATATATGTTATATTTTTTTCGCTATAGTTTGAATTTTAAACATTTACTGAAAGTTTTACTCCCTGCAAGTAAATTCTCAGGCAAAGCCCATACTAATACATTCGTAATTGTATTAACTTTAAGATATAAGCTGTCATTAATGTTCATGAAATTGCAATTTTAGACAAGAATAAGTTTTTTCCAAGGATCTGCATAAGTAAGAATATCGATCACCAAAAAACTATGTCAATTTTCCCGAGAGCCGAAGTGCCAAACAATGAAATAACAAATACACACACCACACTTCGTTTGTGTTTAGAGTAGTAGTCTAATTGAAAGAACTTTTTAAAAAGATAATTTTTTTAAAAAATTAATCTGTTCCAGACATACATTTTTAATTACACTTATCCAAAACTAGTATGTGCTGTACATGAGTTACACCCCCAATCAAACGCACCAAACCTTTCCCACAATTTGGTCAAATGCAATCTCAAGTGTCCACCACCATCTTTTCTCGTTTAAAGCTCCCACCACACAAAAGAAGGCAGTTTTTGTTGCATTTCATTTTTCTCCATGTACTTTCCCACTTTTATCACTGAAAATATCAGAAGTTCTACCTGAGATCTGGGACTTCTTCCTTCAAATACTACCAACAACTCCTCTGATAATGCTGCAAAGTAGCTTCTGAAGGTTCCATCTCCAACTCAGAGACGCAGAAGAGCAGTGCTGCAGAAAATCCAAACGTATAAGTTGAATCACCATCCCCAAGGCTCCAATATGCAGAACCTCCTCCTTCTATGCCTAAGTATTATTTGCCTTTCTCTGTTTCACACGAGCAATTTCCTTGCGCAAGCCCTCACTTCAGCCTCTGATATTGCAGCCCTCAAAGCCTTCAAAGCCTCAATTAAACCCTCTTCCATCACACCCTGGTCGTGCTTGGCATCCTGGAACTTCACCATTGATCCCTGCTCTGTCCCTCGCCGCACCTACTTCACCTGCGGCCTCACCTGCACCCCTGACTCCACCCGGATCAACCAGATCACCCTCGACCCGGCCGGTTACGCAGGCTCGCTCACCCCACTTGTTTCTCAACTCACCCAGCTCGCCACCCTCGACCTCGCCGACAACTCCTTCTTCGGCCCTATTCCCTCTTCCCTTTCTTCCCTTTCCAACCTCCAAACCTTAACCCTCCGATCCAACTCCTTCTCTGGTTCAATCCCTCCCTCCATAACCACCCTCAAGTCCCTGGAATCTCTGGACCTTGCACACAATTTTCTATCTGGGTCTCTCCCAAATTCCATGAATTCGCTCACCGGGCTGCGCAGAATCGATGTGAGTTTCAACAAACTAACCGGTTCACTCCCCAAACTCCCTCCGAACTTGCTAGAACTCGCACTGAAGGGGAATTCTCTATCTGGGCCTCTTCAAAAATCGACCTTCGAGGGGTTAAACCAATTGGAGGTGGTGGAACTCAGCGAGAATACACTCGCCGGAACGCTTCAAGCCTGGTTCTTTCTCTTGCCGTCGCTCCAGCAAGTCGATTTGGCCAACAACAGCTTCACGGGCATCGGGATCTCGAGGCCCGTTGGCGGTGTGTCAGTAATCTGGTGGCAGTGAATCTGGGATTTAACAGAATCCAAGGTTACGTGCCCGTGAATCTCGCTGCATATCCCATGTTGTCGTTCCTGTCTCTCCGTCACAATTCGCTTCGTGGCACGATCCCAGTCGAGTACGGTCAGAGCAAGTCCATGAGGAGGTTGTTCTTGGATGGGAATTTCCTTATCGGGAAGCCGCCGGCGGCATTCTTCGGCGGCGGAGCATCGGTTTCCGGCAGCTTGGGCGACAATTGCCTGCAGAATTGTCCGGTGTCTTCACAGCTGTGCACGCCTGCACAGAAACCCAGCTCTGTTTGCAAGCAAGCCTACCGTGGAAGACAAAGACCTAGGTCATAGTGGGTCACTCGCTGTGTCGGTTCAAAAAACAATAAATATATATTTTCCACTTTTTTATTTTTTTAAATAGATCTGTATTATTATCTGAATAAAAAAACAAATATGTGTAAACTATGGTAATGATATTTATATAGTTATGTTATTTCAAATATCAGCTATACCTCACATGTATAGCTATTATTTTACTTTTTAGAATTGGAAAAAAAAAATGTGTTTTTGAGGCTTTAGAAAAGAGGTGTCTCAGACTCAGCTCTGGGGATCCTCAACATTTAGAAATATCTATTTTCAAGTTGCACAAAATCTTCACTCAGGATGATGCAACATAAACGTCTGTCTTGTCAGATAAAAAGCAAAATAAATTTCCTTCAAATAAATAGTTTATTTTTTTAAAAAAATAATTTTTTTCAAAAATTTTTTAATAAATTTTTAATTATAAATTATTTTAATTATAAAATAAATTAATTCAAATACATATTTAATTTAACTTATCTTATAAAACACAATTATCCCTCTTCAATTAAATTCTTTCATTTCGGATTAGGATCAAGAGAAATTGTCCATACTTAAGATCCTATAATATATTAATATTAATATTTGTTATCTGTTTAATATAGAAATAAAACAAAATTACAGTATCATTCCATATCCAAATTTTATTAAATTTCATGTAAAAAAAAAACTTTTATAGAATTTAAAATTTTCGTGTGACATTTTTATATATAAAAAATTAAATATTAAGTATCGAATACTCATTATTTGATACTCACAAATGCTTATTTTTTTATATTTGAAATATTTCGAATCCAAAATATTATATAAATATAAAAACAAAATATTTTTTTATGTACAAAAAATAATATTATATTTTATATTAGCGTGCAATATGAATATATATAGGTTATAAATTTTAAATAGGATGCGAATGGATAAAAAAAAAATTTGCATATCCTTCCATCACCATCGATACCAATGACTATCAGCCACCCTTTTCTCGAACTTGACAGTTGTGCTGATTTTGATCGCAAAAAAAAAAAAAGTTGCGTTGATTTTTCTTCTTTGGCTAAATTTGATGCCTTTTCGGATGATCCTCTTTTATTTTGTCGCATCCTCCTTCGGACTTGTATGTGTCCATCTTCTTGTATACATTTCGTCCACTGTTTTTGTCGGAGCTTAATAATTTTTGTTTTGTTGTCTTATTTACCAAAAGAATCATCATAAGTTCCCCTTCACCTATCGAACAATATTAAGAGGGAAACATGCAATTGTTTGGTATATAATATATATAACATATTATCCTAAAATACATTTTTATTTTCAATTAACTAATCTCAATATGCAAAAACTACCCAATTTGAGTTAGTAACAATCAAGGATAATATATACCAGACTGTTGCCAACACTTTCAGGTTTCATCGTAATTTACAAAACCTTTCAGTATAAACGTTGTGCCCTGCAACAAACGGTTGCACAATTAATTAATTGCTAACGATAAGTGATAACACGTAATAGTCCAACCACTTTTTTTTTTTTTTTCAAATTGTAAGTAAAACTTGGTTGGTAGACGTCAATTGTCATTCACTACGTGAATGAAGGGCTGTTAGGCTACATATTCCTATAGACACGGTTGTATTACTAATACATGCATTGTGTGGAGCGCACGAGTTACTGTTATTTAACTTATTTTGTAATAGCCAGATACGTTTAAACAAAACAAGAATCATACGGCCAAAGATATGCTTCAACAGTGTTCTATGAAGACAAAACACCCATTAATTAATAATTGGTTTGGCTAATACCCAAAAAAAAAAGAAATTAGTGTGTCCAAGAGGGCATTACTAACAGAACTGTCAAAAAAGATATATGTTGGATTATACAGGACATGGTTAGCTGTTTTCTAATTTACTTAAAAATAGGTTATTTTAATTTGATTTACTTATCTCATAAGTGAAACAATGTCACTTGCAAGTGACACAATTTTAAGAGTATAGATATGTTTTAAATTTTGGAGTCGTGAAGAAGAATTTAACTATTACACTCCCAACTTAAAAGGGTGAGAGCCTTTTTCTATTTTTTTTTAAAAACAGAAATGGTGTAAACCAAGTTTATACGGATTATGGAACATCGGATTCTAATTGTTTATTTATTTATTTTTTTGTAAAAAAGCTTGTTGGATGGGAAGCGAAAACGGGCCATGTCTGGTTGAGCCCAACATTTCCAAGGGCCAATTCTGTAAACAATTCCGAGCCCACAACCACTAAGCCAATTTTCCCAATTTTTCTTCCCAAATCCCTAGACTAACGATTAACCTTCGCCGCTGCATATCAACTGCCCGGAACAGAGTCAGACCTCAGCAGCACCTCGGCACCTTGTAGGAGAGCCGCAAGCCGCAAGCCACATTTGTTCCACTTGATGCAAGCCCAGAGCATTTCGCAGGTTCCACGCCCTAGCTGTGCCGCCGCCGCCGCCGCCTGAAACCCCTCGCACGTTGAACCTAAACAAAACGCCGTCGTGTATTAGCCACAACGCAGTGCAACCTATCAGAGGACCAGTGTACGATTTGGTTCTTCTGAAACCCTAAAATATTCAGCAATGGGCAAGACTAGTACAAGGTAAGTGTCTTCCCTCTTCCTTTTCAGTTATGAAAAGATAAAGTTACTTCTGATTGATGTTGCTGCGATTTGAGTTTGAGTTTCCAATTCTTTCTCTTCTCATGAGTGCAGACCGGCATCAAAATCCGACCGCAAGTTCGAAAAGAAGCTCCAATTTTATTCCAGTAAGTTTCCGTGGGATTCTTATGCACAACAACCCCTTTCTCTCTTATTTGTCTTGAAATAGAAAATTCTAAGCTCTAGCTCAAAACCCTTCACTGTTCTTCCTAATGACTTAATTCATTTCGTATTTCTTTCATACAAAACAGTTGAGAAAAATAAAATTCCATTGTTGAGGTGCTAGTTTTATGTATAGATGATATCTGTTTTATTTATATGTGATGAAGTTTTAACGTGGTTGGTGCATGTTACATGTCAAACCTGTTACCTGTCCATATTATAACTCCTTCCTTTCCTCCTAATCCCTGATTATTGTAGAGGTGAAAGATGTTGTTACTTCCTTGAGTGCCCAAAAGTCTATTACTAAGGTGAGAATCTTTCTTCAACTGCATTGTGTTCAATTTCTTTGATGATGTAGCTATTTATTAATTTCCTTTAATTAATATAAACTGTTAAAGACTACTTCTTAGATACATTGAACCATGGAAGAACTTCAGTAGGTTTATAAAGTATATCGGTTTAATGGCTAATTAACTGTATTATGCTGGGCATTAAAATTCCTAGTCTGACAAATGGTTTAACATGGACATGTTGAAGATTTCTGTCGGTGCTTTCTTGTTCATTATTCGGCTTGTTATGCTTGTGATCCCCAACAGCTTCAGATGGGGATGGAGCATTCTGTCATTTTACTTGCCTGCTCTGATAGTCATTTCTTAGCGATCATGTACATATGTTGCTGGCAAAGATATTCCAAGGGAAAATTTTGGTTACATTTTGCAAAGCATGCATATGCTTCCCAACAATAAATTTTGACGAAATGTTGAGTACACGGTTTATGCTTTTGCATAAGAAAATTTGAGAACTTGTTTAATATTTGATCACAAGAAATTTGGTGGGATTGATACTAACTGGAATTTCAGAATAGCATAAGATTATCCTCTTTTTTCCTCTTTAAAAGAAAAGGTGGTTTCATGTTCCATGATAACATAGCAAACTTTTGATGATATCTTGGACTGAAATATGACCTTTATGTATTTGCAAGTTATCTTAAATATTTGCAGATAAAACTTTACAGAGGATGTCCTGATGATATATTGCTGCATTGTTGTATTCACTGAATCAAGATTTTCTAGGCATATATGCCACTTAAATTTGATATGTAAAACAGACAAGTGTATTTGGTTTACTGAAGATGCTGTCTTCTGTCAGAAGAAGAAGAAACAACGAAGCCGGCAGAACAAATTGAAAGCTTATGACCTCTCCTCCCTCTCAGAGTTCCTTCCTGAGTTGAGGGCATCACAGAAACCAGCTCCTAAGGGTGACTTCAAACTTAATTGTAAATCTAGGCAAAAGTTAGTGTGAGTGCTTCCCATCATAATCCAATATTATATTGCCAGCTTTACATCTGATATGGAACATTGTATTTGTAACCTTGTATCCTTGTTCATCAGATTGGAGGAAGGAAAACATTTGTCTCTGGTTCTTAACCATCCTGCCTTCCAATCGGATCCCCTGTCTGCCATTTATCAGCACTTACAGAGTACACAACCGATTGTAGAGGAACAACCCAAGAAAAAAGTGAACAAAAATGGATCCAAGAAGAGGAAGAAGAAGAATTCAAAGGCTTCAACTGGGGTACAGTCTATGGATATGTAATGGCTTTGTGTGGCTGCTGTAATGATTTGTTTGTTTTTTTTTTTTCAAGGCTTTCTATTACTTCCAGGAAACATTAGAATTCTCAAATTTTGAATGAAAATAACTTAAATTTCTCAACCAGTGTCAACAATCAACAGTAATGTGTGGTTCTTGGTCACTGATTGCGGTGTATGTATCAGTTGAATAGGCAGGCGTGACTGATTTGTTATTGAGCATAGCAACTCAATATAACAGCACATAATTGCATCATTTAAGGGTTCTTCAATAAAAAAAAAAAAAGAAACAAGAAAAGAAAGGGTGTGAAAGTTAGAATCATGACAAACGGTTAACTGTAAATGTGGCATATGCAGCTTTAATTTCATTTTTTGCCACTACCCTCGGGTATTGACTGCTTTGTACACATGGCTTTGGAAAGTATTTCCCTTTCCAGTATAAGAAAATGGTTCTCACACGAAATTGGAAAGGCTATCCATGAGTGTGATAGTTAATGGTATTGTGTATGATCTTGGCTAATATTTGTCAAAGAATATGGACAGGATCCTATGTCATGCTTCCTGGTTGGAGATGTTGTTCAATAGCCAATCAAGACCTTGATAGAGTCCTTGGCCTGTGATGGCAGAAGTGCTCTGTATGTACCTGGACAGAAGAATTCACTAGAGAATATATGTTTTTGTGGGAGGAGAAAGGAATAGATATATGGCAATACAATAAAGCTAACCCTTACCAGCTACGATGAAGTGAATGGAGGCCAAGTTTATCAGCAACCTCAGTAACACTCAAGGCATTTGGAAGGTCCTGCTTATTGGCGAAGACGAGAAGTACAGCACCTCGTAGTTCAAACTGCAAAAGGATGCATGAGGCAAATCTGGGTCACAGAACGGTAGTATTGCATCTGTTTAGCACATACTAATGACATCGGGAGTGATTAGATGCAAGCATGCAACTCTACAATTGGGTGAACCTCACTGTCAACAGGAAACAGAATATATTCTATTGCATCGCAACTGGACTCACATCGCTTATAATATTATGCAGTTCATTCCGAGCTTCTAAGATTCTCTGTCTATCATTGCTGTCCACCACAAAGATAAGTCCATTTGTGTTGTGAAAGTAATGTCTCCACAAAGGACGAATCTGCATTCAGCATTTAATACTTAGCGGATAGCGTGTAACCAAGCTAATGTTTAGATGAGCCATGGCCTTAAAACCAGAATAAATTGTGTCATTTGACTCTGTAACAAAAGACTTGTTAATACCTTGCTTTGTCCTCCTACATCCCAGATGGTAAAGCAAACGTTTTTGTGCTCTACACTCTCCACATTAAAGCCTGATCCATCACAAAACAGCATATTATCACCCGTGTTCAACGTCATGGGGGAATAAAAAAGAGTTACAACAATCTCAAAATCTGTTATCTCCACCACACTTTGTACTTCAAATCTGCATATTTGATGAAAACAAATAACTGGAAAAACTAAAAACAAGGTAAACCTATGGAGCTCAAGTAGACCGACTTAAAATTTTTGTAGCAACAGAAGGAAGGTGATTCTGGGGTGCTTACTCAGACATGTGGCAATTTCCATGTACAAAAAGACTACTAAAGAATTTCAAAGAGAAACTCGAAAGCCATTAGATTCATCAACAAAGTAGGAAGGTATTCTCGTGTATACCAATAGTTGGTATGGTTTTGACTGTTTCCCCCAGTTTTAGCTTGTACAGAATGGATGTCTTTCCTGAGGAATCAAGACCCACCATCAGAATCCTCCATTCACACTTCTGTAAGAACCTCTTCGCCAGTCGAGATATGATCTTGCCCATGGAACCACGCAAACCAGAGGTGGAAAAAAGATACTCAAGGTAGAAGGAACGCTGAGCTATACGGTGAGAAAGTTCATCTGATAGAGACAACTAGGTGGATTGTCACACTTGCGTTATGGAGGCACAAAGGAAGAGATCTCTTGTAATATAAGAAGACATCAAGGAGAAAAATTCAGAGAGACATGGTAAAGGAGATTTGATTCTGACTAGAAGATAGGAATAAAGAGAGAATCCTATCTTTAACTTCCAATAGATCAAGCAATAAGTTTAAATTACTATTAAATCTGTCTCCCACCCCTCCCACCAAGAGGTCCTAACCCAAAGTAAAGAAAGACTAAAGAGTGATCTCACAAAAGTTAAGTAAATTAAGTCAATAAAAAATTGACGCATCATTGTTTTCAAGGTAAAAACCTGTTATGCATAAAAATTTATACAGTAATTTAATGTAAAATAATGATGTGTCAATTTTTTATGAGTTTAATCTCCATAACTTTAGTAGACTTAATCTACAATAGAATTTCTCAAGGGAGAGGACCATTAATTTGATATACCGTCATGGATTTATTGACTATTGGGTAGAAGTATATTCTTTTGTATCACTTCTAGTAGTGTGAGTAGTAGCTATATGCTAATTGCAAATTATTCACTAGTTTAAGTGATAGTCCTCCTCAATTCGCAACTAACTAATGCAATGGGGAAAACGAAATTTAAAATTAACGATTGGCTTGGATAAAGGCAACGGTGAAAGCCGAGGCCGAGGCCTTATCATGATTTAAGGCTTCCATTACTTGAACATTCCAATTTTTTTCCACCAAAACAACACTTACAACAAAAACGACAAAAATTTATCTTGAAAATTAAAACAACTCCGAATTACAGAATTTACAACAAACCCTATCAGCCTAAAACGTGATCAGTTCTTTGAGGCTGATTGGAAGATAAAAACTGTCGTCAAGACACCCACCAATGCAGTTACTGCCAGGGCAACTGTAGGCAGTGGAGTTGTGAGTCCAAAGTTCTGCAAAATCAAAATACAAGAATAAGATTATTCTTTCGCAAAAGATTCTGCTAATACTCACTTGAATGGGTGAGAGGGGAGGCGGGGATAGGAGCAAAGGGTATCAGAACTCCATTAAGCTTAAAGTTAACTGCTGTTTCAGTGAGTTGCATTCACTTGGAAGCTTAAAACTTGAAATGATTCTACTTAGTTTATGCATCAGAAAGATGATATGATTCTATATGTTTGATTATGCATTTCATGGTTCAAAATATCATGAATAAATACTCAGATTAGGTAATTTACTAATGCTAAAAAAATAACCACGAGCTTAATTTTACAACTAGATGTCAGAAACACAATAGCAAAGGAGAGAGAAAGTATCACAGTTAAAATTTCAAAATAAGCTTTAACAGGTTGGGGGGGGGGTATAAAAGGGAGGCAAAGGCCAATTAATCATTTGATGGAGTAAATTACATATTGTGTCATGACTCAAAAGATGGAGACAAATGCTTGCACTCTAAATCATGAAGTAACTTGCTAATTACCGTATAATGTGTCATACCTCTAGGAGTCCCTTCCCGGTAGCAATTTCAACAGTGATGGCTACTGCAAAGCCAACCATGGCTAGCCGGCCTAGCCATACATCCAAACTGTTCCCTTCTTGGGTACTTTGCTCACATCTTATTGAAACAGGTATCACTTTGCATGCAGGTTTCCTTTCATAACTTCTTCGAATCACTAGAGAGTAGAGACAAGGCAAACATCACTTAGCTTACTAACAGAAATGTTATTTTAAAATTACTCTAGAGTTTAGTGCCACCCTCCCCCCAAACCCATAAAAGAAAAAAGCATCATAAGCGTCATAGATAAAACTACAAACCCAATTATAAATAGTTAAAATGATTGCCTTACAGTATTATTTCTAAGAACTGATTAAGTGACAATCGTAAATAAAGAATGCAGCTATGCAGTAAGTTTATAACAATAAATTCAGCAGTAATATTTTCAGATAGTATCTGTATTAGCACTAAAATCTTTATTAGTTGCTTCAAATTAGATAGCTCACAGGCTTAACTCGTACGGTCTATCTAAAGTAAGAAGCTAAAACTCATACAAAGCATTTTTTTTAGAAAGAAAATATAAAGTTTGCAATAGAATGAGGCAATGCTGTGAATCTTTTTTTTTTTTTTTTTACCTCAGGAAAGGTATTGAATTTTTTTTTGGACTTGCATTTCTTTCGACTAAAATTCCAGGATCCAAAATAAGTACTAGCAAAAGGAAGTTGTAGCCAATAGTAATCCTCATGCTGCAAAATTAATGAACATATTTTCTTTCAATTTCAAGCCCACATGATATGAAATTCCAAAAAGGTAGTCTCAATAGAGAGTTCTACTTCACTTCGATTTCCAACAAACTGATGCCTTTGTTTTTAGTCAGAATAACATCTGACAAAAACTTACGAATTACGATATACCCAAGATTGCTAAGATACCCCAAGGCCCAAGCATACAAATTTCATGGGTCGTAATTATTTGAATGCAGGGGCAGGGGCATAGTTGAACGCAATTTTCACCTTAGAAATTAGAAGATGATAAGAAGTAATCACAGCAAGAACTCTTACAAAGTGGGGAACCGGTGGCGAAGGATGCTCGAGCTGGAGAAAAATTCGATCGAGGGAAGCGAGCAGTGGCAAGGGATTTGGCTGCACTGAAAACACAAGCATCTGCAACACAGTTCAAATGAATGTCGGAAACGGAACTTGAGAACCAAGAATCGATATGTCTCTTTATGGAAGAGAGAGAGAGAGATGGGTTACCACGAACAGCGACGGAGAGAGAAGCAGAAGCTTGAGCAACTGCCATGGCGACCGGATAGAGTGTGGAGCTGCGCGGTGCCCAGAAATCCTGCGTTTATTTATCTCTTGTTTTTTAGGCTGTCTGTCTCTGTGTTTCTCGGAAATTCTTAGATAAATACTCTTTATCACAATATTTTTAGATATTTTATTTAATAAATGATATATATTAATTGAGTATTTTTTTTAAATTACTATTAAATTTATATTAAAATACCAATTGATTTTATTAATAATTATAAAATATAAATTTTTAATTAATAAATATTAATTATTGAATAGAATATTTAAAAGTATTGTAATAGACAGTAATTAGATTACCTTCTTTCCCGTTTGAAGATGACCATTCAAATTTCATACTCATCAGACTGACACGTGGCCTCTTGATTTTTTTGTTCTACGATATACTTTCCATAGTTTTTTATTTTTGTTACACCATTTTTTAAAAATAAAATAACTGTTACTTATTTTACATTTTTATTATATAAAATTATATTTGTTTTAAAAAATATATGAATTTACTTAAAAAATGAAAAAAAAGTTTTTTATTTTTCAATTTTTTGTTTGTTATTTATGAGAAGTTTAAATAAACCTTTAAAATAGAAACAAGATAAATATAATAAAAATAAATTTGGAAGAAGATATAAGCAATTAATTTCTCTTTTAATATCCCCTTGCTTGATAAAAAGATAAGTGAATATTTTTTCATTGTTATGGTATTGATAATAGATTTAAAAATTAAAAATTATTGTATTTTATGATAAAATAATTAATTAAAAGTAATATTATTATATATAAAATGATAATCTTATTAAAAATTTAAAAACACAAAATTATGAAAAGTTAAAAAAAATCACTATTTTATTATTAATGACTACATTTGTTTTACTAGAATAGTCATGATAATCCTGTTTCTTGAAGAGATAGTTCAGTAGAATTTTAATCTTCTAATCAATTTTACTTTTGTAATTGATAGATTAGTTATATATATATATATATATATATATATATATATATATATATATATATATATATATATATATTCTCATCAGAAATAATTATATTATTTATATTAATTTAAATTTTATTTCATATTGTATGTCTTACTGAATTGTAGAATCAGAATAAAATTTTATTTTTATTTATTAATTATTATTCTTATTCCTATTCATTTAATGTGAATTTCCATTTTTTATACCAAACATAATATAAGAATGATGTCACGAGCTTTCTACTGCACTTCATTTTTAAGCACCTCGTTAATATTTATTGCCTCTTAAAATTCAACAAACATTTCATCTCAATCTTTCAAATTGTATTTTGCCTTTTATATGCCTTTTACATGCTTGGAATTAACTAATAAATTTTACTTTTTAAAAATCTCCTAAAATGATATGTCAAGCTTTTTCGGTTTTTCATACCTTAAACGCTTTTTCAAATTTCATCAATTAATAAATTTTTTAAAATTAATAAACTCATAAATAGTTTTTTAAAAATTACCTAAGATTTAACTTTCTACTTATTAAACATACGTAAACTTTATAAGTAAGTTAAAAATATAAATATTCTTATTTAAAATTTTAAATTATTTATACAATTGTTTAATTTATATTTTTTTATAGGATAAATTAAATATTTATAAGGTAATCAATAACCAATTTCGTTCAAAAAGGGGTTTCATAATTATTTTTCCAAATAAAATAAAACATGGTGGTAACACTAAAATTTATTTTAATTCAATTATTTCTCTCATCAGACTGTCTTTAGAAACAGTTATAACAAAAAATGAGTTATCTAACGGTGAGAGTAAAATTCATATAAGTATTACATCCGAGTACCTACATATTAATATTTGTAATTAATTTTTTTAATATAATTTATAAATATTTTTGTTATGATAGATTAGTTTATGAAATAAATATGCAGATAATATATTTTATTTTTTACTTTAATAAAAAAATTATTCCATATCATACTTATACGTAATACAAATTAAAAAAAGATAAGCAATCAAATATAAGAGAAATGCCACGTCAATTTATAATTTGATGTGCTATTAGATAGCTTATACGAGCTTACTTTAATATAGATTTGGCTTTGAAAAAAGTTTTATATTGTCTTAAGTAATTAATTTAATAATTCACTTAATTATAAAATAAAAAATACTAAATATATTTTACTTTTTTTATTTAATTTAATATTTTTATTAAATTTAATAACGAATAAATTCAACTTGCTTTCTATTATCATTTTGCCAAGTTAATCAGCTATCTTGGAAAGACTTGCGCAAATGGCTGCGTTTTCAATTGGGACGCACCTGTCCCAGTTCCAACATTTGCGCAACTCTAGACTTCAATTTTCATTTCATGGCCTTAACGCCGTCGACTCCTCGCCGCCATCTCGACCCTCCTTTGGCTCGTCTTGTTTTAGAATTAGAGGTCCCAGGTTGCTTCGTCATAGTGTATTGGCACGGGCAGAAGATAAGGCTAGAGATTCTACTTCGTCTTCGTTTCAGCCGCAGCAGCCTCAACAAAGTTCCGACAGACAGTTCGAGGTTTTTCTTCTTCTTCTGTATAACCTTCACCAAGTTCTCAGATAACCCATTTAATGATTCTGCTACTTCATGAATTAGGATGTGTAATGTTGGTTGGCATAATCTGGGTCAAGGGTACGTCTGTAATCCCTGAAAGATCCCAAATTTGAGGAAAATTCATTAAATTCAAACATTTTGTTATTTAAGATTAGCTTCTTTCATGTCACGAACACGATTTTTTATGATGTAGGCAACTTTACTTTGTTACTGCAATGTTAAATGGATTGACTTTTTAACAAAAAAAAATTTGTTGGTCGGGGTAGCTGTAGTAAGATCAAAGAGTTATTTTCCGTTATTCAAGCAGTTACTGCAGGCATTATGGAAAAAGTGCACATTAGTACTGTTACAAAGTTAATGCTCACACTACACGTTACTTTGAAAATGTTATCAGAACTTGATCCCAGAGTCTGGAACTTGCGATCCCCTGTGTTCACTAGATGAAACAAGCTCACAAGATTTTGAAAACAATTACCAGCCCAGGACCGATTTGCTGAAAGCTGTTGCAATATTTGCAGCTGCTGCAACAGGGGCAGTGGCAATTAACCAGTCTTGGGTGGCCGCTAATCAGGTCCATCAATGTCCTCTTACCCGATTTCACTACTGTATCTTTCATAACAAAGTACTTGCATTTGGGAATATGTTTCTAAATATGCTCTACTCTAATAGCTATTAGTTTTATATGACCCCACATCACAGGATCTTGCTATGGCATTGCTATTTGTAATAGGATATGCAGGCATCATATTTGAAGAATCTCTAGCCTTCAATAAAAGTGGAGTAGGACTGTTGATGGCTGTAAGCTTATGGGTGATACGGAGTATTGGGGTAAACGTCCATCTTTTGTTTTTTGACTTTTGAGATCATTGGTGAATAAGAATTCTTGATTGGTCAGAAGTTGTGCATGTTCAATGTCACGCTTTTGAGATTCAGGTTGCTCATACAAGCTTTTGTCTGACAATGCATAGGACAAAACACATAGTGACATGCACTTGATGCATCTATTCCCATATGCATATCTGTAAATTTCGGTTGAAAGAGAGATGCTCAAATAGCGGATATATAGGGATGTTACTATGGCACTACTCTTTTTGCTTTTTCTAGGGTTATGTATATTTATTCATCTTTCCAAAGAGATAGGAAGCACTAACAAGGATTAGAACAAGTACAACTACTATGTATTGTGCCAATAGATTGTCCAAATTTGTGACCTTTCCATGTCCCCAGCCATTAAGTTGAAGCATGATTTCAAGTGCTACCCAACATTGACCATGAGTATCTTATATTTCCGAGATTGATTTTGGATTTGAAATATGCAGCAGAACTTGTGGCATATTGATGTGCTTTTGAATTTAATTGGCTTCTATTGTCTCACCCAGTATAAGCTTTGGAGTGATTGACTCTTGTACTGCTAGACTTGATAAATAAGCAGGAGTTGCTTTTTCTGTTAATCTTTTAGAATATTTTTGTTGAAAAAGGTAAAGGTTAGAACAAGGGCTTTTTATGGTTATCCACTAACTACTGCCTGCGATTGGAATAGATAAACAGAACTTTCTTTGGCTGAACCATACACAAATCTCTGAAAAAAATTGTAACACTTGATGAAATTTCTTGACCAAAGGAATGTAAGTTGATTTGATTCAAACTATATAACAGTGTACCTTGAAGTTATGGGTTTCATTTGTGGATTAAAAAATTTTCAACAATTTTATGTATTGATGTACAGAATTTGTTGTTATAAAAAGAAAGTGGATTAGCAATGAGATCTAAGCAAACAATAGTATTGGTATTGCAAAATGCAATTTTATTTTTTTTGGCCAGTTGTCCGCATTGCCACTGCAAGCAACTCAGCGAGTTAGATTTATGCTTATATAACCACTTAAAACATAATGATAGTTCACCAACTGGTCTGTAAGTTACAGACACTTACAGATATTGGTTGGCTTCAATTATATCCTCATTATCTCTTCTCTCATTGACATTCATCCTATCTCTTTACTGCCCAGATTGTATGTCTACATTTTTAAGTCAGTTCATGGCTCTCTCTTCTTGGTTGGATTTTCCACTACTACTTGCTTTTTGATTGTCTGTAGGCTCCATCAACTGATATAGCTGTTTCAGAGTTAACACATGCGTCTGCAGAAGTCAGTGAAATAGTGTTTTTCTTGCTTGGTGCAATGACCATTGTTGAGATAGTTGATGCTCATCAAGGATTTAAGCTGGTTACTGACAATATAACAACTCGGAAGCCCCGCCTTCTCCTCTGGGTGGTAAGTGCTTTATCTCTGCATTGTTGACCATATCAAAAATCCTTCCTAGCCGATATTTTGCAAACTGAGACTTCTTGGAAATTTGACTATATTAGTAGAATATTACAGGTCCAGATTCTTCTTCCCCCCCCCCTTTAAACACACAACGATGTTGCTTTGTTCATCAACTGTTTGGAATAGAAATGACATGTATACCTATTTCAGTTTCTATGAGATTGGGAAAGTTTTTAGGCTCCATGAATGTCCATTTTAATTTTAAATCCTCTGTAGTTTGCATCACCAAAATTTTCTGATTTCACACTTATGTCTCAATAAATGGAATCTGACAAATTAGTGTTGAATTTGCAGATTGGATTTGTGACATTTTTTCTAAGTTCAGTTCTGGACAACCTGACATCTACTATTGTCATGGTTTCTCTGTTGCGGAAATTAGTACCTCCATCAGAGTATCGAAAGTATGTTCTCTGAAATGTTGTTGATTAACTTTCAGTGTAATATTTTCCCCATGCCTTGAAGGATTCAATATGGGCTGATTTTCTAAAATGCCACAATAATGAGTCACTGGGGACATTCATGCATCATCTGAGGTTTCAGTCATTTGATTAGAGCTTGATATCTCCTCCTCTCACCTGGAGCAATTTACTGCATCAGTCTGTACTTGCTTTTTCATTCTCTTTAAGAAATTATAATACTCATTTGAGAGATCTTGCCAAATTTTCCTCCAGAAATGAATTTCTTATCATTTTGATTTAGCTGTTTCTGCTAGTTCTTCTATTACAAAAGATGATTTGAAAA
This sequence comes from Castanospermum australe, assembly GCA_019955255.1. NCBI lineage: Eukaryota > Viridiplantae > Streptophyta > Magnoliopsida > Fabales > Fabaceae > Castanospermum > Castanospermum australe. Next base: position 510,490 of record NSJW01000470.1, read on the forward strand.
TGATGTTAGCTTTTACTGCTTTACATTGACATCTGCATTAGTTGGGGCTTTATTGATTTTTGTTGAGGACATAAAGATTCAGAGGGCAAATCTTCTAAGATTGCATTTTCCCATATTCTCCAACGATTCTTAGGTTTCTATATATTGAAGCTCTTCACACGTTAACCTCTAATTTCTGTTTAGAATTTAATAAAATAGTAACTAAATTGTTGCAAGGTTGATAATACAAATAATTCACCTCCCAATCTTTAGTTAAAACTTTTGGCGGTTTGTTTGCAATGACAGTAATGCTAGGAAAAACACTTGCATATTTTCTATCAAACCTTAATTGTTGTGTCCAGACTCCAGATAGCAAGAGTGGAACTAAATAAAGATATGGGGAAGGGGGCCAGAGTCTCCCCAGCATTTGGTTTATTTTATTTCCGTTCTTAACAAGTATGTGCTTCACTGTTGTGTGTAAACTATTCTTCTAAGACCATGCTCTTATACCAAGAGGCGTTGAATCACCTGTTTGTTTATATCATGCTTGTAAAAAATTCCTGTTTATATCTAAACCTGAAGAAGTTGATTTGGATTCTGTTGACAGGATTCTTGGAGCTGTTGTTGTAATAGCAGCAAATGCTGGTGGTGCATGGACACCTATTGGTGATGTTACCACTACTATGCTGTGGATACATGGTCAAATATCCACATTGCAAACAATGAAGGTTATCTCTTGGAAAGTTGTTCCTTTGTGATACATTAGTTTGGATCATGGGACAATTTCGCCTGAACACTAGTACATAATAAATTATAATGCTATAATGAAATTTAGCACTAGTGACATCTTTAAAAATTCTTCAGATGTAGTGATAAAAAATATATAATTTATGGCCCCAAATTAATGCTTCCTTGATCAAAGTCTTTCTGTTACTGCTCTTTGATTGCATGAACACTAAGATTCAACTAAGTGCAGATGTCATGAACCTTGCATCAATTATTGAAACACAGGAAATTTTAGCACGAATGGGACGTAGAATGAACAAGTATCCATAATTGCATTTTCTTTACTTACAGGGTTTGTTTGTACCTTCAGCCATTTCTCTAGCTGTCCCGCTGGCTCTTATGTCTCTGACTAGGTACTCTTCAAAAGTCAGTTAAGAAAGCTGATTTGAATAGTGAGATTTTGCTTAACATATTACAATTTAGATGATGTTAATTTTTTTTCATCTGTTTAGTGAAGTTAATGGGAAGGGACAGGATTCTCCCAATGTCTTGGCATCCGAACAGATGGCTCCTCGAGGACAGCTTGTTTTCTATGTGGGTTTAGGAGCTTTGGTTTTCGTCCCTGTGTTCAAAGCTCTCACAGGTTTACCTCCATACATGGGAATGCTGCTTGGACTTGGCATGCTTTGGATCCTCACTGATGCTATTCATTTTGGTGAATCTGAAAGGCAGAAGCTAAAAGTACCACAGGCTCTGTCAAGGATAGATACTCAAGGAGCACTATTCTTCCTGGGAATTCTATTATCTGTTAGCAGGTGAATAAGTAAATAATGTTGTAACTTTTCTATGTGGGGTGAATAAGTAAATAATGTTCTAACTCTTCTATGCGGTAAGCTTTGGAAAATAGTTGTGTGTTCATCAATTTAAATCTATAATAAAGTACGTCAAGAATTTCCTCATTGTCCCTTTTAGGAGGAGGGCACTTGCTGTTATGGTAATGACTTCTTTGGTTTGATACCCACTAAGTCTAGGCATTCTGTGAAGATGAGATGCGACCTCTTTCTATTATGAGATGGATATGCCTCTTCCTGTTACTTCCTGCCATTTGGAAGTATCATTACAGTCAGAATATCTGCTAGAAGTCTTTGCATTCTTTTGCATGAATTTTGATTACATATTATTCTCAGTGAAACTTACTCTTGACATGACTTTAAATTTCCTAACCACTCATGTTAGCTAGTTGTATTTGATCAACTTTAATGGTCTTGTTTTGCAGCCTGGAGGCAGCGGGGATTCTTCGGGAAATAGCAAATTACCTTGATGCTCATATCCCAAGTAGTGAACTAATTGCAAGTGCTATTGGAGTCATATCTGCAGTAATAGACAACGTTCCATTGGTTGCTGCAACAATGGGAATGTATAATCTCTCTTCTTTTCCCCAGGATTCTGAGTTCTGGCAGTTGATTGCATTTTGTGCTGGTACTGGTGGATCCATGTTAGTTATTGGCTCAGCTGCTGGAGTTGCATTCATGGGGATGGAAAAGGTGGATTTCTTTTGGTACTTACGAAAGGTATTTCCCACTCTACACATGACATATTGATCTGATGAAATGTTCGTATTTCATGACAGAAGCCGTTCATCTTCTTTGTGCAGGTTAGTGGCTTTGCTTTTGCAGGTTATGCTGCTGGTATTGCTGCCTACTTAGCAGTTCATAATCTCAACATCTCCCTACCATCAACTCTAGCGGAGGTTCCTTTCCTTTCTGGTTCATAAATCGATAACTCAGACTTCATTTGGTTCAATTTTCATGGCATCAAGCAGCATAGTTACAAAATGATTTAGTCAAATCAACCCGTAGTACAGGTTGTGAATGGTGAAGTTTTTGGAAGACATGACTCGAGCATGGTTATATAGCTGAGAAGTTTTACTGGGAGCCTCAACCAAAAATATTTGATAAATTGTGAATGCAGCTGAGAAGTGCCCGAATAATATTTACATGTCGTACAGAGAATTACCTATTCACGTGTGGAACCTTTAGATGTAGTTTCCTATACATCCATGCATAGATGCTTGAAGCCAACAATCCCAAGTTAAACATGGATACCCTGATTTGGGGAAATTATTAATAAGGACCCGTTCAGAATTACATTTATTCTAAAAAAGAAAAACTATAAAACACATTTAAATTAGCTGAATGCTTTTACGTTAGGTTGCCCGCATGATAATAGTGTCACACCATTTCATTACTTTAAGATAATAATTTAATGATTTTCCAATTCCTGGCAATATCTCGGGTTGATGGAGAATCCATGGCAAAAATAAATATTGAAAATCTGAGTAAAATTGAAATACGTAAACTGATTGTTTACCAAAATATTTATTTTGCAAAACTGTTAGTACAAAATTTATCATAAAAATAAGAAAGTGATATTAGTAAGTAATTACTTTAAATTTTAAGAGTGAATTTAAAAATATTGTTACTAAGTAATTATTTCAAATTTCAAACATTTTTTCTTCTCTTTATTTTCAAACAAAACAAACATAAAACGCGAGTTGAACAGCAACAACTCACTAAACCACAATATCAATTGCATGCTAAATTATTCTTTTCCCTATCCCCCTAAAACTACCACTACTCTCGATTGATGATGCATCAAAACCGGGCACATCAGGCATTCATGCCCAATGAAGATAAAAATTTGAAGGACTACTAAGGTAGAAACAACCATGTGATCTTACAACTTCAGGAAAACGAACTCTTCAACAGCAGGAATTTCTCCAATCTTCTTCAAAGTTTCTTTCCTAGGTTGGTCGTCCACCCCAATTGCCATTACAGCTTGCTTCCGTGGAGCTATCCTTCCAACACTCATGAAGCTGACATTCACATTCTCCTGACCCAAAATGCTCCCTAACCTTTCCGATCATGCCTGGCTGATCTACCTGCCTGCAAAGTATAATGCTACCTTCCAAGCTCACGTCAACTTCAAAAGATCCAACCTTTGTCAAATGGGGGATGCCATCTTTCACTCGACCCTCAACCTTGATCTCCCCAGATTCTGATATGGCGCTAGCAAATCTGGATTCCACATTAGCAATCTGGACCTGGATGAATTCAAGTGGACTCTCAGGTGAGCCATCAAGAACAACTCTCTCCTCAGTGATCCTGAGTCCTCTTTGTTTGGCAGTGAAATCAGCATTAACCAAATTCACGAAAACATTGGATATGGGCTCAATCAGACCCTTGGTTATCATAGCACGAAGAATACGAGTGTCAAGATCATCAGGGGCTCTTGCAGAAGCATAAGTCACTTTCACTGTTTTTACGCCACTTCCTCCTGCTACCAACTGGACAGCCAGTCTCCCCAGCTTCTCCGCAAGGTCAACAAATGGTTTTAACTCTGTTAACACCTGCAGTCAGGAAGGAAATAGATGTTAAACTTAGCCCATTCTGTACCCAGGTTTGCATACTTGAGCCATATAGTAAATCAACTTTAATCCATGAATCACATGATATTATGATGTGCCTCAGAGTAGGTTGTTTACACATAAAAGCATGTTTGGGAATAAATTATTTTTAAGAATTTTTTTTTTTCAAAAGCTCTTTAAGTAAGATTTTGATTATAAATTATTTTGAGTATAAAATAAATTAATCCATATACACACTTAAAACTAGAACATTTAATCAACTCAGAATTTCAATATTAATGAGATATAGTCAAACCTGTATTCCCAAACAGCTGATTAATACTTATCCAGATGCAAGTTTTTCCCCATGCAAATGCTATCAAGGAAAAAGATAAGGGAGAGGGGCAATGGCAATAATACAAAGTAAAGTTATTTATTAAAAAAGAAAAAGGATAAAGATTCATTTTTAACAGTACCTCTGCGGGAACCATTGGTGCGTTGACTGCAGTAGCAGCAAGCTCCCCGTTCAACGCCCCAACAACAGCTTCTGCTATTTCAATAGCCACACCTTCCTGGTCATCATTTTCAAAGGTTATAAAACGATATAGTGACGAGAATAAAAGGTGATGCCCATAACCAATTGCTTGGACATACCTGGGCTTCCATGGTACTAGCACCAAGATGAGGTGTTGCAGTAACTTGCTCATGCAGAACCAACTTGCTGTCTTTGGGGGGTGGCTCCTCTGTGAAAACATCAAGTGCCGCCTGAAACAAAGAGACAAGATTATTTTTCTTCTTTTGGGTAGGAAGAGACAATTATTTACTTTCCTCTAAAGTGAACTATTAGTGCTTCCAAACACAAGATGGCAAGAACCTGAGCTACAATTCCAGCATCCAGTGCCCTAACAAGAGCATCCTCATCAATGACTCCTCCACGAGCAACATTGACTATTCGAACTCCTTTTTTCATCTTTGCAAAAGTCTCATCATTGAGAATCTTTGATGTAGCAGGAGTAAGAGGCATGTGCAAAGAGATGAAATCTGCAGTAGCAATGGCTTCATCAAAGCTCACAAGCTCCACACCAATTGCACGTGCACGATCTGCTGGAGCATATGGGTCATGTGCAATGACATGCATACCAAGCCCCTTGGCACGGCGAGCAACTTCAGTACCAACCTTCCCAAATCCCATGACAGCAAGTGTTTTCCCAACCAGGGAGACTCCCACATACTTATTTCGTTGCCATTTTCCTGTATTAACCATGATGAGGGTAAATCAAGTAGCATGAACTCTATTGACTAGAGTAAATAAAAACAGAACCAACAACATGAATTCACATAAAAGATTATAAGACAGTAAAAAAAAGAATATACGAGAATTATATCCAATATAAACGAATTAGATCTCAGCATAAGTACAAAAAGAGTCGGTCACTGAAATTTATATAACGGAAGAAAAATAAAAATTGCTCCTTTTAGCGGGAAATATTTAAGATTTGGTTCCGTCATAAGAAGATGAAGCGAGAGGGGTAACATCTAAAAATCACTTCCTGCTTTTGAAAGCAAAAGCATATTTTCCCCCTTCAAGCACTTCAGCATAGCAAACAGGAATGGACTCGAAGCATTCGTAAAGCACTCAAATTTCTTCATAAAAGCATCAAATCAAGCATACTTAATAATAGGATCTAAATCATCTATAACAAACAAGGTGTTCGATAAAATGCTGTTAAGAGTGACAAACCCCAAAATCGAACTCAGCAGTTAGTTCACTGACCAGCTTTCACGGACGCATCGGCTTGAGCAACGTTCCTAGCCATGGCGGCCAAGAGCGCGATCCCATGCTCAGCTGCTGCCACCGTGTTGGCCGTGGGGGCATTTACCACCAAGCAGCCATGCTCCGTAGCCGCCGCCAGATCCACATTATCAATTCCGACACCGGCTCTTCCCACCACCTTGAGCCTTCCGCCAGACGACTCGAACACCTCCCGGCTCACCTTGGTCCCGCTACGCACAATCAGCGCATCACACAGCGAGATCTTGGTGCAGAGCTCCTCGGGGCTCAAGTTGTAGGAGCAGTCAACATTAGCGAAGTCCTTTAGCAGCTTCAGCCCGGCTTCGCCGAGCTTCTCGGCGACAAGGATGGTGGGCTTGGCGTCGAGACCGGCGGAGACCAGCACTACGAGGGGCCGTACGGCGGGACCGCGGCGAGGGCGGAGAGAAACGGAGAAGGCAGAGGAGAGAGGGAGTTTGGAAGAGAGAGAAAGTGAGGGGCTCCTCGGCGATGGGATTCGAAGGGTTTGGGAAGCTGCGGTGGCCATTTACGGTGGCGGGCGAGGATCAAGCTGGGAACTTTGTAATTTGATTTCGGCAAAGTTGCTAATGAATACGAGAGGCAAGCGTGCAACGCAAACGAGAGGGCAGTGGGGCTTTTTTACAATTATAGGTGCGCTTCAGTGTTGGCAGTGGCAAGAATTCCACGCGCTGTTGGAGGCACTCAAGCACAGTAGGATAAAAAGTTTTTTTAAAGACACATTTAACTTATTTTAAATTTAAAATAATTTATAATTAAATTTTGTTAAAAAAATTTAAAAAAATATTTTTTAAAAATTAAGTTAAATCAAATATATTATTAATATCACTGTATTTCGAATAATAAATTTTATAATATAATTTTATTTATAAATTACATTTTTTATTTAAAAATTATAAAATAAAAATTAATATAATTTATAATTTTATAAAAATTTAATAAATTTTAATTAAGTTAGATTTAAAAATTTTATTAAAAATTAAAATATTTAGATGAATTTTAATAAATTTTATATAAATTTATTATTATATTTTTAATAAAAAAAATATAATAATTATATCATTATAAATATAAAAATATAAAATTTTTAAAATAAAATTATTTTAATTATTTTTTAATATATTTTAAATATAAAAATTAATTTCTAAATCAATTTAAATTATACATTTTAAAGTAAATTTTAAATATAAAAATTAATTTTTAATTTAATTTAATTTAATTTAATTTAATTTAATTTAACTCAACTAAACTTAATTCTAATTTTTATTATTCCAAACACACCTTATAAAAAAAATTTATGTTAAAAAATTAGTTATTTATTATTTAATTACATGTAAATTAATTTTTTAAATATTTATAAATTAAATTATTTTTTTTATTTTAAACATTTATCATAAAAATTAATAATTAATAAATATTTGACAATTATGTTAACCTTTAATCCTTAAAAAATAATACATATATCTCATGTATTTAAAATTAATTAACTATAGAATTGATTTAATTATTAATTTAATAGTTAATTAATCTCAATTATATAAAACTAACATTTTGAGTGACAATGTCGTATCTCTCAATTTGTATTTTTTTTATTTTTGTTTATATCAATATTTTTATAGATTAATTATAATTTTATTATTATTATAAATTAATTAGTTAAATTTAAATATTTTTATAAAAAAGTAAAATATATTTAAAATCAGTTTAAATAATGTATATGAAAAGAAAATAACTCTCTATATTTAAAATTAATTTTAATTATAAAATATAATATTTTATTTTTATTATTTTATATTTAATTAATTATTAATAAATTTTATGAAAAATTTAAAATTTAAAATCAAAGAAAAAAATTTCTTTTCTAATAGTTAAAGATATATGCAAATTGTATGACAACTATCATCACCCGAAAAAAAAAAAAAAGAAAGCAAAGTCAGAGTTTGGAGAGTTTATCACCATATACCATTCAGCGTCAACAAGCTCCAAAATGGGGCTTACACTGATGAGGTTTGGTAGGTAGGTAAGGGTCACCAGCAGGCAGTAGCCAGCCCAAGTCATTGCTGTGTGCGTGATGATGAGTTGGTACGGTCACAAATTGTAAAATTACTGAATAATTGAATAAGACAATGCATGTTTACCCAAAATTGGATTTTATTGAAGTTTGCCAAAACCAATTTTGATTTAGGTGCAAGTGACTCCTATAAAGTACAAACACATCATAAGTTATCTTGAATAATATGGATTGGACAGGGTTTTACATTATTGTGGGCAAGTGGAACAAAGATTAGATGGACTATTTGGTTTTACATTATTGTGGGAAAGTGGAACATAAATTAGACGGAGACAAAAGGGTTTTACATTATTTTTAATGGATTTATACCATCTCTTATTACATAATTATTATGTTAGAAAGATAGATATAAATTTTTTATATGTAAAAATTTATTATAATAAATTATAAATTTACTAAATATATTTAAATTTTTTTCTATCTTATCTCTATAATAAGATATTTTTATTATTTTAATAATAGAAGAAAATCTGGATTCATTTTTAATAGTTAATTAGTTTTAATGAATTGTATAATTTATGATAAGATTTTCTAATTATTGTGTTGGGGTCGCATGCATTTATCTCTAATGTGTTTGGACCTCAAAGTTCGACAAATTTCTTGTATATTTTGTTTGATCAAAGTTGGAAAGTTCTAATAGAGGCTTAAGCTCTTTCTTTTTGCTTTCCTATTATCTGCATTTTGTTAAAAAAAAATGAAGAAAATCAACGGGGAATTCATTCTTAATCGTTTTATTAAATTATCTTAGGAATATGTAACAAAATATTATATAAAATTATATATACTCATTCTTAATTATTTGCAGAGACATATAAAAACTTAACAAGAATATTACAGTATATTCACACCCAATAAAAATTCTGTACTGTAATATAGGACTAGGAGTAGAAGAAAACAAAATGTCGGACATCACGCTCCACTTGTCGCGTGTAATGATTACTTCAGAGTTCAGAGTTCAAATCCAACCAGATTATTCATCCACGTGGGACCCACTGGCATGGTGTTTGGTGAGGATGTGGAAGGAAATTTCGTCTTTGCTTCGTCAAAATACTAACCATAGATATACAGAATTTATCGCTCATTTTACATTATCGTTAAATTATATATAAATAAATTATTAAAAGAATTTAATTAAAATATTAATTATTTAAAAATTAAAAATATAATAAAATATAATTATATGATAATATAAAAATTTTATATTGATAATAAGTTAAAATTAAATTCTCAATATAAACATATTTTTCACTTTATGATATAATAATAATACTATTTAGATATTTTGTAGTTCAAGCTTAATATACAAATTAATAAAATCTAATGAAGTGTGCTAATTATTCAACAATAAGATTTAAGTTTGATAAATTAAAATCTTAATATAAATTTGTGATTGTTATTGTGTATTGTTCAAATTAAATAACTTTTTAAAAATAAAAGGCTTGTAAATAATTGTTTGCATAATTAAAATTTGTGTTATAAACGTTAATTATATCTTTTTATAAATAATGTTCCAAAACTTAAAACAAATTTATAACAACAAAAAATAATTATGCACGTTTATATATAATGAAGAAGGTAGTGGCTTAGTAGCATGTAATTACCAATGAGTCTCCCCGACACCGCAACCTAGCCAGTTTTCAGTAACAGTGAACATAATGTGCATTTCACGTAACCTAAGGTGGATCGTTGATTTTGATGAAAAAAAAGAAAAGGATTGAGGTTAATTATATTATGTGAATTACGTGACAACAATATTATGTTTAAGTAAGATTTCTCTTTTAATAATAAAAAATAAAAAATAGATAGTAGAATATAATTAATATTATATATTTTTATATAATATTTAAATAAGATATTAATAATATAATATTTTATTAAATAATTTTATTTAATATTAATTTTTTAATAAATAAAAATTAATTATTTATTTATATAATTAAAATTAAATAAAATTATATTTATCAAATAAATTATTATTTAATATCTTAATTAAATGTGAATAATATTTATTCTTTATATAATATATTAAACGAGGCACGCCAGCTCCTTTAAGTTTAAGCAGCCACTTTAACCATAAAATAATCATGCTGTTAAATCTGATTAATCAAGCCAGCCCAAGTTGAATTTATTAATCATAAATCAATTAAAATATATAAAAGTTAAAGCAGTCAATAAAAGAGTTCATGATAATAATCAAGAATTTTCACGATAAAAATAATAATAAAAATAATTCCACAACTGTTTATTCTTCGTATCAATGAAGGAATATCTCATTTCATATGCATCAATTATATTTGATTAATATATTTTGTTTTACTACATATATATTATTTTTAATAATTTTTATAATACTAAAATTTATGCATTATTTTATTTGTTTCCCCAAAATTTAAAGCGTTTCCGCAAATTGCAATGCACATATATATAATTATTTATTTATTTATCAAAACCCAATTTGAAAAGCCAGAATATCACACACAATGCTAATGCTAGTCGCAGTAAGCAGAACCCCACTCTTAAATTATTTTTAAAATTCTGATAACACCGTTGATATATAATTAGTTATAAAAAAATTTTAATATAAAGAATTGGTTGAAATTTGTTATTTGTTTTAATTATTTAGATTCAAATTTTAAATTAATATTAAAAATATTAATCTTTTAAATACACTAAATTAATATAATTTAATTTTAATTAATATAAAAGTTAATTAAAAATTATTATCGAAAAAGAAAGCTTTTAAAAAATCTACCATTTTAGAGCATATTCGTACAAATTTATGAGAATAAACTTTATGTCACACTCAAAAGAAGCATCAGTCAGGCAGGTTGGTTACAGACTCACCAACCTTTTATAGTTTTGTACACTGTCGTGTCACCCTTAACATATCACATCTCATAGATTGCAGTTTTTTTTTTCCTAAATAATTAATTAACTACTGTATTTTTTTAGGTTTAATTATAATTTTGATCTTTATTTTAACAAATAAATAATTTGATTTTTTTAAATAAATTATTTAATCATTTTATTTTTATTAAATGAAAAGTTTTAATCTCTCATATGTGTGCCATTAAAAATTAAATAAAAAATATTAATATAATATTAAAAAATAATTTTTATTTTAAATAAATAATTTAAATGTATTTAATATATATATAATTTTTTAAATAATTAAATTAACTTTAATAATAAGATTAATTTTTTATCAATCTTATTTTTATTAAAATTAATTTAAATATTTATAAAATCATATACATGTCATATGTATTTAAAATTACTTATTTAAAAATTAAAATTAATTTGTTAATGCCACGTTAATATTTTTTAGACAAAAATCCTATTTTGGTCTTCACAAATATTTTTATTCTTAATTTAATCTCTCATAAATTAATTGTTATAATTTAATCCTTCACAAATTAAAATTTACTTTAATTTAGTCCTTTCATTAACTCACAGTTAGTGAAATGAATGAAAATATAAGGTGGCACTATTAAAGTCTTACTTGGCATTATAATTAACATTTATATTTATTTTTTTATTTTTTTATCAACAAAACCCTACTTTCTCATTATTGGCTTAACTGAAACAATTATTCTCTTTTTCCCTAATTGGTAAAACCACCACTGCATTACTTTCGTGCACGTACCACCGCTGAATTGCATCATTGAGTTTTCTGTTTTGTGACTTCATTCAGAGGAGCAGGGACATTACCACTATATGTAAGATTTTATACTTCTTTTTTGGTTATAAATATACATGCTTTTCTTTTTCTTTGTTGTCGTTGTTTTCTTATTTTATTTCTGTGAGTACAAGAGATACCATAGGTAAAAAAAAAAAAAAAGTTACAAGGGATAATGTCGAATTGGCCAATTTGTTGATGACTGTCCTTTGTTTTCATTTTATAGCATTGACGCTCTTTCTCTCTCTCTCTCTCTCTCTCTCTCTCTCTATATATATATATATATATATATATATATATATATATAGATATGTAAAACAGTTAACTAAAAAAATGTATCTGGTTAGAAAAAACTAAAATATATGTTAAAATCACTCATTAAAATAGTGATAGAATTGTGATATGAATAATTTGATAAATTGTGAATTTTATGAGTAAATGACATGTTTCTCTATACAAACTGATAATGGATAGTGTGTTCCTAATTTATTCAAATAGAATAAAATGACAATAACTGATAATTCAAAGGGTGGATAAGATGAGTAGTTAGATTATAGTGAATTGACTAAATCGTTAGATTACAATAAAATAAAATAAATTAGTTTATAAAATAAAAAGACTAAATCGCTAGATTTGACTATAATAAAGAAACTTAAACTACAATTAAACCTATTTTTATTATAATGTTGTAAATTTTATTGTAAAATAAATAACTTTATTTGTTACTTCTTAATTCTTATTACACAAACTTACAACATTTGTGTATAAAAATAAAAATTTTAATTTTTTAAAAAATATGAGTTACTTAAGTCTTAAAAAAGTTACTCAAATTTATTATAAAACATAAAAAATATTATCTTATATCATATATGAATAATTTATAAATACATTTTTCTTAATGAATCATGGACGAGCATAATACAAGTATTTTTTTTTATATAAGCCATGAGTATCTTCGTAAGCCTAATCTCCACAAATTAAAAATAATAATAATATAGTTTAACTGTGATATGCGACTCCAAAAAAAAGTACCTCTTGTTTTGCATACGAAGTTGGAAGAATATTTTAGTATGAAGTTAGAAGAGTTATAAATTGACAAAAAAAAAGGAATTATAGATAAAGAAAAATTTTGTGGTAAATAGTAATAATCATGCGTAAGGATTAAAAATAATATATTAGATTCTCTAATTTATATAAAATTAGTTAGTTATTTTTTATAAACAAATAAGTTAGTTATTGAATTTTTATTTCTGTTATCCTCTTATTTTTTTAATCTAATATTTATGAATTTCTTGATTCAATCTCTAATTTTATAAACTTTTATAAGTTTTGACTTCATCTTTCTGATTTTCTAATTAATTTAATTTAATTTCAAATTATAAAACAATACTATATCGTCTTTTTTTTTATATAAGAATAAAAGTTTGAAACTTGTGATTATCTGGCCAACACGATGTGAGACGCTTAAGTTGCTAGACTTTTTAAATTGTGGGTCATTATTAATTAAGAATTTTATTTTTGCAAGAAAACATTTTATTTGGGGAGATTATTGTGATAAAGTAGGGCATTATTATCAATTTTCTCTTTAGACAATATCCATATTATAGAACTATACTAAGTAGATATTATGTCAAATGTAAGTTTTTGTTTTTTCTAATTATAAATAAGGTAGAAGGAAAATAATACGCCAAAATTCAGAAAAAAATCTAAAATTACAATCATATTAGACATTGTACGAATTATGGTAACAATAGTTATGAGTATTATTATCTCTGTAAGTGTATATTACAGTCATTTAGTAATATGCAATCTAGTTTTATATGTGTTTAAAGCTATTCTATTTGTTTCCTTATTCGTATATAACCTGTCAATAATCACTTAAATCAAAATTTCATGCAAAAAATAATTACGCCTATAATTTTCTGAAAATATTGTTTTAATAAAATTTGTGTATTTACTATATTTCTAAAATGTATCTATTTCTCGACTACTAGCAACGCTGTCTTAAGATATTTAGAACATTGGTAAAAATTTAAAAAGTTTATCAAAATTTGAAAACATAACATAATATTACTAATATTAAATCCATCAAATAATCCACTAACAAAAAGAACTGTTATTAAAATCAAAATGGACAGTTTGACTGGTTTAATAATGAATAAACTTAATCGGTTATAATTCAATTTTATAATTGAATTTATGATTAGATAAATTTAGACCAAGCAAAATCGATTAAAATTACTTGAATTAACTGGTTGAATTGCTTAAACTAGCATATTATTAATTTTTATTTAAAAATTCAACATTTTTTATGTTTTATAATTATTTCATGAATTTTTTTATTATTAAATATAAATTATTTTTATGATGTCATTTGATTCGATAAGATAGTTTAAAAAGTTAAGCTGATTGTATTTAAACTAAAAATCTCGCTAATTTCCTATTTGATAGGATTTCAATAACATTGCTATTAAGGGATTAATTTCTTCTATGAGTCCATATCTTCAACTTATTTGAACTAATTTCACAAATATTGATTAATTTAGGTTGTGTTTGTGCAGAGCGCAAATGCCCGTTTACCACATTAATCGTGGTTATGCCAAAAAATTTTATTGCAGAACCCAAACGCCCGTTTAACCACATTAATCATGGTTTTGCCCAAAAATTTTATGTTTGGTTGTTTTCAACCAAATCACCTTTGTCCCTAAAAACCCATTGAACTAAAAGCATTGCAATGAAGCTTCTGCATCGGCGTTGGGAATTTGACGGTGAGTTTGGATGCCTCCAACCTCCTTTTTTTTCACTTTTTCCTCCAGCAGTCACCTTTCTTGTTTTCTTATAGCAATTCTGTTTTGATTGTATAAAATGACTTTAAATTTATAAATTGAATCTTTTATAGGATAATAATCCAACTCTGTAGTTTAGTTATATTTTAAAATTACACTACACTATAATTTTTTTTGTTTATAATTGTAATTTAAAATTTAATTATATACTTGATATCTAATAATTATTTTTAATCTCGTGCATTTTATTGTCCATTACATAAAAATTTATTTTAAATGTGAGCTTTTAAATGAGTCATTATTTAAAAAATTAATTAATCATGCATGTTTTTATATTTTTAATAATATTAAAAAAATATGAACAACATCTACAAGTGAAACTCATATTTTTTTTATAATTACATATTTAAAAATAATTTTAATTATTATTATCAAAATAACATTAATTTTATTAAAATCATTTTTAAAATAAAATTTTTTAAATATAAATCACGTTATTATAAACTCACTCTTAATCAAAATTAAAATTATAAAATTAAATTATTTAATATTAAATTTATAAATGTCAAACCAAACACACATTTAATATAAAGAAGATTCTCAAAATAATATATACATATATCAAAAACTCCACATTCATTGCTTACATTTTTTAATTTAGACAAATCTCCACCGCACAATTAAAGAAAAATTATGATAAGTGATAAAAAAATAAAAAACCTTACTCAACCCACGCGTGAAATATGCATCTAATAATGGCAAATATCTTAAACCATGTCTTAAACACAGTGCAAATATCAGTTTCGACTGAAAATCCAAACAGGTCAGGTAACAAGTAATACAAGACATTTTCCACGGCAAAAGCTCAGAAAGAGTAAAGGAAATGAGAAACCTTAGAAAAATGGCTTAAAATGGGAGACATTTCCCAAATAGTTCACAGAGGAGATGCAGGGGTTGTTGAAGGAGCTGCAGCAAAATGGGTAAGATACGCCTCAGCCAGCATTTTACCCAATTGAATTTGAGACTCAGTGGTTAGGTGAAGATTATCTTCCTTCAATGCCAATCCCTTTGCATCCACGCAAATCACCTTTGGAAGATCAATCCCCTTCTGTGCCTCTCTCACTTCCTCCATGTACTCAGACCCTGATGCTATTGCAACCTGCATAGTTAAGCTCCAATTTTGAGGTTGTTTTGTTTCTCTACACCCAAATTAAAAAAGGGGAACTTGGTAATTTTCGAAACCTGGATTATTGGAAGCGAGCCCAAATTTAGGTCTTCACGAACATTGTGGATGAGCCTCTCCATGTTGACCCTGTAAGCCTCTGCGTCATGCTTACTCGACGTGTCACTCTCTCCTTGGTACCACAGCAACGCCTTGATTTCGCCCTTCTCTTCGCCCTTCACGCTCTCCTTGGCCCTCTTCACCATGTTTTCGTACAACTCCTCCCCGCGCTCCCACTCCTTTATGGCGGTGCCACCCACCGCGCAGGGGACTAGTCCCAACACCCCGCCCACGCGCCGCCTCACCGCGTTGGCGAAGGACATGCCGGGACCCACGCCGCATACTTTCCTGCTGTCAATGTCGGCGTGGAGGGGCTCGTGCGCTGGTTCCCATCGGTGGGCGGCGCTGAGGCGGAGGATGGCGGGGTCGGGGCGGCACTCGGGCGGAACGACGCCGTCCCAGTACTGTTGGGGGTTGTGGTGGTGGTTCTTGATCACCCCTCCACGACCGGCCATGTTGCTTTGGCCGGAGAGAATAAAGATCTGCTTTTTGGGTGGGTTCTGGTCTGCAACTGTGTTGTCTTCCATGGTTTCCACTTCCAACAAATTCGGGCTTCTGCCTTGAGTTGTCGACATGATTTTTGCTGCTGTAGACTGCACAGACAGAAATGAAGTTGTTGAGGCCCTGATGGCTTGCTTGAATCTCAAGTCCTTAACTGAAAAAGCACGTGTCTAGTGAGTGGGCCTGTAAACAGAAAAAAAAAAACCATGAGTGGGCCTAACAAATTAAAAAAATAAGTAAAATATATTATTTATTAATTTTATCATTTAGAGATTAATTTTATTAATTTATTCTATCAAATTTTAGATTCACAATAATTTAGTCTTTTTGATGAATTAAATTGATAAAACTAAAAAGAATAAAATTTATTAGTGACTTGAAACTTAAGGGACTAAATTGATAAAATTAATTTTTAAAGGACAAAATTAATAAATAATGTATCTTTTAAGAATTAAAAATAAATTATATTTTTAAAAAATTGATATTTTATTTAATTTTAATTTTTACTTATTATTACTGTAAAATTTGTTTATATTATTATTTGATTATATATTATTTAATATTTGATTTTTTTACATAATTATTTCTTATTTTAATTAATTTTTTTAATAATTTAAGACATTTGACAATTTATAATTAAATAATAATATAAAATTTTTACACTCATAATAAATTAAAATTAAAATCCTTTCGTTTGTCCTCGTTCAATAGTTTCATTTATTGGTACTATTAATGTTTTAAAAAAATATTTCTAACAATGGACCTATTGAAAAAGAGTTTTATTATTAGGGATTCGAATTTTTGATAGATTTTATACGGGATAACATGAATTCAAATTCATAATAAAACGATTCAATAAATATTCTTCCAAGTTTCACCTCTACTTCCTATCACTTACAATCTAATTAAAAATTCTATAGTGGAAAATGGCATATATGACAATGGCATTCAATTACAGAGAGATATGAAGAAACCAAAAAGGCAGATGCTCAAATTTATGGTACAGAAAATGTGAACTTACCATTCAATTAAGCTTAGCCTCATAATTTGTTTTTTAAGTAATGCCAAATTCTTTTAAACAATTGGTCAAATGAATTTTTTTCTTTATTATATATTGTTAGTGGTGGTGGGAGCCATTCAGTAATGCTTTCCTACTTTGGTTATAACTTATATGTGTGCACTTCTCAGTTAAAATTTTACTACACATACTTCCACATTCCCTATCTCGATTAACTTCCAAATAAAGTCTGCTTCTTCGATGTTTGGGTGACTTATAAGTCATTATTAGGCGTTAACAAACATTTTTCTGTGACTATCTTGAATAATCTTAAGCCCAATTTTGAGGCAAGCTCTCTCAATTTCGGTTTCTTCAGATTCCTTAAGTTTATCACAAACCCAACCCAATTAAACCACCTCCTCCTGCTGGGCTGCCACAGTTTTCATTCCCCTCTGTTTTTCTTCCAAGTTGGGCTTACTTATCATAAAAGAATATTGGGCCTATCAGGCCTAAATCCCCCACCCCCCCTCCCCCGACAAAAAAACAAAAAAAAAAGGCAAGATGTAAAACTTAATATTTTGTTTTGGTACGGTGTAAAATCCAAATTGAAGAAACTACTGTCAGCATGTTAAATTTAATTTTATATTGACTAATCACTATAATTAATTCTTTATTTCTTAAAGTTTAATTGTATAAAAAAACCCTAGTTAAAGATTCCCCCAGTAAAGTTCAAGAAAGACAAGATTCATATATATATCATATATATATATATATAAGTGAACATGCGCACACGACTAGTTTGTGGTGACATTATATTTAAGGCAGCTGATTGAGCTGGTCTCAACTGAATGAAGGCAGCTAAACCATTAAGATTCACCGAGAAACCAAACCCATCAATGTACACTCCATGTCTATGTGAACTTATCATCAATTTGCTGACATTATTTTATTTCCTTGTCCTCAATATAAAGGGTTTAGTTGGAAACCACATGTAATAATGTTTGAATTATTGGCAGTAAAACCAGCAAGCAACAGTCCGTTGTACCAGGGGGAGATGAACATATTACGGGAGAAAATACTGCGAATTTTAATTTTACTAATTTTTGAAAGATAGAGTGAGACAACAAAACGTTTTTTCTTTTTGTTAATCTCTTCATTCCCATATAAATAACTTGCTTTTGATTATATTTTATTTTATATGTGCACATGCTAATTCAAAAACCATCTTAATAAAACAAAATTTGCAGATTCTACATTACATATAGAGACTTGAGATCAGATCTACACTGCCTAACATTTTCTGGAACAAAAATTATTATGTATTTGACTTAAGTCTTATATTATCTAATTTTAAAAAATTTATGAAGAGTTATTTGTTTAAATAAATCTTTATTTATTGAAATAAAATATTATTTAATAAAAATCTAAATATTTAAAAAAAATTATAATTAAATTATTAAGTGATTAATATTTATAAAAAAAGTTATAATTTTATTTATGTAAAAATTATAATTTAATATTTTATTAATAAATATTTTTATTTTTTAAAAAAATTATGAATATAAATTAAAAATGTCAAATTATATTAAATATTTATATTTATATTATATTATATTTTCTTTCTTTTTACGTGTTTATTGTAAGTCCAATTGCTGCTTAACAGAAATTAAAGGCACTTTTAAAAAAAAAATAAAAATTGGAGGCACTTAACCCCTCATCATTCATATGTACGACCAAACAACCAAAAGTAAAAGTAATTGTCAGCAACTGCGGCCATGCTCACAACCAAAGGTACCTTATGCAGACAAGGGATTCTGTTAACCTGGTCAAACTCACAATCATTACTTTCTGCCATAAGCAAACACTTCTCTAATCTCTTCACTTCTTCATGAAAATTCAAGTCAACAAAAGGCGAAAAAAGCTAAGCACTTTAATCTAAAAATTGGGTCCCAAATACATCATTATTACGAGGAATTAATGGCAGCAGCAGTGATCTTCTCCAAGATTTGTAGAGCCTCTTTCATGGACGGTCTCTTTTGGGGGACAACAGAGGCACAACTAAGCCATAACTTGAAGCACGCCAAGATGGCATTTTCTCTGCCTTCCATCTCAGACTTGACACCCACGTCAGCCATCATCAAGACCCGGTTCTTCTCCTCTTCCACCGAACCGGCTGCAGGCCACTGGTCCAACTCCCGGTCTGAGAAAACCCTTCCAGTGAGAAGCTCCAGCAAGACAATGCCAAATGAATACACGTCCCACTTGGGGTTGGGGTTGATGTTTTGCAGCGACTCTGGTGCTTGGTATGGCAATTGGCTCCAACTGGACGATGATCCCATTGTGGCATAGGGGTTCGCACCAATGGGGAGTTCTTGTTGGCCTCGTTGGTTCACCATTACTTGCCGAGCCGAACCGTTTGCTCTCTGGTTGTTGTCGCTCAGGAGGAGCCGGTCGAGCCCAAAATCGCTGATGATGGGTTCCATGTCTGAGTTTAACAGGATGTTGCTGGGTTTAACGTTGCCATGCACGTGTTTCTTCTCATGAATGAAGGCCAAGCCTCGCGCAACCCCTTTTGCTATCTTCAACCGCACCTCCAGGGGCAGGTTAAAAGGGGATGACGCCCCTGCTCTTCCTGAAAAAAATCCATCAATAACACAAGTAATTTATCAAATGATTTAATTCAAAGAGAAAAAATTTGGTTAAAAAATTATGAACATTAATGATTAATGCAAAGCAAATTGTAGAGACGAAAACGCAGAGTTCTGTGATCATAATTAAGCTGCAGAGTAGGAGGCAGAGGGAACTTACTGTAACCGATGCTAGCGAGGCTGCCATTGGAAACATAGTCACAGATTAGAAGCTTCTCCTCTTCTCCCCAGCAGAACCCGCGAACCTTAACCAAATTGAGGTGGCGAAGCTTAGCAATGGCCCTCACTTGGTTCTCAAAGTCCTTCATCCTCTCAATCCTGCATTCACCAATCCTTCTGACAGCATAGGCTCTCCCATCCTCAAGCACTGCCTTGTACACGATGCTCACGCGGCTTGTTCCCAAGATATACGCAGAGGCCTTGAGCAAAGTCTCCAGCTCGAGACTCGTCTCTCCGTCCACGGTCACGAGAGTGCCTTCTTTTGGAAGGTTCCCGTTTTGGTTCGTGATGTCCATCGCGGTGGCGTTGTTCTCGTGGTCACTGTCGGAGCTGGTCGCTTCTGAAGTCTCTTCTTCTTTAATTGTCAAGCAGGAGCAGGGAAGCGAGGGTGTTCTGACATCTGGGTCTTGTTTTGCGACAGTTTCCTCTTTCTTTTCCGAGTTCGAAGCAGCAGCGTTATCAGTGGTTGGTTTTGGATCTCTCCTCTTTCTTTGTTGGTAGACGAAAAGAATGAGCAGGGCCAAAACGGCCATGCCAGCCAAGTCTCCCACCACGATGGCTGCTATGGTAGCAGGTTTTAGGCCACTTGGCGACGCATTCTGAGTCCCACCGGGGCTTCCTGTCGCGTTTGTTGCTGGCCTCGTGTCAATATTTTTCGGTATGGCTGCAATTGCTGGTGACGAAGTACTGGTGACATTGGGTGGAGCAGACAGAGTAGACGGAATAGAACATAGAATCTTCAGAGGCTTCCCGCACAGATCAGCATTCCCAGATAGCAACTCTGTTTTCTGGTTGAGCAAAGCCAGAGACTGTGGTATCGGCCCAGTCAGATTGTTGAACGAGAGATCAATTGTGGTGTTTCCAGGAATCTGTTTTGCAAATGCTGGTGGGATTGCTCCTGAAATCTTGTTGTAAGAGAGATTCAAGTACCGCAAACTTTCGCCGCCAAAGTCATCTGGCAGAGAACCGTTGAGCAAATTCGAGGACAGATCCAAAATTTCAACAGAGTTGAACCCACTTGGGACTCTGCCAGAAAAATAGTTACTCCTCAGAGAAACAACAGTTAGATTCTCCAAACCAGTGAGATTTTCCGGGATCAACCCAGCAAAGGCGTTGTCAGAAAGGTTGAGAAGTTGAAGACTTGTCAATTCGCCAATCAATTCAGGTAGCTCGCCTGTGATGACGTTGTTTGATAGAGAAAGCACTTGAAGCTCAGAAGAGTTGAAGATAGAATTGGGTAGAGACCCATTAAGGAAATTGTTGGAGAGATCGAGATGGCGAAGGTGCTGGATCATGCCGAGGTCTTCAGCGATCGAACCCAGAAGCTGGCTGTTGGGAAGGACCAAGCTAGTCACTCTGAACATGTCAGGGGTACCGGGGGTTCCAATTTCTGTGCACGTAACTCCATTCCACGAACAAGGGGATTGGTCATCGTAGTTCCAGCTCTCTAAGACTGATAGTGGGTCGCTGAGGATGGAGTATTTGAAGGAAAGTAAGAGAACCCCATCAGAGTTAAGAGCAACTGATTGGAGTAGCAGAAGAAGAAATGATGAAACTCTCCACCACAAATGGAGATTCTGGGAGTTAAGGCTCATGATTCCCTGAGAGGATACAACATATTGGCAACTAGAAGTTCATGGTGTAGAAAAAGAGCTTGGAGCTAGCTAGGATGGAGATTGGAGAACAAGAGACAAAGAAGAAAAGGGAGATGGTTACCAACTACAACTTGTTTGTTCTGTTCACCAAATCTTAGATGCTCGGATGGGGTGGGGGGCGTGGTCAAGCAGCAGGGTGGGCGATAGAGAATTAATGAAAAAACCTTTTCGGGTGCGCCTAGGGTGTGTTGAGTATAACAGACAAACAGGTTGTAACAGGACGAAAATGATTAATCGGTACAAAGAAAATAAAGGACGAGTTGGATTGAGTTGTAGAGGGAAAGTGGTAGCAGAAAGCAGAGATAACTCTCTTGCTCAGTGCAGTTGATAACGATGAACTGAACCTAACTGAAGGAAAGATAATAAAAGTGAGTTATACGGTACTGCTGTGCCAACTCTCTCTGTCAAGGTTAAAAGACAAAATTTTCTGTAGACATAATTGGCAAATACAACAGAGAGGAATCTAATTGGTGCTACAAGACACCCAAGTGAGTTGGAGCCCATAACATGTAGCAGAGCATCTGGAGAGTCCACCCACTTCACCCCCCCGTGAATTTGAGTATTGACCATTCCCAACATCTACCGTGGGTGAAAATTGGACCAAGTTTTAGGAACTGTATGTATGTAAATTTCTTTTTTCTTATATGATAAAAGTGATGTGCAACGGTCGTTTCATTTATTAGCAGGGTCTAGGTGTACAATTGCTTTTATTTTTGGCTTTAGAATAAGGTACTTCTCTCTCACTTGTAAATAAAATGTGGGCAAACTAGAGTTGTGATTTTTTCTTGTTCAGTAACGGTTACAGTGATTCAACAAGAAGCAGAATGCAATTCATGGCAAAATGGATCACTGAATTCCTTACAGAAAGGGCATATGGACAACAAGCTCAAGCCATGGGAACTGAAGGGGTTGGGGTGGCTGTTTTGTTTTTCTGTTTATGCTTGTTCCTGTCATGACCAAAAACAATTGGGGGGTTGGGACAATGAGGCAGAAGTGGGATCAGCAGTAGTTAGTGACTACAAATAAATTGTAAATATTCAGCACCAAACTCGCTAATCGCCATTCGGACACACGTGCTTTTCTGAATTGATGTGTGCAGTTTTACTAGATCGGATCACGGGTGTGAACTGTGTGGAAAAGGACAACATTTCCCCAATCAGTATCACCACAAGAAAAGGCCATTGATGGCTATAGTAAATGGGGAGGTGTACATGTTTCTGTGACTTCACAGATTTCTACTTCAACTCCTATTAAACTAATGGCAACCGCCCTGGTCATCCTCTACCTTTTTTCAATTTCCTGACTAATGGTCATTGAAGGCTTCAAAAAGCATGCCATGGATCCTAACTCCTGCACTAAAGTTATTTTAATTGGGGAAATCATGAATTTAGGTCTACCTGCTTTCTGAGCTGGCCACAGTTTTAAGTGGGCAAACTTCATAGCCCCGAGTGAACAAAAATCTTAATTCTTCAACAGGGAAGCATAAAATCCAAATCCCAAAGTCCCCCTTTTTTTTAATCTCAGTCACGAGGTTACATAGTTGTTTTAACTCCTGTAAGACACATTAATATATGCATATGTATGTGTGTGTGTGTGTGTGCATGAGAAGATATATATGTTATTCATGTATATATATATATATATATATGAGAAGATAAATTTGTTATTCATGAGTATGCTTGTAATTTCTGAAAAGTGACAAAACTCACATGAGATTTAACCTTTTCCAAGACTAGGAGCAAGTGATATTAGACAAATGCGGCACTGTTCAGGTGATTCTTTCATTCCATCTGAACACACTAATAGTTGAGCTTGGATGGCCTAAATTCTCAGGACACATTTCCTGATTTCAATAAGTAGGCGAAAAAGCCTTGCTTGCAGATGCAGTACCATCTGGTAAGAGAATGTGGGCGAAGGTTAACACAACTATTTCTATGACCAGACAACTATTTATCATTTTAAAAGATAGCCACTTGTTGGGCCTGCCGTGTCTCTCTTTTCAGAGGATCACTGGACCAAGAGCTTATCCACTTGAGGAGGAGTTTTGCAAGTAAAGAAGTGAGATGTATAATTACAAGGAGGAACTAAATCACTATTTTAAAAT
The DNA here is from genome assembly GCA_019955255.1 of Castanospermum australe. Classification (NCBI taxonomy): domain Eukaryota; kingdom Viridiplantae; phylum Streptophyta; class Magnoliopsida; order Fabales; family Fabaceae; genus Castanospermum; species Castanospermum australe. Next base: position 534,353 of record NSJW01000470.1, read on the forward strand.
GGTTAATAAAATTGAATAATTCCTTTAAATAGTTATTTTATTTGGTCTGTTGTAATGAAAATACTAACTTTGTCCATAGATACAAGTCTCATAAAATTATAATCTATGATATCAAAAGGGTAATCATGATGTTGGATTTTGTATTCTTTTTTCTACGCAGAACTTGGAGAACAAATTGCTGATGCAACAGTGAACAGAGATTTGAGAACTTATGATATATCAGTAATCAGGCTTGTGGATTGGAACTATTTCAGTTCACAAGCATTATTATGCAGGGGAAAGTTTCTTTCAGCTATGATTGTGATAACTCATGCAATGGAAGACAAAAGAATTGCATGCCCTTCCAAACAGTTGAGAACAGGACAGCTTACAAGGAGCAATGGTCCCAGAAGGGAAGCCAAGAGATTCAGTCTGTGAAAAGCCTCAATCGGTCTTATGGACTGTATGAATTCAATGTGGCAAAAAATGGTGACCATATTCTCTTCAACAGGACAAAAAATCATTCGAAACGCCCCAAAAAATAAAAAAAGAATTCTATCAGGTAATGTAGGGTGCAGATGCAAGCTAGTGTCATAGCAAAACTGCAAAAGTGATGCGCTTGGAATCATATGAAATATTGAGAGATTCACGCATGCGATTTCTGTGGTGAATACGTGTTTTGGGACCTAAACTGTTGTCCTATTTAACAAAGAATAAAATAAGCAAAGGACTAATTGAGACAAGCATTCCAAGTTTTTGCGCAAGAACACCCTACTGTCCTCCATGTATGGAAACCTTAACTTCTCATGGCTTGATAGGCTTTCAAATATAGAGCACTCTACTAAGGTTTTGTAACCTTAGTAAGAAGTCTCCTAAGTAAGTAGAGCATAGAGTGTCTTGAAAGATTTCTCTTGAAGCCGTAAAGAGCTACATCATTACTACTCTACTAACTTAACAAACCATCGTCACCATATCTAATCCTATGATAACTCACTTGACACACATCAACCTGAAGCCCTTTTTATCACTTGACGTGCATAGCTTGTCAACCCACTTGGGTTTGAAGTGCTGCAAGGAGAAGGTGCTCTCTAAGAAAATGTAGTTGCGTATTTAGTGTCTTGCAAAGCATCTTTCCACTTGGATGACAACTTGACGACCTAAAAAAAATAGTTCTCCTCACATATAAATAGCCTTACAAGTCATTCAGAAAATCCCAAGTGACCAACATTATCAAAGAGCAGGAACTAGCCACGGGTCCGGAGATTTCAAGGCAACCGAATTGCTACTGAACTACTTAAGCCTAATCCACACCTACTTCTTCAAAATTCTCAATCCCTTAACCTCTTGCTTCTTCTAACCATTTAAAGAACAAGTGCCTAGAAACACAAATCTAAATTGAGATCCAAACACAAGCCCAGAAACACCTTTGTCCCAACCCAACGAGGGAGTCATTCATAATTCATTAGCTTTCTTCAAAGGCTTCCAGTTACAGAGACACTCCACAATTGTCCTGGTTGTACTTAACTGGCATTTCACCAAGTTCTCTCACTGAACCCTAACGACTAAGTTTCCTTATGCATGTCTGTTGGGGATACTCACCAACCCATCCAAACTCACATCCTAGAACAATACGAGAGCACATGATAGCTCGTTTTATGATACCAGTGTTAGACTTGTCTTGATTGAATTTTGGTTTGTTAAAATATGTTAGATGCGTAGCTAAGTAATTTGTTAATACTCACTTGAGTGACTTATTTATATTTTAGGTTAATATATAATCACTTGTGTATTTATAGACTTTGAACATATGTAAAAATCATAACGTTAATTTTAAAGTATAAATACATGTTTAATTTGGTAACGCTTAATTTTAAAAAAAAATTACTTTTTTTTAAAATAATTTTTCAATAAAATTTTGATTATGAGATATTTTGAGTATAAAATAAGTTAATCTAAATTTGCACTAAAGTCTATAAACTAATTTGTGAGAGGTCAATTAAGTTAACAAGTAAATTAATAACATAAGGCTAAGCCATTTCTTCTATCTACACAATTGTAAGACTCTTCATTTCAGTAGAAGAGTTTTTGTGACAATAAAGGAGGAGTAAAAGAGTGAATTTTACGATGTACGCATTATACGAAATTAATTTTAGATTCAAAGACATAACTAGTAAAGATATGTGACTTCATAAATTTATATATACTTAAGAGATTCTAAATTGAGTGAGCCATTAAATAAGAACTGACGATAGCTTGCCTAGACTAGAGTGACACTAAATAATTGACAATAGCATGGGGGAAAATTTATATTTCTTTTAGTGGAATGAAAAAGTTGCACGCAAAGAAATGGTAAATATTGTCTCATCATATTTAATTAGAGGTATATAAGAAACAAAGAAAGGGATGGTGGTGCGTGCAGTAAAATTCCAAACCCCACCTTGCTTTGCTCAAAGTTTTTTAAAGGGATTGCTTTCATTTATCCATCTATCATCCATGCTCAAAGTAGTTCAAAGGAATAGCAGGCTGTACCCACCTTTAAATCCACTTGCCTCTTCTACTTTTCTCTTTAGGTCATCTCGCTCTTTCTTTCGGTACTAATGCTACATTTTGTTTCTTTTTTGTTCTTCCTCATCACCACCCGTTGAACCATTAAACTACACGTATTATCACCATTAATGACGACACTGCCTCATCACATGTTTGCCTATGTATGACCAAAGCACAAATGCAAAAAATAAACTTTGGCTAGTCGAAGACAAAAGAACCTTGGTGGACAAGTCACTTTTTTGAAAGAAGTAGGCCTCGTGGCCCTGTGGAATCTCTTTCTGTTTTCCTAATTATCTAAAATAACCCAATAGAATCCTATACCAAATTCTTTTTTTTTTAATTAAATTGATACGCTTGCTTAAGTGAAACAAAACATTCCAGTGGTTATTTAGAGTAATTAATACTTCCTTCACACTGGATGAACTCCACTTACCTGTGTGTGATTTACTTATGTCAGTTTTATGATCCTAATCAAACATTTTTTTCCTAATCAAATATGAAATGTGTAATTTGCTTTTTTACTAATTATGGTTATGTTATACCCATTATGGAAAAGTTTTGGGCTTTGGTGGTGTGGTCTTCTGTCAACACTTGAGCAATAATATATCGCTGGTCTTGTGTTCAGTGGATGAAGCCTACGGGCCACGTTTGCCGTTTTTGGTCAGTAACCATGGTCCAGTGAAAAAAAAGGAGAAACGGCCAAGAAAAGCCCAATCATATACTTGGGCCTGCATCCACCGCCCATTAGCGGCTCCGAATTCAAAAGCCTGTGCGAAGCCGAGACAACAGAAGACGGGCAAACACCGGCGGAGGCAACGGCTTCTCTTTCTCTTCTCTTGTTGCGGTAGCAACAGTAATGCAAACGCTACTTCTGCCAGCAGCTCGCGCCGGCAGTTTCACGGCGGCGCCGGCGCCTGCGGTTACGTCGTCAGCCTCCTCCGGCTTCGTTCCTCGGCTCCCGCGACCAATTCGCCGGCTGAATTCCTTGCCCTCACTCTCTCTCCCTCCTTTCAAACATTTTCCGTCCCTGACCCCTTCGTCTTCCTCTTTCGATGCTTTCATTGGTGGTCGACCAAGGAAGCTTCTTTTCTCTGCAAGCGCTTCTTCCCAGGTTTCTTCAGCTTTCGCTTCCTCCAACGATGAGTCAGAAAAAGCAAAACTTGATCAGGTATCCTCTCTCTATCATCACCCCCTTTCTCTCTCTACCCCTCTCATGAATGTGGGTTTCTGAATTCCTCAAGCGTGTTCAGCTAGTTCGCTGCTGGGAGGTTCTAGATTATTGGACCACCGAGTTGAATTCCTTTCTAGGGTTCGCCGTAGTCTAAGTTGGTGCATTTGGAAATGCAATGGCAATAGTTGTGTGACGATATCAGTTGTTGTTGTTGTTGTTGTGATTTGGGTGCTGCAGGTCTCAAAGAGGTTAGAGAAGACTGCGAGGTATTTCAAGCGTTTGGGTAGTTTAGGATTTTGGGGTCAGCTAGTCTGCACCGTGGTGGCAGCCGTCATACTGTCGTTCTCGGTTGTTGTCACTGGCAAGATCACATCGCCGGCTACTTTTTATGCTACTGCTGGTGGGGTAGCGGCTGCGTTCGTTTCTGTGTTTTGGTCGTTTGGATATATTCGGCTATCTGATAAGCTTCGAAGAACTGCTAATCAGCCTACCAAGGTGCGTTTTTTTTTTTTTTTCTTTTAATATGAATCTTGAATCATGAATGGTGTTGACTGAGATATGTTTGAATTATTTAGGATTCAACACACTTCCTGCTGTATTTAGTTTTTGTGAATGAGTGCCACCAATTTCAATGGCACTCAATTATGATATAAAATAATTTCAAATCAACTTGTTCAGGGATCTTTTTAGCATTAAGTATTAGGATTTAATTTTGGCATTTGGGTCAATGCCTTCCCTCATGAATTATTTTGACTAACCTGGGATATACTTAATAAGGCATATATTTAAGATGCTGAAGTAAGGGTTGTTATTTTTCTTATATCGTTTATAAATTTGAGTTGCAGAGGGAATATTGCACGATCATTCTTTTTATCTTTCCAAAATTCTGATGTCAGTCCTGCCAATGGGCTTCAAGGCATTTTACTTTAGGTATTTGTCACATTCTCCTCTTTTAAAGAGTAAAGAAGGAATAAAGAAGAAAGACAGAAAGGAAAACCTAAGAAGAAGTTATAGCCTTTACTTAGATCTACTGAGTGGATATATCAGTACCTAACTTTATTAGCTTACATGCTTTCAACGTTCTTTTAGAGTTTATTTCCAATTAACCTTCTTTCCGCTTGATTCACAATAATATGCATCCCAATTCCCAATACTATCATAGTTTGTGACTAGTGTTGAGCTACATGAGGCTGCTGGGAGTATCATTGACATGGAGTTTGTTGTTTTCAAGAGATCATGGGTTATAAATCTTTTAGATGAATTTTCCTAGTGAGCTAAATGCAATACTTAATTATTCTCATCATCTTCATCATTTTAATGTGAAATGAGTGTAAATGATTGACTTTGAAGTGTTTCACAAAAGACATGATAGATCTTCAACGAAACATTTGACTGATATTTATCATCTTATATGATCATGATCTCATTCATATACTTTGTTGACATGACAAGGGTTCTCTCAGGATTCTTGTCAAAATATGGTAATGTTTAGTGGTCTTATCCATTTAGTGAGTTTTTGCCAGATAGCTTCACCTTTTACTTGTGCTTTCAGGCACCCCCTCGCGCTGATGTAGTGAAAAGCTTGAAAAATGGTATAGTAGTGAACCTCTTGGGAATGGGTGCTGCTATTCTTGGGATGCAAGCCACAGTTGGATTGTTGGTTGCAAAGGCTCTCACTTCCTCGGCCAACCCATATTATCAGGGAATCTCTTCTGGTTACAGTCCCGTTCTTGCATTGGATGTATATTTGGTGCAGGTAAAATATGTTCAATCTAAAGTCTCCTTTCTAGGGATGAAATTTTAGTTTATTACCTTCTGGGGTTTATAATCAAGCTAGATTGTGAAATTTTAGACTAATTTATTGTTTTTATCAATGTTACTCTAATTAGTTTCCTCTCTTCCCTATGTTCTGCAAACATTTATCTGCATAGTTATTCAAAAACTTCTTATCCTCTTGTAAGACTTGGTCTCAACTTCTTGGAAGTTTTGGGTTTTCATATTGGGCTTCCACTTAATGGCCTTCTTTTTTCCATCCAGAACGACAGCTCTATCAGTATGGTTCTTTAGCATCTGACATTGTCTTTCTTCACCATGTAAAATAAATAAATAAGAAATTAGGGAACATGTATTGACTACTGTTATATGGGGGCTGAAGCATGGGTTGGTGGAGTGGTGGAGCTTAATTTGACAATAGGATTGAGAGCAGAAATAACAGAACTCTCGTAATGTAAAGAACCTTTCACAGTTCTCTAGTATGAGAAACATATAAGAGGGCATATGAATTGCAAATGACTTCTGATAATAGGAAAAGCTATGACTTTGAGAATCAAACTTTCAGTCTCTGCTGTTTAGCAATGTATGAAAATTCCTAGCTGACATAACTCATATTCTTTGAATTTGTTGGTGGACTTATTGTGAATTGTTTAACTCCATTTTCCTTGTAATGAGTGACAGAAGGTTTTTTTAATGTTGTATTCCCATTTATCAGCTACAATTTGCTGCGTGTAAGTAACATTTTGATTTTGTTGGATACAACATATTTTCATCAGCAATAGCAATGTCTGACTGCTAGGTGCCAGTAATTTGTGATTCTCCTTCTGTCATCAGGAAACTTTAAGAGACACCTTTAAGTTGGTAGAATGAGTACTGCTATTAAACATTTGTTATCCTTGTTTGATTTATAGGCTTCAGCAAACACTATTCTTTCTCATTTCCTTGGGCTTGTTTCCTCGCTGGAGTTGTTGCGATCTGTCACATTACCCCCTTCCGATGCTATTCCAATTCCCAAGCTTGCATGAGGCAAGACAAGTATGATGAATCACACACACACAAACACAAAAAAATGCATATTCATTTCTAGTGGTTGTTTTCTTAATGAATTGTGTTCAGCCTTGTTACAGCATTATAAGGCCCTCTTCCTAGGCGATTGATGACAATAATGCTAATAAGCATGATAACACATCAACAATTCAAGATCCATGGGCTGTTTATTACAATGGTGGGGGTATGCCGCACTGCCCACAGCTTGGATGTGTTTGGATTCCTGCATTATCATAGCTTGTCAACAGTGAGTGTCGATAGGAAAAATTCCAAAGTGCAACTCATTAAATGATTGTATCATTAGACCTGTCGTGCCACATCCAGATTTTTGTTTGTTTGTTTTTCAAAATACTGGCTAGCTTGCCTGTCTGTTTGACAGTCTGAGGTGGGGAGTTTTTATCTAAGGAACAAGGTTTATCCTGTTAGGGTCCGGAAGGACAAGGATTCTTGCTCGTAATTTTGCATTTGAATCACTTTTTATTATACATCAAAATCTTGTACAGGATTGGTTTTGGTTCATGTGCAGGATTCACATACTCATGGGTTTGAAGTGTTCTAAAAATGGCGAAGAGAAATAACGTGTAAAAAGTTTCAGGACTAAGAAATGCTATGTATGGAACTATTTTATTCCGAAGTTTCACTCCATGATAAAGATGCTACACACAAAAGGTCACAACACAGTTTGCACTATTAGATTTATCTCTGGATTTGTGTAGGGTTATAACAGCAATTTTCTTTTTAGGCATTGCCTATGTTGTTATCCCTCTCCACAGATTGAGAAATACTTGGTAAGACATCCATTTAAGATGATAAATTATGGTACCCCCACCTGTTACTTGTGCCTTCATTCAGCCCCCTCGTCCTGAGGTTGTGAAAAGCTTGAAAATGGTATAGGTGGATATTTTGGGGTTGGGTATTATTTCTACCATTGCCTTACCCGTGCATCCTTGTTTATGGGCTTCTACTCATCATATGAAAAAATCCCACCATAAAAAAATTATTTATTTTAGTATAATTACCATTAAATATTAATGAGTAACATCGAACTCGAAACAGATATAATAATTTATCATAATTTACTATACCTGCTTATGTCAAATTTTGAAATACTTCTTCAAATATTATATAGATAATTATTATTTCTTATCACAAATTAATATTTTTAATTCTTTTTTACTCTATCCTCCACATAACATGAAAAAGAAATTATACTAGGCACTTGTTGATAAGCAAATTTGTATTAGATAGAGTAAGAGTCACGTAAAAATTAAGACCCTGTGTCCTATGTTGCCATAACGTTTGTTTTTATCTTAAAAGTTTTAAGTTTCTTGTTTCGTGGGATATGTTAAGTCATGCACAAATTTCAATTCAATTTCTTGTATATGTGAGCGTGATACGTGACTCGACAGCTTCCTCTCTATCCTGTGATCACCACACAAACTTGCATTCTTGATGTAATTAACAATCTGTATTCTCTTGCAAGACATGGTCTTAACACAGCTTCACGGCTTAGATCTTTTGAGTTTTTATCTTGGACTTCCACTTAATAGGCATCTCTATGCCATTGTTAGAACACTATACTTTTAAGGTGACGGAGTTGTATTCCCAGGTCAAAAAAAGGAACTGGTTTTTTTGGGGCTTAGGATATGCTGCACTGTGCATAACATTTATATATATCTTTCACGTCAATTGAAAAAAGAAAACCTTTTATCCAAAAAATAATAATAGAAAAAGGAAAACCACTGTTTTGGTAGCGTATCGCATTTGGACTCAATTCAGAAAGACAAGCCACGGTCAATAATAGTACAAATTAGCAAACATATTGGCAGCAAGCACATAGTAACCTTTGGTTGGGACAAGGGAACAATGCCGAGGCAGTGGCAAGACATTTAGTTTACCTTTCTCATTCCCAGTGCTGCATTTCTACTTCGGAGCATAAAAAGACGACAGCGAAAGTATACGTAGTGGTAATTAAACACTTTCGGAAATATATCATATAACCAACCCCAATCAAAATCATTTTGTGGACTAAAACCATGCCATGTTACAATCCTAAAGAAACAAAGAGATATGCAAGTTCTCCATGTCCTTTCTTTCTTGCTTTCTTTTTTCCGTTTTTTTCCTCTCATAATCTAGTCGAAAGTGAAGCATAACAAGGGTAACATACCCGTTGATCAAAATTCATAGAAAGCATCACCCAACTGGTACATAGAAAATCAGAAGAGAATAATCACCTATGTTTAAGCTGCTGGTTAATCCTGCTTCTGAAGAATTACCATACCATCTAACTATCATTAAAACAGCGACAGCATTCCAGCAAAAAGAAAACTTCAAGCACTTGATATGTTAAGCACCCATTTGTACACCCCTAACTAGACTTCACTTGTCCATTTGCACCCTGAATTTCAACCAAGAGAAGAAATTAACTCAAAAATCCAAGTGAACCATTTTAAGGTTTTTTTAAATGATGACAAAACGTTCTATATTACTCAGAAAACTCAAAATCAAATGATTAGAAATATCACAGTTATTTATTTATTTTTTTTCAAAGTGTCCATATAAAACATCTATTGTATTTGGTGTTATCAAAGGTAACTGAAAATTGCACATATATCATATTTTGTAGTGTTAAACATATAACTACCAAAAAATACCAAATTAGACAATCACATGCACACCATTCATATCCCATAATAACTAGTTATTTCAGTTTCATGGTAGATAATTTCTATGATTACTTTTAAATTGCCATGGAAACTTATCAAAAGCTAAGATAAGAGAACAGCACATGTTACTAGCAAACATAAACAGGAATAAATGTGAAATTGGGGGGAGTAGGGAACAAATGACAGTACCAACCCTCAGATATATCTTTTCTTAAACCTTGCATAAGTTTCAATGGTAAAATGCCTACCTAGTATGATGCCTCTCTACCGCAAGCAGAACTAAAATTAGGTAGAAAATGAAATTATGGACATGGCATCACTTAATAGACAAACTGCTAGCAAATACAACGAAGCAAGATTTGCTATTGAGCAATTGACTATCTGCATCAAGCACACACATACAGGAATAGTATGCTCTTAATGCTTACCTACTGTATCTTCTTTTCTTTGTTTAACAGTATAGCAATCTTCCTTAAAACATTGCTGTCAAACTTTCTATACTGTGTCTGAATTATCCCATGTATCATATACAGCTTGTCATCAATTTGGTCCCGGTACTTGTCATACAACAGAGGAATTGACAGGCTAAGAAGAACACCTATCAAGAAAATTATTGAAATATTTAGAAGAAAATTAATGCTGAGAATTTCACAAAAGATAATGGTATGAGTAAAAGCTACAGAAACAGAGAACTTACTGATATAGATGAAAGTCAGACAGTTGAACAGACTACCAATATAAGATATTACCCACAATCCAGCAGCAACCTGATTCACCGAGTTCACATAAAGAAGTTTCACCATAAAAGTCTGTACTGGACGAGCTTAACTTCATCGAATTCAATGTAACACAAAGATAAGACGAAAATATAACTCTTTACCTGGAGGAAAAGCACCAAATTTTTCTCAATTGCTATGTCACGTGCAACGGACAAAGCCCGATTTATCCAAATTTGCAGTGCATCAGCAGCCCTGGTAATAGTGTCCTCAGAGATCTCCAGATCAGGAAGAGGAGGAAGTGGTCTGTGTCATGAAACAAATCAATTTCAAGTGAAGAAAGTATAATGACCACCATAACATTTCTTATGAAAATTCCAGGACTAAGCATCTTCATAGTTATTTCATGTGGATAAATTTTTAGAACAGTTAAGAGAGCATCCACACACACTCTTCTTAAAAAAAAATTAAAGGAAAGAGAATAAAAATCACGTCTAAGTGCAAGTTTGAATTAGCCTATTTTATGTTTAAAACAGCTCATAATCAAAACTTTAAAAAAATGATTTTTTTTTCCTAAAATTTAAGCTTTATCAGATATGCACTAAATATCACAACAACAATATCTCCTACAGAATATGTTTGCAAAATGATTCCGAGGCATATTGATTCGCGTGATGACAAGGAAGTGAAATACCTATTGAGAAGGGAAGCAGCTTTGGCCCAGAAAAAGAGAATCACAACGAGTAGCAATACAACATTGGCCACAAACGACAAAAAATTGTATCCGGCTCGTTCGAATAGGAACCACAATGCCGTTGCGGAAAGCAGCACCGCAACCCCTCCACGCCAATTCTTCCAAAGCAGCACATCAGCAACTACCAGAAATCAAATCAAAATAACACATACAAATAAATCAAACTCCGATGCACTGGGAAAATTAAAAAACAATAAATTTGAGAAGAAATCTATCGCCTGCGAAGTTACAGCATCAAAATTCAAAACTAGATCAATTCTTAACTATCACCAACAGTAAAGGATCCATGCCAGACTGAGATTCATTTCATGAATGAACTGAGACATTGGAGAGAGAGAGAACCTGAGCCACCGCCAAGAGCCTGATGAACAGAAATCCGGTGAAGAGGTTTAGATTCTCCCATGGCGATCAGGGAACTTTGCAGAGTGTGAGTCACAAAACAACGATTTGCTCCTGTCAAAAAAAAAAAAAGAAAAGAAAAAAAGAAACAACGATTTGTTACAGTGCGGTTGCGGTGCAATGGTTTTGTTTTTTGGGTCACCTATTATTTTCGAAGAAAAACGAAATCCATTATCACCTTACCCATTAATGGGTAATGGGCTGGACAGGGCTTCTTTTGTACGATCTGCCGGCCCAAATCTTGTACTCAGCTAAACGACGTACCGTTTTGACTGACCGAACAAGAAAAAATCTATAGCTTTGTCAGATTCAGGTTTTATACTTCTATTGCAGTTTCGGAGGACAACGTAACCTAATAATGCCATGAATGAATGAATATATTAAAAAGTTCATGCTATAGAGCAATGATATGTCTTATAAACAAATTTTTTTAATAATCATTTTAATATCTAATAAAGAAAGTTTCAAATAAAAAAAGGAAAGCATTTAATGTCATGTTCAAAAATATTAACCTCACACATCTCACACCTAGAAGGTATTTTTTAATACCACGTAAGAAGAAAAATATAAAATAAGAATATTTAATACTTTTCATGAATAAATAGTGCTGTTTCGTTCATGCACTAAGCTCCCTCAATAACCCACCACCAAAGCGCAAAAAGAAACAAGGAAAAGCTACCCACCGGGTTTTTTTGAATCAGCAACTTGAAGGTCCTCTTTGTTCTCTAAACAAACCTCATCACGTGGTTTGCTTGAATCAATAGAAAGCAGTTCCGTCTTTTACATTTTTGGTCTTTTTGATAGGGGAGGGGGTTGAAGTAGAAAAATCTGTCAATTCCACAGCAAGCTGATTATCTTACAAAGAGTACTTCACATACAGGATACAAGTAATTGAAAACCGCAACCCCTCGATCTGGTGTCGTGACAGTGTTTTTGCCAAAGCTACATAAGCCCATGTAAGACCTAGCTTGAACCAAATTTAAAAAAGTTTGGCCATAATCCAAGCCTGTTTCAAGCTGCTGCCTCCTCATCGTTTTCAGAGTCTCCATCATCTGAAGACTCTTCTTTCTCTTGTTGCTCTTCTCCAGCATTCAATTTGGTCTTTTTCTCCTTTTTCCTTTGCTTTTTCTTTTGCCGTTTCGCCCGTTTCTTCGCTGTCCGTTCCTCGGCAGCTTTTACTCTTTCCTCCCTTCTCAAATTAAATTCTGCCAGCTCTTTCCTTCTCTGGTAATCAACTTCCATCCTAGCAAGTCGATCTTGCTCCTTACGTCTCATCTGACGATACTGTTGGAAATAAAATACAAGAAGAAAAACATTTAGAACAATATATCTTGACCTTCCCAACTATTGATACATAACAAACAAGTGAATAACCTAAGTATCATCCGTTAGGTAAACACTGAATGGAGAAGCACTTCAATACAATTAATTACCTGAACAGTGTGGATAAACAAGTCTAGACAGTTACCCTCAGATAAAATTATCAGTAACATTTGGGAAATCAAGAACCCGTCAATGAAAAAGTAGCCTTTGCTTATTGGATTGGAGCATCCCAACAAAAATGGGTTAAGGGTTAACCTTTTGTAGTTCATCTATATTAATCACCTTCACCTACGTCTTTAATTCAGGATAGATTTTGTAGTTCATCCAATATAGTAGTTCAAGTTCACACCGATCCATCTAATGAGCACTAAATTCCGCTACCTTTTCTTTCATTCTGTACTTGTTGGATATCATTTTGAAGGAAAACCTAAACTTTCTTCAACTCAAACAATTCTTCGAACCTTTATTTGTGTTATATAGACTGCAGTTTTTTGAAGTTTAATACCCAAATAGGAGAGTATATTGTTAAAAGTACTATGTTCTTAAGAATCCTTAGTCATGTGGCCAAATCTCCTCTAAAATCTTTGAAACCCCCCCAACCCCACCCCCTGCAGGTATGAACTAACAACACTCCTCGCATACACCTTCTGTTTATAGAACTTCCACTAAATACAGTGCCCTTCTTAAGTCTGAACCTCTCCTACATGATGTGTTTCATCAAGGCATCCCCTCATCACTCACCACCATTACACTCCTGAACACCACCACAACCACCATAGTGATCTAAGAGCCAAACTATAGATACATTTGTAGAATCACTTTTTATTGTTTTTGTTATTTCGTATGAATCCACATGGCACATGATGCACAGGCAGCAATATCCACAACTAAAATACAGGAATCCCACTAATGTCCTTTTGTAATTACTGTCTATATTTAATAGCTCCATACCATAGACAGATTTAATAGCACCCTGAAATTTTAGTACAGAATCTACAAGCACCGATAATAGTAAACGATTGTCACCACCATAATGATAATTTTACTTCTTGATAACTGATGACGGTAATATGCACTACCATTATCAATCCTGTACTTCCTTTAGAGCTAACTCAAGCACAAGAAAACCAGGAAAAGATAATAATTTTGCTTTCGATTTCAATCTAGTAAATAGCTAAACAGGGGGAGGGGAGAGAGGGAGAAAGACTTTGAAAGTTATACCTGGTGGAAGTCACCGGAGCCAGAACCGGCAGAGCTACCGGAAGTGTTGCTGACGCGGACGGGCACGTTATCGATAATCCGTCGGAGCTTAACCTCCAGGTCCTCCTCTTCCTCCTTTAAAGCAACCGGAGTATATTCCAGGATTGCATTCGATGCTGCTGCCGGCGGCAGGGGCGGTTTCGTCTTTCCCGGCGCTGCAACCACCTGAAAGTCACCGTCTTTGGGTTTGCCAGTCGACATTTTGGGATTTACCGAAACCCTAATGTTTTTTTTTAGTTCAGACCACACAAGGTACTTCCCACTTCTAAGACCCAAATTCGGAAGAGCTGTTCATCTCTTCCCGTGACAGTAACAGCGGTAATCGCTCAATTGGGTCGGTTTCTCTCGTCAAATCCAAAGACCTACCTCTTTCGAATGAGGGCCATTTGATTAGGGTATCCCAGTTTTCTTTTCGAAATTGCAGAAACAGCGTTACAGATTAGTTTAACTTTTTTTATTTTAAAACATTGTTATTCTACCAAAAGAAATTGTAATTAAAATATTTTAAAAAAAACTTTTAATTGAAAGCTCTTTTTAAATATAAAAATTTTCTATTTCAGAATAGAAGAATTAAAAATAAACAGATTGAGGATATTTTGATTAAGAAACAAAGAAAAATCAACGAAAGTTTTATGAGAAATTATTTAAAAAATTATTCTGAATTATTTTATTTAAAATTTAATTTTAATAAAATTTAATAACATCAATTGATTTAGTATGATAGAGTTTAATTATCATCATATTAAATTTTTTTTATCAAGCATTTTTCTTTATTTTCTTAAATTAGAGCGGGTTATTTGACCTCAATAAAATTAATTTAATAAGTAAAGATGTTTGTTCTTTATTTTTAACAGATTTGATTTGGATTAGCACTTTAAAAAAGTAACTCTCTTAAATACATTAAGTTGATGTCTTTAAATCACTCCATGAGAAACTTAATGTCATTTTTTTTTTCACCAGAATGTAAATTAAGACAGAAAAGAATATCCATATTGTTTTTTTTTTTGGGTCTTGAGAATTATCCATAATGCGAAAAATAAAAATGGGTCATTTGCATTTGAGTCCAGTTCTGAAATTGTAATCGGCCCACCCGCATCTGAGACACAGTGGTGGTCGTTTTTCCTTTTTACTCCTTCGCCATCTGAGCTGAGCTACCGGAGAGAGAGAGAGAGGAGAGAGAAAGTAAGAGAATCGTGGATCCTGAGTGCAGAGGGCAGAGGGCAGAGTGCAGAGTGCAGAGCGAATCGGGAAGAGAGCCAGTGAGCAAAGATGTTGCCCACAGCCTCCAAAGGACGCCCCTCCTCTTCCTCTCGTCCTAATCCCATGTTGCTTCCCTATTTCCGCAGAATCATCAAGGTTCCTCCCTCTCTCTCTTGATCTGCTCTCCTTCATCTGCAATTTCCCATCTTCTTCATTTCACTTCATTTCATATGGGTTCCATCAAATTAGGACTCTTTCTTTTCATATCTGCGTTTCCGACTGGAAGATCCAATTCACCATTTTTATTTGAGGTTCACTGTAATTTCTGATAAATTGAAACCAAATCCTCTATGTTCCCACACACATTGTTCCTCACTGCCGCTGGGAATCGTAACCAATTACTACAGACCGGCGCTTTGATAACTTTTATGAGATAATTCTCTATGATCTAAGCACATATAAGCTTTGTCGTTCTTCTGTCTCTAAGTATTGACCGACCCCAGCTTAGCTTGTGGTTGTGGATAATGAAATGGGTTTCTAGAGCCTCTCCTCTGTCCCTCCTCCCTGTCATTCCTTCATTGCAGAGCCCTGAACTTGCTAAAGCTCTATCCTGGTGTTATTTATTTCATTTTCGCCCTAACCTCCTCCATCAATAAAACGGGGATGTACCTTTAACGTTAAGATTGTAATTGGCATTGAACTTTGATGCGATACCCTAATGATTATCGGGCAGAAAATAACATACCCATAACCTTCTCAAGCATAGGATTGAGTCCAAAAGTTAGTTTCCTTTTAATCAGAAATGAACAAGCGTTCAGAAATACTTCTCTTGCGTTCTATTATAATGAATAGTTGAATAATTATTTGGACCCTGTGTTCCCCAGAACTGCTTGCATCTCAACCAAATTCTTAGAATAGGTTCAACTCCTGAAAGTTTGAGCTCTACCCTACTTGGTTGTTTTTGTTGAAATACATTGGCTTAAATGGATTGGACTGTAAAGTTCTGCCTTGAAGAGTCATGAAAGTCCAATGAAGCAGGTTTTTACTGAAGCATTTCCTATGCTGTGTTATCTGGAAGTTTTTATTGTGTCATTGACAAAACAAATTGACAATCTGTCTTTTATTGTTTGTTATAGTTCATTTAGCCACTACTTTCCTATTTTGTTTGAATTTTACTAGTCAAAATTTCTGACTGAATCTATTTAGTCGTTTTATTTTTTGCTTGAAATGGAGGATTCTCAGCTAGTGGTGACGCTACTTCTGTTGTCACAAGTACACCAGAAGGATGCCATCACAGTTGACAATATATGCTTTTGCCATTTATTCAGTATATTCTTAAGTGAAATGATTGCTTCATTTACTTTCTTTTCTTCATAATTTTATTGTCTATTGTAGTGGCAACAAATGGATATTGAATATACTTTTTGGCAAATGCTTCACCTATGTACATCGCCAAAAGTTGTGTAAGTATATAAAAATCATCTCCTTCTGTCCTTCCCCTTTTAATAACGAAAATCATATATAGTTACAATGATATGATGCAACAACAGTATAAGCCCTCTTTTATAGGAGAAATTGCACCATCTGCGCACTTGGGTGTATTATGATGGGTCTTGATTGAGTTTATACTCACCCCTTTGGCTGTGTGTGTGTAATTGGATTTTTTAATTATGTTTCTCTGATTCTTTATTTGGTGCACTTGATATGGAACTGTACACTGGACGCAGCTATCAGCATACTAAATATCACAAACGTAAGTCCACTTCTCATAAATATCTTATTTGTTTTGATTTATGGGTACATATTTTTAAACAGTGATTGCTCCAATGATGTTCATTCAGCCGGCCTGTATCTGCAATAATTCATAATACTTTAGGCTAGTTACATGCATGTGACACCTGTTCTAGGGACAATAAATAGATGTTATCTTTCCTAACCTCTTTACATGCAGTAACAGCTTGGAAATGCATTTAGTGATAAATGATGCTGATGATATCAATTATTGATTGTATATAATATTATAATGATATATGCTGAAATTCCTTTTATCCTTTTTAACTGATTTCACTTACTTGGGGCTGTAATGTTTCTGTTCAAACAGAAGAGGTTATGAGCATGACTACTCATTGACTGATCTACGTTTGTGATGAAATATATTGTCATAAAAAATGCGAAATAACTGATATGGGGTCTAATCAAACCATTCCATTTCCTTTACTCATAAAACTGTTGAATTGTATGAATGCATTTTATCAATTTGGCAAGTTTATGTTTCTTATTCAAATCAATGATTAACAGACACTGCCAAATTTTACGAATGCATTTCAAGTAAAGGTCCCGTTAAACTTGGGAGTTAAGGCTTTTTATAGTGAGCTGCTTTTGAGCATGAGCCCTGAAGAACTTAGTTTGGTGATACATAATTATGCTAATGTTTCAGGAAAAAAGAAGCCACATGATTCATATATAATTAATGCCTTTGTTTTATTAAAGGGGGAAATTTCATTCAGTGATTTCAAAAAATGGTTTAATTGGTTTTTTATACTTTCTATTTTGGTTATCAGAAACCAAGAATCAATGGGCACGTGACGACCCTGCTTTTGTTGTGATCTGCAGCCTTCTTTTGGCCGTCGCAACTTTGGCTTATTGTGCAGCGTAAGTCTCTCGTATATTTTGCTGGTGGTGGCTCATCATAGTTAGACAACTAGGTAAAAATTACTTTACTTTTGAAAACAAAATCAATATGTAAGTCCTTGTATTCATCTATTTAGCAAATGGCTCATCATTTTGAAGACTTGCCTTCTTATAAGCACAGGCTTGTTGAGCCAATCTGTTGTTTAGGAATGTATGAATTTTATTAAATCATGAACCAAGGTTTTAGTGTGATTGAATAATTTATTTATATTTTTTTAATATTTTTTTTAAAAATTATTTGCTGCCTCATTGGGTTCAGTAAGTGCCCCTCTGGGACTCTGCTAATTTTTCTATTGATGTATTTTCTCAATTGTTTCAGGTATGACCATAGTACTGCACATGCACTTCTTGTTGTCTTCTCAGTTTTGCTTTTCCACTTTTTGATGACTGGAGTACTTCTGGCAACTTTTTGTTGGTAAACGCTACTTCCCATAGTAAATATTTTAAGTTTTTCTTTTAAATCACTTGATCTTGATACCAACGCTGTTGTATCTTTTGGACCCATGTGATCTCCAGGTTCCTGACTAATGCTTATCTTCGAGAAGAGGCTCCAAACAGTTATGTGGTTGAACAGCGTGTTGAATGGTAAGTCCAAGAATGTTCTTTCCTGCTTCACCTGTTAGTATTGGAGAAATTAGTTGTTTGCATCTTCAATTTTGAGAGCATGTCCAAATCTTCAGTGAACTGTTTATTTGCCAATGCTTATTTTCCAATAGCTAATTATGCTTTTTGGTTTTCCATGGAAGGATGTACGCATTTGATGTGCACTGCAACTCTTTCTTCCCAATGTTTGTTTTGCTATATGGTAATTTCTGACTCCTTGGTTAGTATTCTGTTGTAGTTAGCAGCTACACTATGTTGCATTAGAGTGGCACTGATGTCTGGTTCTTTGGCAGTGATCCATTATTTTTTATCTCCTCTGTTGGTGGCTCATGGTTTCATTCCAGTATTACTGTCAAATCTGCTATTCATGGTGGGCGCTTCGTACTATCATTATCTAAAATTTCTTAGGTTATGATGGTAAGATTCTCTCTCTTCTTGCATAGTTTATTGATTATTTTAGGAGAGTTATCATCTAGATCGGCTCTTAATATTTGGATCTTATAATATCTCATATTAGTGTAGTGTCCTTGGGTGTGGCTGCTGTCTGGAAAACAGTGTCTCATGGCTATATAGACTGAGGCCTCTACCTAGATCTGCACAAATCTGTTCATTTGCAGTGAATCCATATTAGTTGTTTCCAATTATACTCTAGAGGTGTCAGTTATTGTGCTTTCTTGCATATTTTGTTACAGAATTCCTCCAGTGAGTTTTAAGTTTGATATGCAGGAACTTGCTAGCTGACAATTTAGCTGGATAGTTGTGTTTTAATTCAGTCATCTGCTGAAATTGAATTGACTTTGTGCTAATATTGAAAGGGGATGGTTCATTCAGACCAATGAAGTGTTGGTTAAATGACTTGGAAACCGAGTTCTTCTCTTCTCTTGAACTCCAATAACCCTTTCCTGTGTTTTTTTTCACTCTTAAACCCCTTTCATATGATGTCGAAGAGATATTCATATCTAGTGCTGTCGCATGTGACTGTCAACATAGTGAACAAGTGGGTGTTAAATGTTTTTGGTAAACTTGTTTCCCAAGTATATATATCTCTGAAATTGAAGGTTTTGGTTTTGATTGGGAATGAATAACCTTGAATTAATTGATTGACATCTCTGGCTGCAGTCCTGCCCTTTTTGGAGAGGACCACCTTTTTTCTGTACCCAATTGGTGCCGTAATTGTCCTTTCTCCTATTTGTAAGTGTTGAATTTGCCTGCCATTTTTGCTTCTCAAAGATGTGTTAATACCGCATCTGAACTCAAATTTCTGATTTGCAGTGATTTTGAGTGGCTTCAATCCTTCTAGATATTTTATGAACATGTACTTCAGTCGACAAATTTGATCATTCCGGCTGACACTTTTGACCTGTCACTGTCCTTGAGGCTTGAGGTTATAGAGTATTCAGAGACTACAACATGAGAAGGCTTTAATGAATGTTTGATTGTTTGTCTCTTTATATTTGAAGAAGGGTTGACCCGGTAAGGCCTCATTTTAGGCCTTCTACCACTACCAATGGAAGTTGGAATGTAGTGAAGTCAGGGTAGCAAATATGATTTTTCACAGTTATTAAATAGAATATTGTTCAAAAGAATATGCTCATTGTAATGATTTCTCTTTATGTCAATTCGGCATCTTACTCCCGACAAAGAACATTTTCTATTGAATATATTCTTTTATGAGATTGGGAACTTGCTGTCCGAATGAAGGGGTTCTTAGACTCCACATTTGTCCATTACTTGTAGCCAACTTCTTTGGCGAGTCATTGGAAGCCAGGTATGATTGACATCAATTTTGGGTCATGGGAGCCAAAACCTCTATTTTGAAGGTCTTGATTTTCCACTTCTACCACTTTTGCAGCAGTTGTGCTACATATAGTGGTGATGGTTGTACCCACCTTTTCATTGTTTAGGTAATCAAAACCTTATTCATTATGACAAACACCATCCATTTCTGAGATCTATTCTGATGCCTCGAGACAATTAGTCGTATACTTACCCAACGTATTCAACTGTCAAACTAGGTTGGCTCCGCCTAAGGATTCCGTATCGACCATCCTTGTTTCTAGGCTCATGACTAATTTTAGCTATAAAATATAACATAAATGGGCCATAATAGTAGTAAGATTTGCAAAATTGTTAGATCATAGTTTCAATTCATTAAGCGGATCCTGAATTCAGACTTGATTTAAGTAGCAACAATGTTTGCCTTGAAATATCCCACATCTAAAATCGAATCTTGGTGATGACTGCATTCCATCCCCCTTCCCTCATTCCCCCATCCCTGATTTAAAAAAAAAAAAAATGATTAAGCGGATCAGGCCACTAGTGTTGGATGCCTTGAAAATTTCTATATCCTGTGGTCGATTCTCTCTCCCCTTCCCCACCCAAAAAAGAAAAACAAAGTTTCAATTCATTAACTAATCATACTATATATGAAGCAATTCCTTGTATTTTTCTCTCTTTTTTTTTTTGGCTTTTTTTGGGGCCATTGTTTTATACGGTAGGTAAGATGTGTACGATTTAATATCTTGGAATGACAATGAAAGTCGATGGTCCAAGCAATTTATGTCACTTTATAAATGATGTTAGGTTGTGGTGCTGGATCATTATCATATGACTATCTTAATATGGTTTAAAAAACAATGCTAAATGGCAGCGAGGGTTAGCTTAATCGGTATTATTGAATTGTGGATTCCAAAAAAAATTTGGATTCAAGTTTTGTTTTATTTTTATTAATAATAATTTATAAGTATTATTATAAATCTTCATTGATAATTATGACATGTTTTATTATTTTATTTTTCAAGTTGATTTCAAGTCGTTAACTAGCCAAACCAAAAACTGAGGCATGAGAAAATTTTAAAAAAAAGTATAAAATTAAATGTGTGTTTAAATTAATTTATTTTATAATCAAAATAATTTATAATCCAAATTTTAACCAAACATGCAATAAGTTAGATACAAGTTGTTCTGTGATTTTGAAGTACAAAATCAAGTAGACGATTAAAACAATGTGAAATTGGCACAATAAATCGTTCAGACACCTGACTGTGAAGGAAGCTTTTTTTTTGTCAATTACAACAACCACTGACAGCTATCATCGTAAGTTTGTCCCATCTTGCAAAAATATATTATGTAGATCACCTAAAAATTTTGAGTTCCACCCTTGCTTGTCAACTATTGACAATTATTTCTCATCATTTTCAAAGTCTGCAAACATCTATTCTTAAATTATTTTAAAAAAAATTACAATAGAAATGATATTCTTTTTTTTAATCCGAGTGTTGATATTAAATTAATATTTATTATTTTATAAAATTTTATTTTAATTTATTATTAATGTAAAAAAAATTATATTATTATTTAATTAAGAATTATTAAATTATTAAAAAATAATTAAAATAATAATTAATTAACAAATCAAATACTTAATAATATTTAAATAAATAATAATATAAAAAAATTTATATAAACAATAAATTAAAATTAAATCTCATTTTATAACCAATAATTTTTTTTTTCAAATCCCTTCACTGATTCGTGTTGAAAGTCAAATAAGACGGCAACCTCTTGCCTACTTCCCTCCTGGGTTGCTCTTAGGTCTTAGCTATAAAGAAAATTGGTCATTCAGCCGAGTGAAATTTGTCAATGAAACTATCTTTACAAACTCTCTTAAAGAAAAAGTAAGTTATTAAAATAACGGAGTGAAGTAAGTTACCAAAACTTTCTTATAGATTTTTTGGGGATTATTATGGTTCCATCCTTTTGCTTTTTTTAGATATTGATATCTAAGTTAATGTATTAAATATTTATTAATTATTAATTTTATTTTTTAAATTTTAAGCATTAATTTTAAAAAACAATAATTAATAAATATTTAACAAATTATTTTGATATTGGTATCCTAAAAAAATTAGGATATTATAGCAATACTCTAACTTTTATTTCAACTAATCCGATCTATCTCATAAGATTTGGAAAAAAAATTTATAGCATGACAATATTATTATTTATAAAGAGAGAACGATATAAACAGCTCATGTTTGAACTTGTAATTTGATCCATTACGTAATACAAAACCCTTATGTCAATAGGAAATTTTTATAGCATGACAATAAGGAGTGATGCTACGGAGACTATACATAAAATTAAATAATCACAATGCATTTTTTCATCATTAAATTTATTTCTAAATCCGTGTTGAGTTACATTAAAACTTTTTATAAGTTACCAAAGACTTCGTAATCTAGTGACACCTAACTTTTTTTCTGGAAGCACTTGATCATAAACTCGATTCTCAATAAGCTCTAGTGTTCACACTTAACTTACGTTTTCCCTTCCTCCATCCCTTTAACGGGTCATGAAATCTCATTTGTAACATGAATAAAAAGTTTAATTTTGATTTATGTTTAGTGTAATTTTTTTTTATATTATCATACACTTAAATGTCAATGCATTATCCAAAAAATATTAACTTTTAAAATAATTATTATCATAATTAAATTTTTTAATAATATAATAATACATAAATGATAATATAAATATTATTCATAATCAATAATAAATCAAAATTTAATTTAATTTTTTTTTAAAAAAATATATATATAGTTTTTATAGCAAATCCAATAACTTTGATACAAATCTCGGCTTTATGTGAAAAAAAAAGCTATTTTTTTAAAAAATAGAGGATTACCTCAAATTATATAACTCACACTATTGAAAAAATATTTATGCACAGACTGATATAAAAGTCTAATAACTTATCACAGAAAGTATTTCTTTTTTCATTTTATTAAACAGCGTCCCAACTACGAAGTCCCAAAGACGAGAACAAAAAAGTCAACGTAATAATAAGACGGGGAACAAGCATAAAAACATGACATATGTCATAAATACATGACATTTGTCATATTATAAGACGTTAAATTAAATTTATAATTTTGTATAATAAAATTTCTTTAAAAGAATTTATATAAAAATCTAAATTATTGACTATAATACTTCGAAAGTAATTTAAAATTTCTTCTTCCCGAACAATCATCATAATGAAGAACCTGAGAAAAAGTTTGGCGAAATACGTGTATATGAGGGTCGTGATTCGGTTAAAGACTGAAAAGTGAAAGAAAACCCATAATCATGATACGTGTATGGCAGAGAGAATGTCTCAGTTTTAAAGATTAGGTAAGGGTCGTGATTGGGCTAAAGACTGAAAAGTGAAAGAAAACCCATAATCATGATACGTGTATGGCAGAGAGAATGTCTCAGTTTTAAAGATTAGGCAAGGGTCGTGATTGGGCTAAAGACTGAAAAGTGAAGGAAAACCCATAATCATGACCCACAAGACAGACGCCTTCAAAAGTTGTTGAGCAAAACGAACATCGCAATCTATTAGAACGCTTCCGGACAGGAAGTTTGGTATCTTTCTCTTTCATTACGAATTTGGCATCACAAGTTTGATCAACAAAGCGAGCGAAATCAAAGCAGAGAAAACAGAGCACTCCTCAATAAGCAAACACAAGAACTTAATTGAGTATAGGCTTATTTCACTCGACCAGACTCTATATGTCACATTGGTGTATCTTGCTCGTATATGTATATATACTTTCACTAATCAAGTTTGCTGCCTTTAACATCCACAACGAACCTGTACCTAACATCATTCTTCTCCAATCTTTCAAAGGCTTGGTTGATGTAATCCATCTTTACCACTTCAATCATCGAGCTCAGACCCTTCTCTTTCCAGAACTCTAGCATCTCCTCCGTCTCCTTCATGCTCCCAATGAAGCTCCCAGTGATTGTCTTCCTACCTGCAAGTTTCAGAAACAGTTACCAATAGAGATCATTAAAAATTGAAGAGTTAGAAAATCGCTGCCAGTGCCTAGATAATGATTTGTTGATATCAGAAAACATATCACAACTTCACAAGTATCAGACACGAAAAATTAGGCCAAAGACAAAAAGGTTTCCAACTATGCGTGGCCAGATCAGAAGAGAGGGTGGCTTACCAAGCATGACCATGGGGCTAACGAATTGCAGAGGGGTGTTTATAACACCCATCAAGATCAACTTGCCATGAACCTTGAGCAAGGAGAGACAAGGCTCAAGAGGGTGACCTACAGGCACGGTATCAATGATATAGTCAAGTGAATCAGCAGCTTCCTGCATGCGAGTGGCGTCTGAGCTGACCAGATATTCGTCAGCTCCAAGGTGCTCAAGAGCCTCCTGCTTCTTCTTGTCAGAAGAGCTTATCACGGTCACATGGTGACCCAGTGCCTTGGCAATCTTCACCCCCATGTGTCCCACTCCTCCAAGCCCCAATATTCCACCCCTTAGCCCACTCTCTTTCAGCCCGAAGTGTGACAGTGGACTGTACACAGTCACGCCGGCGCACAACAACGGCGCGGCTTGCTCCGGTGCCAAACCCTCTGGTATTTTCACCACAAACCTGACACCCCAAATATGAAATCAAACAAAAAACGTCAAATTTTCTGTAAAGAAATGCTTAAAATTGCATTTACAGATCGAGATTTCAAGTGGGTTTTCAGGATTCGCCTAAAGCCGGGGACTTTGGGACCAAATAATCGAAGTTGAGATTTTTACTTCTGCTCGGCGACCACGGTTTCCGCAAAGCCACCCTGGGTGGGTCTGCCATCGGTGTAGACGTCGTTGTAGTTCCAGATCTTCTTGCTGCAGTATTGCTCAATGTCTGATTGGCATGCCCTGCAGTTTTTGCAGCACCCAACGATGAGTCCAGTTCCCACCAAATCTCCCACCCCAAATTTGGTAACATTTGAACCCACCTCCAGTACCTCGCCAACTACTTCATGCCTGCTTGGGAAACAATCATTAGTCACAGTCCAGTAACAGAGGACACCGCAGAAATAATCATATTCGGTAAGTGAAAAAGTTACTATGACTGTACCCAGGAACCATGGGATAATTGGACGCGCCCAGATCATTCTTAATTTGATGGAGATCAGAATGGCAGATTCCACAGTAGTGAACCTTGATGTAAACATCATCCGGGCCTGTGTTTCTGCATATTTTCCACACGGGGTGAGAAGCAGATAGCGAGGCACATAAAACATTAAATAAGACGAGGTTTTCAAACAGATACTATATGAGATCACCTCAGAGTGAAAGTGTATGGGGAGAGAATCCCAGAAGGGTCTCTTGCTGCCCATCCTACAGTTGTTCTCTCCGCCTCAAGGCTACCCATGTTTCTCTTCTCAGACGAAAGGCTGAGCCGGACAGAAATGATAGAGGGATGAAGACAAACTGCTGAATGCTGAATGGGTTTGGTTGATTGGCCGGGTTGTGTGGATGCATTTATATAAAGGGAGAAATTCTTGGAACCCATGTTACTCTTTTTATTTTGTGTAGTCATATTAATTGTATTAGTTATTAATTATTATTGTGTATTTAAATTAAATTTTTTTAAAAAATAATAATAATTCAAAAAGTTGATATTAAATAAAAGAAAATGTCCAACACCTAAAATTTTTCTATATAAAGGTCTGCCAGAGCCAATATCTGCCAAAAGCCAATGAAGAAATTGTCTAAAAAAAAGTTTATTGAAAGATTTTTTAAAAAGAAGGTATTTTTTTGAAAAAATAAATTTTTTCAAACATGAGTTCAGTATATGTTTAAGTAAAGATTATTTTTAAATTGTTTTTTTAAAAAAAATTTCATAAAATTTTAATTATAAATTATTTTAATTGTAAAATAAATTAATATAAACCCATACAATTAAGAAAAGGACGTGGACATCTGAGCAGCGGAGTGGGGCCTTGGGATGCGGTTGGTGAATGGAGCTGGTGTTGATCACCTCTGCCTCCTTCTGCGTTTTGTCAGATAGCATGGTAGTGGCATCCTCCACCCACTTCTATTCCAAAAAGTTGGGCCCATCTTAGCTTGTCTGGTTCTGTCAATAAGATGGCTATTGTAGTTTAGCAGATTATTAAGTCTTATCAGTTTGTGAAAAAAAAAAAATAGATTAGATAATAAATTGATAACACTTTTTATTTATATTTAATTAATTTAACTGTTTAATTAAGTTAATTGGATCAGATTATGTTATATAAATAATTTAATAAATAAAAATATAAAATTATAAAAATTATAAAATATGAAAAAAATATTGAAATATTTCAAATAAATTAATAATTAATATGTTCAAGTAATTTAATTAATTGGTTTAAATAATTTTAATTTATTTTAATTAATTTAATTTTAAATCTAATTATAAAATAAAATTATAATTAACTAAGTGTCTTATTCATAACTGTCTAAATAAAAAAGAAAAAAATGTTCTTAAATTGAATTGAATTGCATATGATTGCAATTACAATTGCAATTATGATTGTTACGAGTTTACATATTTAGAAAACAATAAGAGCACAGATTCATTTTATTTCAAGAAAAATATAATTGTAAATACAGTTTGGCTTTACATGTCTATGTATAATTAATTAGCTAACTATCAATCATATTTAAATAATAATATACTTATGTACAAATCAATAAAAAAAAGATTGTGATAAGAAATTTTATAATTTAATTAAATAATTAATTAAATCAAATTTAATATCGCAACAATTTTGATTGTTATCTTATTATTCATTTACGTATTAATATATTATAAAAATATTTAATTTTTTAAATAATTTTATTTTAATATTTTTTTAATAATTTAATAATATATAATTAATAATAATATAAAATTTTTTACACATAAAAATTAAACTCATTTGATATTTAATTAATCTTAATCTTTTGAGATATGACAGATCAAATTAAGTAAGCAACCTATAATTTCTCTTTACGTGAAAGGTGAGTAACAGCAGCATTGCGTAATGCATACGTCAATTGTTCAGCTGTTTTCAGCGGCTGATGAATATTATTGCCAGAGCTGCCCGGCTCTGCTTTATAGTTCCTCTTGTTCTTTTCCGTTTAGGTCTTTGATTTCACGTGGTGTAATTTTTTAAAAGGAAAATCTTATTTGTCACGAAATTAATTTCCTTTTATCTAAGGTCTTTTGTTTATTTATAATTTGTTAAGTAACTAAAAAAAGACTACTAAAAAGCGACACGTTCCTGAATGGTTTCGTAAAACCATTCATAACAAACAGCACAATTCTTTCTAAAAACCTTATTTAAATAATAGTTTATCAATAAAATACAATTATTTAGTTATAAAAATACAAAACATATTAATAATATTGTGTTAAGAATCGTGTTTTATTTTATTTTCAAAATAATTTTTGAATACTTACTTTTGTAATAAAATAACCTCAACGAGAAAAGATTGTTTTATTGTTAACTTTGGTTATTTGTAAAAAAAATTAGATAGCAACAATCTTAATAGAATTGGATAAAATGAACATAAACCCTTAAAAAACTATTAAATATTTAAATTATATAATTTTAAATAATTAAATTTTTCATTCGACGTTACATTAAATTTAATTAATAATATAATTGATATATATATTTATTAATATTTTTTAAAATAACTCAAAATGAACGATAGATATTAAAATTAGTATAAAATTTGATTATGCTATTATTTAATGGATTATCTTAAAAATATTAAAAAAAACTATCTGTACTTTTTATCCTAAAACAATCACTTTCTATAATAAAGTAATTATATTTTTGTAATTATTTAATTATGAAGAATCAATATTATTATTTTTTAATCAATTCCTTGCAATTAAAGGTTAGGATTGCATTTTTAAAATATCTATATAACGGTAAAGAATTTCTCGTTGCGTGTGTGAGTGTTGAATTGAATATAAAACTTCTACTCTAATCCCATTCATAGATATGCCAGTATACAGAATATTTATGAGTAAAAATGTATATTAAGCAATGTACCCAAAAAAAAAATGTATATTAAGTAATTTAATTTTTATTTTATTATATAGCTTGCAAGCTTATATTTCTCGTTTTTGAGTATGCGTACGTTCAAAGCTACTTATTAGTTGTTACTCCCTCTGTGTATCTGTCCTTTAAGATTATAAAAGAAATATTAATTAATTTTTTTAATTTCATCCTTATTTTTTAATAAAAAGATAATTAATGAGGTAATTAAAATTTTAAAAATAAAAAAATATTAATAAAATAAAAAATAATTTAATTATATTAAAAAATATTTTTTTATAATTAATATATAAATAGACGGAGATAATAATATTTTAACAATTATCCACAACATAAAGAATAAATTTCATTTAAAGCAAGGACATACCACGAGTATTAAACAGGAGTTATAGAAGAACTTATATATATCACCTATCACTCATAAGAATTAAATTCAAGACAATTGGTTTGATATTTCTGTATATTACTTAAATCATTCACTACTAACTCACTCTTAATAGCTTATTAAGTGTATGTTTTGCATAAAAATAAAACAGATTGTATATAAAACTTATTTATAAAAATTTATCTCATATTTTTATTTCACACCAAAACCAAACTGACCGTAGCACTTGAAGTTTAATCATTTTTCTTCATATACAACACAATGGAATGCCACTTCACAGAACAATCAGGGGTGGAGATGCTCGGAATTCAGATCAGGTAAATAAATGTGGACCAAAGAAAAAAGAAATGATAAATAGATAAAATAATGGATCATGACAAAAAAAAAAAAAGTATCTGCCTAAGCCAACAAAGAAAGAGATGGGCTATGTAGTTGGCAAGGCATAAATAATTTTGGCACCTCCTACCTCATGGCCGACCATTTCTTTTTAAAAGTTTCCACCACGCTTTTGACGTTATCGTATATAATATGAGGTGATTTGTGAACACGAAGATAAAGCTTTTCTTTTTTTTTTTCCGCCTTCATCCTTTGATACTTAAAAAATATATGGCAACATTTTCAACACAAACGGCTATTTATGGTCTATTAGAACTCCTAAGAAGTCATTGAAAGTGAGTAAGTAAATAGCGATTTAAGTAATTTATTAGAGATTATAAATCCAAATTTTCGTAAAAAAAAAAAAATTGAGGTCATTGTGTTGAAAAGTGAAAATGTTGTCTATGTTATTAATATAGTAAAATTGAGTTATATTTTTAAATATAAAAATTATAATTTAATTCTTTAAAATTATATTTTAAATAAAAAAATTAAATTTATAAAATAATTTAAATAAATTAAATTATATCAAAATACTCTAATTTATAAAATTCCATTCCAATCAAGTTATGGTCCAGTAAGTATTTGAAAACATATTATTTTTCTAAAGTTTTTTTAAAATTTTTTAATAAAAATTTAATTATAAATTATTTTAAATATAAAATAAACTAACTTAAAAACACAAACTTATATAAGCAAAAAGGTTACCATGGCAGCAACTGCGACGACTCTTAGCATCGTCACTAGTCTGAGCGCCTTTGAAACTTGGATAGAGTTGGTGGGAGCTTGTGAGCAGCATACCGTTACCAAAGGGTAGCAAGAGCAAAAAGGTTGACGCGCGCGATGAGGGAAGTGGCCCCCCATGGAACCAAATGATGACTCTAACGATTGAGGTTGGTGTGAGTGACTTCGAAACTTCCAAAGTTGGTGGTGGCAAATTATGCAGCTGTCTCGCTCATATGCTATCTTAGTCTTCTATTTCACACCTTCCTGTTGCGTTCCTTCTTCCAATAAATGAAAAAAAAAATATTATGAAAAATCTGATGTGATTATTTTGTTACGCAAAATTATGGATTCATTGATATCTGCATTTATTAATATATTATATCTTAATAATTTTATGTTTATAAGCATTTTTGGTGGGATTAGAATCGTTCCATGCTATATTTATCACGAAGACTCTTCAAAATTTGTTGAGTCTGTGTGTATTGGACGCTCGTAACAAACATAACAAGATACTTCAAATTCTAATTGGACTTTTTTTTTAAATTTTTTATTCCTTTTGACTTTTTGTCGGGCTATTCTTCAATGTAGTTGGTAAACCACATCACATGCCAGCGCAATTGATGTCGCTTGGTAAACGATGCAAGGTTAATCAGTGGATTCAAGAAGCCTGGAAAAATCCTTGTAGATAATCTTAATTTTTTGGATGAGTGATCTTTAAAATACATGACATTGGTGCCATGATTAGTAGGATCGGAATATCTTATCCTTATTATCATTTTATTAAAAATAAAATCGATAGATTCAACATTCAAGAGCTATGCCAGAAATGCCCATTAACGCATGCTAACAAGCAATGCGTCATTATACGGGATTGGAAGCTAGGTACAAAATGTCTGGTATAGTTGACTTTGAAACGAAAAAGAAAAAACCAACTAAACCAGAAAAAGCAGTGAAATTGGCACAATAAATCAGACAGACACTAAGCAAGAACTAAAACTTGATTAAGGAAGCTTTTTGATTACAACAACTACTCATCCTGAAGTTTTACAGTTGACAAGCGTACAATAAACTTGAAGGGTATCACGGACTATAGGAAGGCAATGGAGTAACTATTAGTACAATTTTATTCATGAATTGGCGCTGATGATTCTACTAATTTCCGGAAAGTTTCATCGATTTTATATCCCCGTGTATCTTCATCTACATATTCTGATTCTAATTTATTGGCCTGAATATCGAGCTAAGCATTACATACATATATTCCGAAGAATCAACACCCAAAAATTTGTTTCCAGACAATGCTTAAGGGGTTACGAAAAATAGAATGCCAATTGGGTCACCTTTCACATTCAAGAGGCAGCCCCAAACAAGAATGACATAGTATAGTTTCTAGTTCTTTCTCTACCCTTTTAATTAGTTCTTCAAGCATGGTAAGAGATATAGTTGTGAGAGCACAAGCTCTGTTTAACATCTCGTGAAGTCTTTAATAGCCCAAGAAACCTGAGTGGCAATCTTCGTTACAAACACCGAAATTAAAGACATCCTCTAGCTGGTACAGTTATGCATTTTTTCTGCAGACAGTAAAGTTCTTCTATTTTCCAAACTTGAAATTAAATAATAGTCTCCTACCTGATGTGCAGGTATTGACTCTTTTCTTTCTGTTTGCATTCTGATAAAGCAACTTGTTCCAGTGTCATGTGGAAATGTCGAACTAATTATTTCATAGAGTGGAAATGTCGAACTTGCATTCTGACATTGCAATAATTCCATAATGAGTGGTGTTAACTGCTTCTTATATCACTAATGACATATGATAGCAGTTTCATCTCATTAACAATAAGGGTGACAGTGAGTAGTTGATGTTAAAAGCCCCACACTGCCTATCTTAATTCCTGGAGTATGGTTGATATATCTGTTGAGTAATTTTATTGGGCGTTAATTGATTTCAAACTAAAATCTAACATGGTATCAAGAGTCTTAAGTGATATCCCAAAGCAAATGGGAAAAAGGAAAATGAAATAGACTTTTATCTTTCTCAGATGTGAGGATTACGTGTTTTAGAAAACCAGTTAAACGACAACTCACAGATATGATCACCCATGCCAACTTCAACGGAGGGTAAATTTGATCTTAAATTTTAAAATAAGCTTCATTATAACTATATGACGATGATCTAATGCCCTGGAAGATTTTCCCGGAAGATGGAATGCAAAAGCGCTTGCGTGTGTCCTTGCCAATCCCATCACCAGAATGCTAGAGCTGTCTCTGTCTAGTCTATGCACCTAACATACATCTTGTTCAAGTATCAATCTAATTTATCCAAAAGCTAGTTCATATATCCAAGCAATCATCAATCAAATTGGCAAAGCACTGAAAGAGAGTATGCAAAACAATCCCACTAATATCAGCATTGTAAATGTTGATGACAGTTTCAATGATCTTCTAGGGAAGAATAATATATAATTAACATTTGCCATTCTTTTCTACATAAATACTACTTTGGTAACCCTCGAGTTTAAGAACCTTGAAAATGTTATCCAATGAAATAGGGAGAACACCCAGACAAAAAATGAACGAATTTTTCCCCTCTTGTATTTGATGCATTGGTTGCAATCTTTGCCAGCATCTCCTTTAAATGCGTTACATCTAAAAGGAGGTTAAACAAAAAAAAAAACTTTGTATTTTGAAACTTGAGGGATGAAACAATATATAGTTTCTTTGATTAAAAAACAAAAGTTGCACTGTGATTCTTATATTATTATCATTATTACACAATTTGTGCAAGTAGAGGTAAATTCTAACCCAAAACTAATTAGTATTAAGTGAAACAGCACAGTTAGCTCTAACTCTGATATGAATATGATGTTAGATTTTAACTTAAAACTAATTGGTGTTAAGTAGAATTATCTAATTAGTATATAAACTGTACTCCAAAAATTGCAACAAGTGATAGTGAGACTTTAACACACTTTCTTCATATATGCTTGCCACAACTGGTGACACAAACTTATTGTTGAAGTTGTTGAAACTAGTTATTTAAACCAGCAAAGCCTAACAAGCAGCAGTTTTAGGAGCCAGTGCTGGATGGTGGTGGTGTTCAAATTATTAGCAAGAGGAACGATAAATTGACTCAAATATGCTAAAGCTAACATTGAATGTTGAGCAACATAATCTCAGCTAACTGATTGAATTGATTTGCTCTATAGATTGTCAATCAAATTCGAAATTGATGTTGAGAGCCTTAGACAAATATGCTCTAGTCCCTCCCATCCGAGGCCCTCACTGGTTAATTACAAATATGCTCACAGCTTCCGCAACCCAAACACAGTTTGGATTTGAGAAAGCTGACTTGACTATCTCATGGGCCACTTTGTTCCATTTCTACTAACAAAAGAAACCACATTGGGCCTAAAATAAGAAAACAAAGAGATACAATCATCCACAGCTAAGCCGAAACATATTACGTACGTCTTCTTAGGCTTGCATTTATAACAATGTTGTTTTATTATTAATTTATAAAAAATATTTATATATATTTTTATAATATTTGAAGGCAAAGAGCAAGTGGTTTAAAAATTCTTTATAATTGGTGTTTGGATTAACTTATTTTATATTAAAAATTTATAATTAAAATATTACATAATGTCTTATGAGTTATTTTTGCGTAAAAATTAAACATATGTTCCAAGATGGAATACCATTTAGATCTTTAACTTTAAAGCCTATTCATGTATTTCTCACATCAAATCTTAGGCTTTTTTTTCTTTAAAGAAAAAGAAAAAATAGAAATGGGTTACTTGGAAAGAAATAACAAATTAAATCACTTGTGGTTTATGTTACTTAGACCTCCATATGTGTTACTTTTTCATTTGTGTAACTCTTTCAAACACATACACAGATTGATAGTAACACGTGCAAATTTAAGTGATGTAAAATCAAAGGTGATATTTAGATATCTTTATTATCTCTTAATTAACATAAGATGGAACTACTTAACATATGTTTGGTTTGGCGGTGGAACTCTTAAAAGTTCATTTGAAGACCCCATAATCAAGCTTGAAGTGATACAATGACGTTTAGCAAAAATTGCTTTGATTTCCTTTCATGGTGATTTTCTCTCCAAATCAAAGTTTGGCTTAAAACAGAACTTTGTTGCTTCTTTATATGGTAAAATTACTTTTTAGATAAAAGTTTTTAAATATAAATAATTTCACTGTAAACTCTCTTCTAACCAAAATCAAATTTATATAATCAAGTTTTCATCCAAAATGCAAGTTTGCAAAATCTAATCTAAACAAACACTTATGTTGTTAGTATATATATATATATATATATATATGTGAATGTGTATTTGTAAATATAAAGTTGTGCAAGTATTATTTATTACTTAAAAATTTGGACATAAACACTTGGGCAGGCAAACTTATTTCAAATTTAATTAGCTGTGGCAATCAAATACGTGGTCTGATATAATGTAACTTCATTGTCTTAGTTGTGTTTCTCTAATGACCTAGTCAACTTTAATGGTGTCTGTGGGCTTGATACTAAGTTTGAAACTATGAGCATTCATTTTATAGCTTGTATTGGGACAAAAGGAGGGCAAGTAGGCAATTTAGGAGGAAAAACATATTGGAGAAAGGAGGAAAAGCATGTAGGTGTACGTCGGGGCTTGAACAAGTTGGAAGGTATGCCAAAGAACGAAAATGATACGCTTTGAATGAGATATAGAAACTCAAAATATGATCTTAATTAGTTCTTAACCTTGAACCATGCACGCGTAATTTTCTGATTTCTAGTTTAGTTTGGCCAGTGAGGGCCTACGGATGGGAGGGTCTTGAACATATTTGTCCAAGGCTCTCAACATCAATTTCGAATTTGGTTGACAATCTATAGAGTAAATCAATCCAACCAGCTAGCTGACATTATGTTACTCAACATTCAATGTCAGCTCTTATTGTAATCAAAAACACATGAAGACTTGATGTATATCTTTCTCTACCTTTCTTTATCTATACGACACCCAAGAATTGAAAGCCTAAGTGAACCTCATATCTGCATTAACATCCCTTAATTATATCTCGTACTTAGGTGCAAAGACTAGCTTCCAAAATTCCCGGATAGTATTTTTCTTGCGCAGGTTTTTATGTTGCTTGAATTGAAGAAGGGGAAAGAAAGAAGGTGAAGGGTGCAAGTACTTGGGCCCTCCATATATTCCACTAAAGACAGAATTTACTGTCTCTTAATTTGATTTTTTTTGCTTTGTTTTTATTTATAAAGAACACTTTTAAAGATCTTTTTTTTGGTATTATTATTTATGAAGGACAGGGTTTAAAAGATATACCATAATTACTGTACTATTACTGCTCTTTTTGCTGTGATTTTCACTACTACAGATTCGAAACGAAGAACGGTGTTAAAGAATTGGGAAAAGCCAGAGGAGTGACCAGTTTAAGGCATATTACGACAAATGGGGTCTACTATGATGGTGTAGTTGAAGCATTAAGTAAATTTTCACCTCACCAAAAATTCAAAAGTCACCTATAAAATGATTTAAGAAAACTATGTAATCAAATCGTAGTGTTTGTGGCCTTCTTTTTTCTAATCTTAGGTAGTCTAGTAGTCAACTAGTTTAACTAAATTCCGGTAGCCTTTTTCTTTTGTTGCGCCCAAGATACATGCTTGTTTTTTAAAAAAATTCCCTTATTCATTCAGTCTTGTAAATAATTGCCTTTGTATTTGACTTATAATACTTAATTCATTCCATATTATACTTCGGCATAATTCAACACTTGGCTTTTTTCACTTTTTCATATATATTTCTTTTGGTATCTTGGTTCGTATACTCCATTGGAACAGAACACATAGCTAGGAACAAGTTTTCTTTGTAACATAGTCACAGTCATGTATTCTCTTTTGGGTCCACTTTGGTGATGGATGACAACAAAATATTTCAGTTTCAGTTTCAGTTTTGCTGTTGACAATCAAAGAATGATTCCCCCCCCCCCCCACCCCCTCCCCCTTTTTTCGGTAAGAAGTCAAAGAATGATTTTACTTTACTAAAGCTTTAGTGATACATGAAATTTGGAAGCGATTAAGTTGGAATGTATCGATCATCATAAATCCGAGAGTCACTCTCAGGATTTTTTCTGTTGATGTGATGCTTCCGTTTAGTTTCATGAAAAAGATTTGGGGAGGTTTGAGAAGTTAAGAAGGAATGGCCATTCACCTGATTCTGTATCTACCAGATTCAAAATTAGGTTCCAGTGACACCCAACTGAACTCTGATATTGATGTTAGTGTAAGTTGTAATCATGACATTGACTAGCAAAGAACTGACTGAATCAGTGTATGAAAAAAAATCTTAACCAAAGTTCAGCTTCAAACAGTTACTTCCCCATCCATACTAGAATCACCAGAAAAGATAATAAACCTTGTATTTGCAATTCACCCTCTTTTTCCTTATGAGGTTTAGTAACTTGGGGTTACTGAACTGAGGAGAACTGTATTCTGATTTTAATTATCTCAAGTCATAAGTAGTTTGGTAGAGTTAGGCAGCTCTGCAGTTCCAAATCCTGTATATTGTTGATGCACTTGTACACAAGCACACATTTCAAACCCAGTGAAAATAGGTGCAGGGTTTATGGGATGGGATAAGTTAACTTTGTGTTGCCAAGGACTTGCTACATTTCACCCTTCCTTAAAGTTTGCTACAATGAAAAGCAAAGGAATGGAAGGAGAATGAAAATAAGATATTCACATTATCTTATTTAGTAAAAAAAAATCAAATAGTAAATATTCAAATCCGAAGGAATACCATCTTTTTCATTTATGAAATACTCATTCTATTATCTATTTTTATTCTCACTTTCATTTCCATTTTATTCCCTTATTTTCTATGATACTAAACATGCACTAATGTGCTCCTATATTTATATCATCATATCCTTATCTTCTTGGCTTTTTTTTTTTGGTCATGCTTATCTTGTTGGCTAGTCCTAACTTAAAGGTCACACTTACCTCAGTGAATGATGTAAATTATCTACTATGCACTATTTTTTGCAATGTTATATGGTAATAAGCTCTCTTTTTGAATTGAAAGTTAGTGCTATGCAACATGTTGCTTACGGAGGTGGCCATCGTTGACTTAGCAGAACTCCAAGACCAATGTCTATGTTTTCCTTTACGCTTTCTCAAAATTCAACAGTCTATACTTAGATTTTCTCCCCATGATGTACTGGTTACAACTATTCGCTTAAATTTTTGTCAAAAACTGCGTGGCTCTTTTCGGTTTAATTAGGTGATTGGTTTCTTTTTCTCATGATGCCAAATTTTGGTTGTTACTTTGTTAGAAAGCCAAGCATATCATGCGGAATGTACATCAACAACAAGAAGTAGTCGCCACATCTTTTGGTGGGTTGATCTGTGCCATTTCATTACGAAAACACTCCACCGTCTGAATCTCCAAAAGATTCGATTGACAAAAAATCCTTTGGAACACTTCCTCTAATAGTAGAAAAGATAATAACTTCGGTTCACACCTATCCACCATTTCACTTATTTTCCCATTTTTGGCTTCTCTTTTTTAGTTCTCACAATCTTTAAATTCTTCTTAGTTGGTGGTACAGTATGGAACAGAATGATGAATAGACTGCAGCAGAATCATTAAATTCCCACAAATGGACTCTATTCTCATGGCTGGAATTAATCCCTATGTGCTGAAGTGTTCAGCAATTGCAAATACATGTTTTGTTTTTGGGCTCAACGCCAATTTGCATGCCGAAGTAGACAATGTTGCAACTCACCAAAAATAAAGTCGGAAATTCTGCATAAAAAAAAAAATCACAGCATGTGTATCCCTTCAAGCCACCAAATAATAATAACTAATAATTAAAGGAAAATAAATATGGAGAGAATTCCTGAAGGAAAAATTCTTAAGTATTATGAGAGTACTACACCAAACGATTAAGATTTAATTTAAATTACATTATATAATATTTTAAATTTAATCTAATAACATATAGAATTATAATATTTACGTGTTATAACTTTAGTGGATTGAATATTGTTCTGTAGATATATGTAACAATTTTTTCTGTTAAAAGGCAGTGATCTGTCACGAATCACTTGCATACAGAACACCTAGACTGGTGGCTTATTGCCATCTGGTCAATTGGGTTACTTGCATGCACTAATTAAATGGCACCGTTTTCCGACCCACCCTTTTACTCTGTTGTTGATCTTGTGGTTGTCACTGTCTTTCGCGCCATTTCACAGTTGTTGCTTTGTAACTGTCTTATATATATATATATATATATATATACCCAAACTGTTTTAGGAATTTAACTTCCTCAAGGAATCCGACTCAGAATGGGTTGCAAATTTGCAATTTCATCACAACATCTCCAAACATGGTAGCTAATGGATTAAACTAGCATTCTAATGCTTATCCATTAACATTAACGCCCAAACTTAATTAAATTGACCAGCTTAATCACTCAGGATCCAGAATTGGCATTTTTAGGTTAGGTTCAATGCCATCTCATGACTTTTCTTTGAAAAATTTCCTTATACTTGATTCTTCCAAGGTCAAACGAAATCTTTTTAAAGTATGTAAATACAAATTGAGTTCTTTAATGGAAAAACCAAGAGTTTTCTCTGGTTGGGATTTCAATCTCAGTTGCAGGCTGCATGAAAAATTATAAACTCATTTGACTACTGCCCAAGATGTCATTTTTAATCGTCCAAACCTTTTATCTTTATTAGTACTATCACTTTCAAAAATTTCATTTTTTTCAATCCAAGAACCTGCCGTGTGGGTTTCCTTGGCAACGGTATGAATTGAACCGGATGGGGCGGCACCTCACTCTTTGTATTGTCTCACATGGCTTTGAACAGTTGAGTCCCCTAGTCATATCAGGCCTATAACCAAATTCACAACGTTCTCCCCCAAACCCTATAAATAGGACCTCTACGATTCCACTTCAGCAATTCAAATCAATTCTAAGATACACTTCTGAGAGTCACCTAATAAGCCTTGACCTTCATTCAACATGGATACAAGACTCAAGTCCATCACCGTGCTTGCTCTTATGCTTCTTGCATCCTTGTTTGCCTCTCTGCTTTCTGCCTCAGAAGCCCGGCCATTGCATAGTCCTTTGCCAGGCAAAGATGGTATTGTCAGAGAGGCAAATGGCGGCTTCAGGGCATTGAAGAGCTCTGGCCCAAGCCCTGGCAGTGGTCACAAGCTTAGAAAGCTTCAAAACCTTGGAGGGATGAAGGACTCTGTCCCACCCCGTGGTGGAGCCCACAGACTCAAAACGCTTCAAGATCTTGGAGTCATTAACCACTCTGGTCCTAGTCCTGGTGAAGGACACAAGTACATCACCAACAACCACAGACTCAAAACGCTTCAAGACCTTGGAGTGATTAAGCACTCTGGTCCCAGTCCTGGTGAAGGACACAAGTACATCACCAACGAACACTTGTAAGCATAACAGCATATATAAAGTGGCCATTCTTCATGGCAGAGATCAGAAATTTCGTGTCTCCCCGTTCTTCTGCTTTTATGCAGTAGACTACTGATGATATTGTCATTTCAACTTGTAAGATAGTTTCAAAAGTATTATAATAATATAGTGCAGATGAAATTAGGCAATAATCCTGCAGGACTTGTTACCTACTCAATGCATGTAATTTTACTAAACTTGTTACCTAAGATCATGCTAAAAATACATAATGCATGGGAGCAGCATCGTAGTTGTAACATGTGTTTGATTTGATGTATACAGTTCATGAATTATCCTTATAGTTTATTTTCTTTTTCGATTTCTGGTACAGTAAAGATATTAAGAAAATCATGGTGAAAATACAGAGTGGAGGCTGCATTGTTACATTTGTTTAGCATATATACAGTTTATGAATTTCCCTACTAGTTCATTTCTTCTCCGGTTGAGAAGGATGAGTCCTAAGATTTAAGAAGCAAAGGGAGGGGAAGAAAATAGCTTTAAAGACAGAAATAAGTAATTATAAGTTTGGTATCTTTTTAAAATGAGAGGTAAACTATTCACTATACATTTTACATTCAAGATTATTTATATCAACCTGACCTTAAATAGTTCTATATATTTACATTTGTTTAATATATAAGCTTTTGTCTCGAAGATATTGGGGTTTCCTATGAGGCAAATTTATAAAATGAAAAAAAAAAATGTTGGAGTTTATGGGAGCAAATTCCCATAGAATTTGGAAAATTACAAAATGGTCAAAAGGCATGTGATGTAAAGAATGAAAGTGACGAGACAATGTTAGGGCGCTATTGTCTTGGCCCACTCCTAATGGGCAGGTGCCGACGACCCAACTATGGTGGCTGGGCTGGTAGCCTTTGTCTAACAAAATCTACAAGGAGGTAGAAATAGTGTTATTTGGTTTTAACTTCTATATTTTAGCCCGAAAACGGTTTTAGATTTTGTTTGGTATATTGTATAAATAATGAATAATAAAATATAATTAATATTATTTATTTTTATATAATATTTAAACAAGACACATGATAGTATAATATTCAGTCAAAATAATTATATTTAGCCTTAACACTATAATAAATAAAAATTAAATTATTTTATTTTATACAGTCAAAATTAAATAACATTATTTTAATTAAATAAATTATTATACAGTATCTAACTCAAATATGAATAATATTAATTATATTATACTATTTATTCCTTATACAATGCATCAAATGAGATTACTAATTTTTTCTCAAAAAAATATATAAAACCTTAATCAGTTTATACACTAAAGTCTATAAATAATTATGTTCAAAAAATATAAATAACTATATGCTATATTTAGTAGCCGAATTTATTATATTGCTAATTATTAAAAAAAAATTGTATGACCCAAATTATATGTATATATATATATATATATTTTGAATAAATTTAAAGTTAAAGAAGAAAGGAGGTTGTCCCATTTTTAAGTAAGGACATCCTACATGCCTCAACAAAAACTTAGGAGAGTGTTTATATAATGTCTATCAATGAATTATTGCTAATTCTTATAAATGAAGTTCTTCGATTCTTGCTAGCTGAACCAACACTCATTTAATATCTAATTTTTCAAATGTGAAGGCATGTTTAAGGAATTCTTTCATTTGACCAAGAAATTACGACATGAATAATAAGAAACGGGAAGAAACTTTCTATAATTTGCATAAATGCATTAATTTTAAGTTACTCCTAAGACATAGGTTAGGCTTTAGAATAAGTTGTATATCAGATCACCAGATTATTTATGGTAATTTCGATATCTATATTCATGGTCGAGCCTATCATGAGGTTAGGGAATTGTTCTACGCAGCTGAGTCCACTTTTCAAGGATTGATGGAGGAGATGTTGAGGTTGTGATTAATGGCAGCACGAAGACATTTTATGGCTGGATGTTCACTGCCGTAGCCTCTATTACAGCATCCTCAACAACTGAAAATCTTTGCCACTGTGGTTGGGATGGGAAGGGAGTTTGGGTAGAAATTATAGATTTAGCTCTTTCTTAGCCCATCATTGGTTGCATCTCACAAATCATTTTCTTTTTTGCTTTATATATTTTCACCTAGAGGACCTCAAATAACACAACTAATAGTGCGTTGCGTTTGTAATCTCTTATTTTATCTTTCTATCTGATGTTACCAATTTGAAAGGAAATGAATTATGATTTATGAGCAGAAGAAACATTGCGGTTGACATTTGAAAGTAGACAAGATATGATTGAGCTATCGAAGATAGGCTCAACTGATAGAATCAATGGTGATTCTTCGTTAATAAGAATTCACTAAGTTTGGTACTCCTTGCCTTGGTTGTAAAATAATTTATTTGCTTTTAAATTTTTTTTTTAGCATCAAAAGATAAGATATTATCGTCTTTTCTGCTAAGTGGATTAAATCATTAGATTAAAC
Source organism: Castanospermum australe (assembly GCA_019955255.1). NCBI lineage: Eukaryota > Viridiplantae > Streptophyta > Magnoliopsida > Fabales > Fabaceae > Castanospermum > Castanospermum australe. Next base: position 575,799 of record NSJW01000470.1, read on the forward strand.
AGGTGAAAGATATATCCTCTTTAACTTCATGCATGTCTATATTCAATAATACTGGTCACACAATTGAGAAAGTTAGCTACACATCCCTAAAAGTGGTTGTGTGTGGCTTACACCCAATCCAAAACAATGAGATTACATGTGGATGTATGAATAAAAGTGTTAATGTGATTCTACTAAGTAAGATATAATGCATGGTATAAAATTAAAGGGTTGTGAGGGGTGTATGGCTAGAATCACTAATAATTTGAGTGAATAATGTGATTTGTAAGCGAAATTTATTAGTTTCAAAGACAGAGGAGTGTATCACAGGTTAGGGACACTCCGAAATTGCATACTAGAATTGAAAACAGAGGGCTGTCAGCAAATTGAGTAAGCTTTTTATTTTTGAACGATATATGTAGTGAAGTTGCATGGGGTTGGTCCAGAAGCAGATCAAAGAGCAAAACATGATTGCTGCCATAAAATATACTAGACAAAATAAAATGGGTCTTCACCTTTGAGCAATGAGATTCATTCGAAAGGAAAATAAAAAAAAAAACCTCGTTAAATTCATCTATATATGTTGCAGTCACTTGATGAAAAATTCTTATGTAAACTAAGCTAATAAATACTTAATACATTATTATTTTATATTAAATAATTATATAAATTTTTATATTAGATAATTATTTTACATTGAGAATGATAATGTGTTAAATATTTATTAACAAGTTTACACAAGGAATTAATGTCACGCGTCTTCCAATTAGTCAATCCAAAGGGTGAGGTGGGATTGGGAATTGACTAGTCAATGCGCATGCATGGCTCCATCAAAGCAATGTGCTTGCTCCACCTTTCAGCAAATGAAACAAGTCTTTGGCAATCAAATTTAGATTTTATGAGATATAACCAAAAAAAAAAAAAGATAAAAGGGAAAAATTAACTGGCTTCAAAATAATCTTTTGCGGGAAATTGGTCAAAAATTCTGCTAATGCATTGTTTAAACAAACTTTTAAACGTGGGGGCTGTAGACTCGAGTTGTAGAGCACCACGCTTTGCCAGGAAAATCAAACATAAATATGGCTTCACAAAATACTTTTACCAGTAGTCTGAAAATTAAAGAGAGCATAACTAAAGTTTCTTGCTACGCACACAAGAATTAATTCATGCAAGTTGCTTATCGACCAAACTGGTGGCTATATATAAATATGATCAAAAGAAGAATTAGTTCATGTCACTGGAAAAAGGTATACAGTGTATGTACAGTTGAGAATGCATTAGCCTACCTCCTGAATGATGGCTGACATGAGTGTGGTTCATGCATGTGATTAATTCCACTCAGTTACTTGCATTTGAACAATTTTTCTCTTCTAGCTATTTCTAATATGAATGTCACTGTCGTCCCAATTGTTTCAAAATTTCAAATTTACACTACGTCACTACCACAGGACTCAGATTGTAGAAGCAACAATTCCCTCATTTGACCAGGTTCAGAGCCATTTTGTACAACATAGGATGCAATTAGTTGTTATTTTGATAAAACTTAGATATTTTCTACTCAAAATGCTACATCAGATCAACTTTCTCTCTGCTTAGGCAACAATATGTATGATAGTAAATTTCACTGAACTTCTTATGCAATCCCTTGTTCGTGTTATGGCAGACTTATTATCTTTATGTACGCTAAATATAATTAGGGATTAGTTCCTGCAACAATCAGAGCAACAAGAAACAAAATCCCTTTTAATTTGACTGGGCCCTAATCTTGTATCTAGAAACAGAACAATAATTTACATTGCATAGCTAGCTACTTTCCCTTTGCTTCAGAACCTAAATTTCATGCATTGATGATTGGCTTTGCAAAGGGGTGGTGCAGTGGACTCTTAGTTTATGGGCATTGGCCACACCATGCTATCAATGAATAGTTCTGTCCATACAGGTGAAGAAAAGCTCCCTCCTAAGAACACTACAAATAGAAGTGTACCATGCTGCTCTCTTCTCAATCAGCAAAATCATATATACCTCCCAGCCTCAATATAAACATTTTCATTTGCTTTTTGCTGCCAGCCATGGTTGGAAGACACCAATCCTTTGCCTTCTTTCTTATTCTTCTTTTTTTCTCGTGGCTGACCATCCTACATGGGATGGCACGGCCACTCAACACTTTAGGGCTACATAATAAAGATGCTGATCAAGAACCAAGAAAGAGTTCCTTTCTGGAGCCATCGCACAAGGTTGTGAGGAGATCAATTGTGGAAGGTCATAGACAGAAGAATATCATTCGAACACTAGAACTAGAAACTGACGACTCCGGTCCTAGCTCTGGTGGGGAAGGGCATGATCATGGACCAGCAGGTCCACACGATCAACTCAACCATTAGAGCTTCACAAGGAAAGGAAGAAAGTTACCTCTCTTTTTGATTTTGCATTAATATTTTATTTCAAACACTTCGTTCTAGTGGCTTGCTGTTCTTTCTTTGTCATTGTCTTTCTGTGTGTGTGTGTGTGTGTGTGTTTTTTTTTTTAATATTATAGTGAACGTCTTTGTCATTATCAAGTCTGATTTCTAGGTAGAGATCTTAAGCTGTCTCCTGGCCCTTCTGAATAATGCAATCTAGCATGGTTTGTAAAAGCTATGCTTTTCAGTTTATATACATAAATTATACACCTGGTGTACCTTTGTTTTATTTTTTATTATGGTCAAGTGCCTTAAGGAAGCTCCTTTCTTAAGTAATTCATTTGCTGTTGTTGGATTAACACCAGTGTGAAGATAATTAATAGGATATCATGCCATGAAAAAATTGTATTGTGTTGTTTTGTATTTGTAAAAATACTTTTATGTTTGTAGCCGACTAAAGGGTGCAATTTCGACGGGAAATTTTATGTGACACTTAACCTGGTGTTTTTGTTAATTATTTTGTCAACAGAATACTCATTAACTAATATCAATGTGAGCGTTTTTACACAGAATTATCCATTTCGAATGCATAAATGGCTTAAAAAAAAAAGCGTGAAGGGCCGGTTACATTGACGCAATTCCAATGTGTGCTTTATATTGCACGTGGACTTAAATGGACCAATATATCACACAAAATCTAGGACCATTTTTAAGCTTTAAATTATTGTTAAAGATGTTAGGTGAAAACATAAGAATAATTTTATTTACTTTCAATTGATTGTGTCAACCTTGCACTAGGAATTTTAACTAAAAGTCTTCCCATTAGACTAAAAAAAAATTATTGTTGTACATTTTTCTGTTAGTTCTTCGATCAATCAGCTCAAAAAGCTTGTACATAGTATACCAAAATAAACTTGTACATAGTATATATTAAATTGTATATACACAATATTAAATTGTATATATTTTATGTGAGTTATGATATTGCACATAGTAATACTCATATACTTTTTACATACTTTTTTTTTTGTCATTAGATAATACAGTCAAGTCTTAATCCCATTATATTGTTACATTTTTTGAACGGTTTAGATTTTATATTATACATACGTTCACGTATTTGTGCAACTAGCGTTTTCCATCTCATCTTAATCAACCAAAAGCTGACGTGCCCTCCCTCTTTCTCTCTCTAAATCTTACACTTTCTGGATATCCCCACCCACCCTACTGTAGTAACTAATATTTGCTTTGGCGAGTAATAACATTTCTCAACTCAATTGTCTCATTGCCAACCGAGGCATTATTGCACTCCCTTCAAATATAAACCAAACCCTCAAAGCTCCCTCTGCCTGAACACTTCACCCCTCTATCTCTCGCTTGTTGTGTGTGTATGTGTGTGTGTGTGTGACTGTGACTATATCCATGATCTTTAAGGATGAAAAAGAAGTGCCTGATAATTAATTTAATGGAGTAATTTTATATAGGCTTTAATTAAGTTGGTGTTCTGAAAATTATACAGCCTACATTTATGGCCTAAGTTTCTAAGAAAAATCACCCAAGCAGCTGAAATTTTATGCTTAATAAAACAAGATTTCATATTGAAACTTGTTGTATTAGCCTCTCTCTATATATATATATATGGTCAAATCCTCCTGTCTATTCTAACAAATGAACAAGAAATATCTCTTGGACATGTGAACTAATTAAAGATTGCAGCAGTTAATTTTATATCGACATATGTTTGTTTGTTGCAAGGAACATGATTATTAATTATATAATTTAATTTACTTCTTTTAACAAATAAAATAACGTTTTAACGCCCTCTTCAGGATCCCAATCTGCATATGTCAAGCTCATTGCTAGCTCACCAGTGACATCAAATCCTTTCCTGACAAAAAGAGCAAATTTAAATTGAGGAAAGTTATCACTTATTATCGAGGCCATACTTAAAGTTTTGCACCCAAAAATATACAGAAAACAAATTAAATACTTGATGCGCTCAGCCCATGGACGGTAAGTTACTTTGGCTGCAAATTCATTCATATATTACTGATTGCAAAAAAAAAAAAATGTAATCAATTTAGGTTGTTCAAAAACCGAACTGGCGGCTTATCATCGTATGAAAGGAAGAAAACAAAGATTTATGTGATTGACAAAGATCCACAGTACTTTTATAGTTGAGAATGCATTATACACTCGAGTGATAGCGGAGATGCGTGTGGTTAATCCATTGATGTATTCCACTCAGTTAATTACTTGCATTTGAACAATTTTTACCCTCCTATTTCTAATCTGTATATGTCACTGTCTCTCGTCCAATCCCATTAGTTTGGTTGCTTTAAGTTCCAGATTTCCACTACTTCTGTAACACTTCGATTCTTTTTTTGACCAGGTTGAGAGCCACTTTGTATCGTCGACCATACAAAGAAAATTTTCTTTTTATACTATTTTCTTTTCGCTTTAATAAACCTCCTTTCATTTTAATTGCAAATTGAAATGAGCCTAGCTAATATAAGAACATAGCGTAATAAAATTTAAAAGTGTCTCCATATCTTTTTTTTAAAGTGTTGAGTTGTGGTTGATATGAATTTTTTTTTGTATACCTAGAGTATTTCTTCACTCGTAAGGTGAAGGATTAATATCTTAGTCTTTGGTTATATTCTTTGTGGGAAATATGCCTACCAATAATATATGCTTTATTCACATCTATTAAAAATCGAACTCCTAACTCAAATTATTTTTACTGGAACCAAGATAAGGCTCTATTCTTAAAATGACAATGTTTTATTATAGAGTTTTATGAACTATTACTTAGTTGTTGAAAATCTTAAACTTTTTAAATAGTTGTTGTCGTAATCGAACTTTTTAAATGATGTAAAAGTTTATATTGATACCGAATCAAAAATAAATGTTTTATACTATGCTTCACTTTGATCTTGTTAGGGTAGATCTTACGTCTTCACGTATCGGCAAGAAACATTTAACTATTTCGTGGGCCCAGGTCTCGTAAAATTTCAAACGTTGCGTGGCTAGTCAGGTGGCAACTTTCAACTCTAGAACCTAATTTTCATGTGTTGAACTATTGATTATTGCGATGAATATTTCAACACAAACTGCTATAAACCACTATAAATAGAAGTGCACCCCGGTACTCTCTTCTAAGTTACTCATGCATAATTAGCCAAGTCATATAATTTCAGGCTATATAACTAGCCACAGCAACTTATAGCCAAAGCCATGGGTGGAAGAAACCAATCCTATGCCTTCTTTTTTGTTCTTCTGATTTTCTTCTGGCTGAGCATCCTACATGTGATGGCTCGGCCACTCAATGATAATTTAGGGCTGCATGGGGATGCTGGCGAAGAGCCAGAGGGTATCTTCGCAGAGCCCTCATACAAGGCTTTGAAGAGCTCGATGTCAAACTCAAATGTGGAAGGTCACACACACGAGAATGTTTTTCGAACTCTAGTGCAAGTTAGGAACTCTGGTCCTAGCCCTGGAGAAGGGCACTAAGCTTATACCAGCAAAAACCAGTTGCATGATCATAATTTCATAAAATAAGGAGGGTTCTCTTTCTGTTCCCTTTGTATTTGTTCTATGGATCTGTTATATTTTTCGTTCTAGTTGTTTGCTCGTAATAGTCCTTATCATTGTAAGTGTGATCAATGTTGTTTCACGTCAACGGGGTTGATACATGAGATGTTATGCTCTATATCATCTAACCCCTATTTAAATAATATAATCTCGTTTGATCGCATTTACAAGTTAAAATAAGATATGCTCTTTTATATAATTTCATTTCTATTTAATCTATTATATCTAATAGCATTTAATAAATTTAAGTCAATTTTAATATATATCATATATATATGTGTGCGTGTGTGAAAGAGACGAAGGAATAATTTATACAAGTGCATGTAAGAGTTTTACTCTTACACCATATTTAAGGTATATTTAAATTAATTTATTTTATATTTAAAATAATTTATAATTAAAATTTTATTAATTTTTTTTAAAAAATAATTTTTTTCTTAAAAATTAAGTTGAATCAAACATGTACTTAATCATTATTATATTTTCATTTAATAGTTTAAAATCACTCAACCTCACGATGAAAGAGGATAATAAAATCAACTTGTAATAATATAATCCATATTCAATGAATAAAGATAATTATGTGCAAAAAAAAATGAATAAAGATTATTTGATTCTATTCATTAAATTAAAAATAAATAAAATAGCATATTTATTTGTTTATAATATGATAAAATTTTATATATTTTTATATTAAAAACTTATAAATTATTTTCTTAAATATTAACAATATATAATTTATTAAATAATATTTTAATAGTCTAATAATATCATAATTTATTAAACCTAAATAAATGACACAAAATAATAATAATTTATTAATAATTTGAAGTAACGTTTAAACAATTTATAATATTTGTACAAATATTTTATGAAAATGTTTTATGTAAATAATATTTTATTTAGCTATGAAAGTATTATTTATGTTAAATATTAATTTTATGCATTTTACCCTTCTTTTTTTAGATAATTAAACATTTCTCTTTTTTTTTTCACTCTCTTGTCTTTGAAATAACTCACTTTAGATCACTCTCATTTTTTTTTACCGAGTTAATTAGATCACTCACTTAATACTAGTCAATATTCTTAAAGGTAAGATATGCCTGAGTTAGTTCCTCGAGCCTTCAAAATCAATTTTACCAGTTAAAAATTAAATTCACAGTAATTATAGTTATTTGATTAAATATTTCATAATTGGTTCATACAATAATTTTAGTCGGGACTTTAGGATCGCAGTAAACAAAAATTGACTTTCAGGTGAGACTTAATCATTTTTTTTGAAAAAATTCTTAAAATTATACTTCAAAAATAATTATACATTATAATACCTAAATAGATTCTTTCAAGTTTCAATATCAATTATTTCAATATTAAATGTGTGCTTTGGATTAATTTTTTTGTATATTTTAAAAAATTATAATTGAAAATAATGTATAAAGAAATTTTAATTTAAAAAATTATTTTAGTGTAAAAATGAAGTAAAATCAAACACGTGCTAAGAGCCGACAAGATAAATTAGCCATGCTGGCAGCTGTTCTTTGATAATTCATGACATTTCCCTTGAGCCGACAAGGTAAAAATCCTTCACCACCACAGTGCCTAGGCATGATAATGGGGCGGGCAGGACAGCTTTTTGTCCAATTCGACCCCGCTCTCTCCTGCACATATCAAAATAATACATAACTTGTCCTATTCGCTTTGCAAGTTTGGATGATCAAATTCCGAACCCGCTAAAAATATTAAAAACTCCTATTCTATCTGTTCTGTTCCGTATTTATAAATATTTTAAATATACTTATATTATAATCAATCATATGTTAAAAAATTAATCATATTTTTATAAAAATTAAAAAAATATCTAAATAAATATATTTTATTAATTCTATTTATAATTTAAAAAATAAATTAATATAATAATTTTAAATTAAAATATATTTTAAATATAAATTTAATATAAATAAAGAGTATAAGGTGAGATAAAGTAAGTTAACCCCAAACTCGCACCTAATCCGCCTACAAAGATAAACAACTCTAACTCACCCCAAGCCTTTCGGTAACGGGTAAAAAACCTGCCCTGTACAAAATGGGAATGGGATGGGTTAGATACTCGTACAGCAAGTTGAAATATTCAAGCCTAACAGTTCCTCAACCAACCACTTGTATATATTTTTTTAATTTAAAGGTTAATTTGATATGGATAAAAATATGAGGATAAAATTTTTAATAGATAAATTTTATATATTTAATAAAAATTTCACTTATATTTTTACTCATACACTAAATATACACTAAAAATTTGGAAAGCCTAGTTAGGTGTAACTGTGTATAAAAGCACTTTGGTTTTAGTGAAGGTGCATAAGAGTAACGTTACTTTCACATAATATTTTTTTTATATAACTTATATTTTTTATCATCATTTATTCTTTTTTCTTCCTCTCTCTCTTGTCTTACATACTATTAATGATTCATATTTCCTAATATAAGTTATTATCTGAGCTCATTTTTATGTGAAAAGAAACATTTCCCGTCCAAGAATTGCAAAACTGTGTGCGGTTGGCAGTGGGTGGTATAAAACCATAGTTGGGGCCTAATCTGAGTTAATCCTTAGCAGTCTTTCACTCTTTTAATCGTGTCCCATGACCCAAAACAGAATCTGGTCCCCAATATTTACAATCCCACATTTTTTTTCTTCTTGAATTTGTAAGAAACAAACTCATTTTTACCAAAAACAAAAAAAAATCAACCTAACAATAAGAAAATATTTTTAAAATTTTAATTTTGTTCAACTGTCAGTGTAAAATTTTTTTATATTATCATCTAATTATATATTATTTATTATTTGACTTTTTAAATAATTATTATTTTAATCATATTTTTTTAATAATTTAACAATTTATAATTAAATGATAGTATAAAATGAGATAACTCTATTTCTAATCAAAAGTTAATTTCCTCTACTGAGTTGCATTCTTGAAGTGGTTTGCAATGAAGAGTTTGTTTTGCAAATGCAAGAGTTACATTTTTTTTATGACACATTCATAGTGTACTACTTGATTGACATATTAATTATTATTAATATAATTATGTAATAAAAAAGAATTTAAAGTTAATTCATTGATGATAAACAATATTTTACGTTATCAACAAATAAGGTGACACACCATATATGTTATGCCGTGTTTGATATAAAGTGCTGGACCCTGAAGCGGCATTTTTTTTTATTTGATTGTAGTGTCTTTGTTTCATAGGCAACACAAATTTTTTTTTTATAAAAATCTTATTTTAATTCTTCACTAATATGTTAGTCCTCGATTTAGTCTTTAAATTTTTGTAACATAATCCATCAATAATCAAAATTTTCCTTAATTTATATATATTTTTGGTTATTTAAATCGATTTTATTTCTTTTACTAAAAATAGTATCATTTGAACTATATTAATATTTAATTAGTATACTTATCTTAAAAAAGAATTAATTTTAAATTTTTAATAAAAATAATTTCATTTAATAACATTTATTAGAGTGTTCAATGTACTTTTAAATATTAGTATTCGATGTATGTATCTCAAAATTATGAAAAGAAAAAAGAGAGTAGGATCTCGTAATAATAATTTCATATAAATTTGGTACATGGAACAATGATTCAATAAATGCTATTAAATAATATACATTAAATATTAACTTAATTTTGATAAAATTTAAATAAAATTATTATTATCATATCTCATTTTTTTAAAAAATTTTATTATTCTCAAATTTTATAAGTATTTTAAATAATTTAAAATATGTGTAAATATGTGAATCTCACGAAAATAATAACTAATCACATCAATATCAAGTTAATTGATTGAAATTTTTAATTAAATGAATTTAACAATAATAAAAATAAGATTATAACAATTAAAAGAGAATGATTAAAATGGAATTTGTGCTGATTCTTTAGCCATTGTAGCTGATGCTTCTTCGGTTTCTTTTGAATCAAAATAATACTCTTGGTTTAAAAAAAGAAATTGAATCAAAATAATCTTTCCTTTGACGAGTATAATGAATAATCCCATCTCGATTGCGTCATTGCCAACCGAAGCACATGTTGACCCCTCTCCAAATGTTCATCAGTTTTGGCTATTTATAAGCCAAATCAAATCTCTCTCTTCATTGAACGCTCCATCCATCCTTCTATTTCCTCTCTCATTGTGAATCCATGGCTTCTACGGTTGAAAAAGAGCAGCTTCATGTTCTGTTGGTGGCATTTTCAGCCCAAGGTCACATCAACCCCTTGCTTAGGCTAGGCAAAATCCTTGTAACCAAAGGCCTTCATGTCACACTCGCCACCACGGAAGTAGTTTACCACCGTGTCTTCAAGTCCTCCACCACCACCACCGCCCATGACAACGGCTCCGTCCCCACTTCTGTGATCACCAACGGAATCCATGTACTATTCTTCCCGGATGGCTTTCATACAGACCACGACCGCAACAACTCCAACCCGGACCAATACATGGAGGCCATGGAGAAATTTGGACCAAGTAACCTTTCAAACATTATCAGAGACCACTTCCTAGGCGGTTCTAAAAAACTAGCTTGCATTATCAACAACCCCTTTGTCCCGTGGGTAGCAGATGTAGCTGCCGAGTACAAAATCCCCTGTGCTTGTCTCTGGATTCAACCTTGTGCTCTCTATGCCATTTACCACAGTTTCTGCAACAAGCTCAAACAGTTTCCTACTCTTACAGACCCTGATATGAGTGTCAAATTACCAGGTCTGCCATTGTTACAACCACAAGACCTTCCATCTTTTGTTCTCCCATCAAATCCTTTTGGAAGCTTCCCTAAGCTGTTCTCAGATATGCTCCAGAACATGAAGAAGCTCAAGTGGGTATTGGCAAATTCATTCTATGAGCTCGAGAAGGAGGTCATAGACTCCATGGCTGAGGTATGCCCCATTACAACGGTGGGTCCACTAGTCCCTCCATCGTTACTCGGTGAAGATCATAATCAAGACGTTGGAATTGAAATGTGGAAGCCACAAGACTCCTGCATGGAGTGGCTTAGCCATCAGCCTCCTTCTTCGGTTATATACATCTCGTTTGGAAGCCTCATTGTGTTATCTGCTAAGCAAATTGAGAGCATAGCCAAGGCTCTGAAGAAAAGTAACCGCCCTTTTCTTTGGGTCATTAAACGTTCAGAAAAAGGAGATTCGGATGGAGCGGAAGAGCTGCCACTGCCACGGTGGTTCGTGGAAGAGACCAATGACCAAGGACTGGTGGTGCCCTGGTGCCCACAAACGAAGGTCTTGGCTCACCCTGCAATTGCATGCTTCTTAACTCATTGCGGGTGGAATTCCACGTTGGAAGCCATCACCGCAGGCACGCCCATGATTGCTTACCCACATTGGACAGATCAACCCACCAATGCTAAGCTTGTTTCCGATGTGTTCCATACGGGTATACGCCTCAAGCAGGACAGTGATGGCTTTGTTGCAGCAGAGGCAGTGGAAAGAGCTATTGAGGAAATTGTTGGCGGGCGAAGCTCAGAGGAGATCAAGAAAAATGCAGCTGAGCTGAAACGGGCTGCTAGGGAGGCGGTGGCTGACGGTGGCTCCTCGGACCGGAATATCCAATCATTTGTGGATGAAATTCTTGGCAATACAAACTAAACTCTTATAGATGACAGCACAAAGACCGTCTATGGAGGAGTGAAGAACCCTTTCTTTGGAAAACAGTTTGAACCTCGTTAACCAAATGAGATTAGGAATTTGCTATTGTTGCTCACAAAGGAGAATTGAGATGTTTAGTAGTTTTGGTACTTGGATGTTGATTAGTTCGTGTTTTTCATTTTCATTATATTGATATTTATGAAGTATAATTTTAGGGATATTTTTAAGATTTATTAAGTATAATATTAGGGATACTTATGAAGTACACGCATTAACGAATTATGAAGTGTGGTTTCTTTTAGGGACATATTTAGAAAATCATTGGGTTTCACCCAAAATTAATTTTTGTTTACTGCAAAAGATGCTCTTAGTCACTTGCAGTATAATTGATTTTGAATCAATTATAAAAATATTGTTAAATTACTAATTCGATCATTATAATTTTACTTAAAATTTAATTTAACTAGTCAATACAATTCAAAAATCATTTTAAAACGTCTTTATAAATTTCAAACAATTCAAAATGATTGATATAATTTTCAAATAATACAATTTTTTTTATATTATTTGATCCCTATATGTACACTCCAAATATAAACCAAATCAAGTTAACAATAAGACCATTTTACATTGTTTAAAAGTTATAAGAGTTTTTTAAATCATTTTTGAATTATAAAGATTAAATTGAATTTACAGTGAAACTATATAAATTAAATGAGTAATTTAATCTAAGAGTTTTAATCAATTCACCATAATTAATGTGCAATTTAATTTTTAACTGGTAAAATTAATTTTGAAGGATCCAAAAAGCACAAAGTAGATTTGTGGTTACCAAGTAATAATACTATAGCTGATGACGAGCTATATTATTATATAGCCATGGAATTTTTTTTTTTATGACAAGACTGAGTGAGTGTTTGAAAAAAAAAATGCTAAGCGCCGTAATGGACTCCTAGTTTCCTTGAATAAATTTAAAAAAAAAAAATCAACGAACCCGTACTTCAGACGTTGTGTTTTATTGTTTCTTAGTCAAAATGAGTTTTGTGGGAATTCCACAATTGTTGACCTCGAAAAAATTCTTACATTTAATGATTTATTTTTATTAGTGTTAGTTTTAGATATTTATATATTTAATAATTTTTTTATATAATATAAATTAATTTAATTTAATTATTGAATTATATAATATTATTTTAATAATTATGTGTACAAAATTTATATATATATATATATATATATATTGTGTAAAGATTCACTTATACGAAGTATTAGTTTTAGATACTTACATCATTGAATACATTTTTTATATAATATAAATTAATTTAATTTAATTATTAAATTATATAATATTATCTTAATAATTATGTGTGTAAAATATGAGATAAATTAGATATTTATAGATATGTAATTAATACTCAATATTTTTATATATTTCAAAAAATACATTAAAAAATTTTAATCTAACGATTGAATTGATAAAATTTAACGCTAATAAAAAATTATTAAATTATATAAGTATGTTAAGACTTATACTTTATGTAAATGAATTTTTATCCATATATATATATATATATATATATATATATATATATGTAATCAATTTTTATAACTGAAATTTAATAAATTTTCAAAAATATCCATATAACTATTTTTTTTTAAGTAAATATTCCTAACATAGAGAAACTCAAAATCTTAAAACTAATTCTTTGATCATAATTTTCTTAACAAATTCTTTTATAACATAACTCAAACAATTTTTTAAATTAATATTTATTCAGAAATTAACTTGGACATTTCTGACACTGAGTATTCCTGCCATACGATTTTCTTCTTACCTTTGATAATATTGACTAGTCTCAAAATTGAGTGCTCTAACTCCAAAAGCATAGAAGTAAGTTTTCTTCTAATGTACCCAAAAAAAAAAAGCGCATAGAAGTATGTTGTTTCAAAGACAATAGAGTGAGAAAATTGAGAAATGAGAACCCATATCATACTATGACTCGAAAATCATAACTGATGCATTTTTTTTTCTCATAAAAATTTTGATAAAATATTTATCTAAAAAATAATAGCAAATGATTATTGAAGCTAATTTAAGTCAATGCGTTATCACCGAGAAAAAAGAGAAAGTCAATGTCTTATACGTAATAATCATATGATAAATATTTTCCCTTCATCGTATAAAACATCAACACGACTTTTTAATTTTTTTTTATAATTATTTTCTGGACTACTGAGTGACGAGGTTTGGTGAAAGGCCAGTCTCTCTCAATTGAGAAGTGGCCTGAACACTCTACTAAATTGACATGTTTCCCTGTTTGTTACATGGATAGCGTAATAAACGTAACATAAACAGAACCGAAATAATATAATAGATAAAGATAAAGAATTTCGCTCCGCACTAAAGTAAAAGATTCTCTTAAGAAACAAAAATGATGAGTCATAATTATTGATAAAAAAAATTAAATAAATTTTAATAATTTTATAGTTTATTATATATGTGTATATATTTTATTAAGATCATAACTTCTTACTTTTTTTTTTAAACTTTAAAGAAGTCAAATTTAAATACAAGAATGATAACAAATTTAAAATAAAGCCTAAGAATTTGAAACTAATATTCTACTTTAACATTGAATTTTATTGTTTGTTCCTTTTGTCAAAATGAATATTATGGGAATCCCACAATCATCTATATTATATATATTTTATTATAAAGGGAATTTTTTTTTTGGTGTTCCATTTTTATTTTTTTAAAAAATCATTAATAATTAATTTGAACATAAATAAAAAAGAATAAAATTAAAAATACAAATATTTTTTTGATAATTACATTTTACAATTACAACTAATTTTAAATATAGAGAGTTGTCTTTTTTTGTTACATTCACTATTATAACTAATTTCAAATATATTTTAATTTTTATTAAATTATTTTTATTTAAATAATTTTAATTATAAAAAATTATCATTAATCAATTTATAAAATAATTATTTAAGTAAAGTTTAAAAAAAAGTATATTAAAAGAAATGACAACACCTATCAAAATGATAGTTTAATAAAAGTGACCTTGAAAAATTCTTACATCTAACATCATATATAAAAATCAATTTTTATAATTAAAATGTAATAAATTTTAATATATATATATATATATATATATATATATATATATTAACATAACTATATTTTTAAAGTAAATAATATACGTAGCACAGACAAACTCAAAACCTTAAAACTAATTCTTTTATCATAATTTTCTTAACAAATTCTTTTATAATATAACACAAACAAATTTTTTAAATTAATATTTATTAAGAAATTAACTTGGATCTTGCACCGACTATTCCTATTATATGAATTTAATGTCTTCTTACCTTTGATAATACGAATTTGGCTCATTTAAATGGAAGAGTTCATTTAAAAAAAAAAATAAGGAATTATAATCATTTATGAAAAGATCAATAAATTAAATTTTAATAATTTTATAATTTACTATACGTGATATATTTTATCATAATTACAATCATTAATTAAAAAAATCAACAATTATAACTCTTCATTAAAAAAAATAATTAACTCCTTCGTTTTTTTTTAAATGAACTCCTATTTTAGAGGAGTCAAATCTCGATAATATTGAATAATCTTGAGTGGGTACTCTAACTCCAAAGTATAAAAGTGATTAAGTTGCTTCAAAAACAAATAGAAAATAAAGTGAGAAAAGTGATAAATGAGAACCCTAAACTAATGTTGTCAAAATCAAACCAAACTAAATGGTCTGGCTAGTTCAATTATGAATCGAATATTTAACTAGTTATGGTTAAGTTTTAAAATAAGAATTACGGTCATATCACTTTAAATCAATCAAAATCGTACAAAAGTGATAAAAAATTCTTAAACATACTAGATTAACCGATAACTAGCTAGTTATTTTTTTTCTTTTAAAAAAATTTAATATCTTTAATATTTTATAAATATTTTCATAAATTTTATATTATTATATTATATAATTCGACTAACCAATTTAAATAATTAAATCTGAATTGAATATTTTGTTGGTTTACTATTTAATTCAATTTTAATAACATTATCCTGAACTCATATCATACTATGACTTGAAGATGATAACCCATGCATTTTCAATAAAAATTTTGATAAAAATATTTATCTAAAATATAGTAGCAAATGATGATTGAAGCTAATTTAAGTCAATACGTTATCCCCAAAAAAGAAAAGTCTATGTGTTATACGTAATAATCACATGATAAATATTAACACGACTTTTTAAATATATTTTTATAATTATTTTCTGGGATACCGATAAGTGATAATCCATGCCGCATGCACAGTGGATCCTAGCCTAATATCAATATGAAATAGAGATTCACAGTTGGATGTATGCTTTGCCTATTTTATATCACATTGTTCATGAAGACAAAAAAAACTAACGAGCTAGATCACGATTTATGAATAATAAAATGAGATTCATAAAGAATTTTTATTATGGAGCTAAAAAAAAAAGAATTTTTTAATAATTATTGTAGCCGGCTGATTGTGATTGAACGTGTGCGTCTGCAAAGAAAAAATCCATTCCACACACATTTTCAATGAATAATAATTGGAGCAAATTAATAATTCATAAATTATTTTGACAAGCAATTATATTATTTTTACATCTTATTTTTATACTTAGAGTTTGTTTGAATATATTTTTTTTAAAAAAATATTTTTTTAAAAAAAGTACTTCAATACATTTTCAAGTATATTTGGATATAATTTTTTAAAAAAGTAAAAGTTAAAAAAAATTAATTTATTTCTTTTTTTAAAAGTCAATGATCTCTACTTTCTGAAAAAAGTAGAAGAAGAATTGATTTTTAATATAATTTTATAAAAAAATATCATTTATCTTTATTAAAAATTACATTTTATATCATCTTTTTTTTCTTCTTATAAATCTTATTTACATAAACCTCCATAGGTAATTTTATAAATTATATTTTAAACAAAGTAACTTTAAGTCATTATGTCCGAATATCTTAAATTGAATTATATTTTAATAATTATACCATTTAGAGAAAGTAAAATAAAAAAATTAGTAACATGTTGTTAATTTGGGTACACAATTAGACATGTTGTTATTATCATATGTCTCATTTTCTATGACGCTGTTATTATAACATACTTGAAAACCTCGTTGTCCCTATTATATTAGCTCATTTAATCATATGTTACATATCATAACTCAGCATATCTTACATTTAAATGTCTTTTTTAGTAATTTTGATATAAATTAAGTGCTTCTATTCCTTTTTATCTAAATAAATTTAAAATTTTTATTATTATTTAAAAGTATTTATTAAATATTATATCTAAATATAAAATTACTTTTAAAAAAAAATCTACTGAGATAAGATATATAAAAAAAAAATTTTAAAAGTTTATCCAAAGGAACCTTTATTTTGTACATCTATTTTTTATGATAAAAAAAATAAAAAGAAGAGTTTTATTACAGTATCTTAATTCATCATTCTAATAATTATCTTAATACCTCATAAAGAAAGTTAAAAAAGTATAAATATTTAATATTTTTAAAACTTAAAACGTATTTAATTCTTTTTAAAGGATTATTAAGAGGATATATTAAGAGTATATAAATATTAGGAGAATATATAATTATTTTTAGAAACAAATTTATTTTTTTTTATTATTATTTAAGATAAGTGTATTAGAAAAAAGTGTCGGGTTAAAGTGTGGGAATAAAATTTTTGTCTGACGAGCAAGCTCTACATGGTTGCGTCATTGCCAACCGAAGCACACTCTCCAAATTGATATTCATCTTTTCTAGCCCATTTTAAGCCAACCATCAAAGCTAGCTCGTCATTGAACGCTCCATCCTTCCCTCTTGTCGTCAAAATTGTGAATCCATGGCTTCTAAGGATGGTAAAGAAGAGCTTCATGTTCTGATGGTGGCATTTTCAGCTCAACCCCTTGCTCAGGCTCAGCAAAAGCCTAATAACCCAAGGCCTTCATGTCACTCTCGCCACCACTGAACTAGTTTACCACCGTGTGTTCAAGTCCACCACCACCACCCATGACAACGCCGTCGTTCCCACTTCTATTACCACCAACGGAATCCATGTACTATTCTTCTCGGATGGCTTTCATACTGACCACGACCGCTAGAACTCCAACCTGGACCAATACATGCAGACCATAGCGAAATTTGGACCAAGTAACCTCTCAAACATTATCAGAGACCATTTTCTCGGCGGTTCTAAAAAACTAAGTTGCATTATCAGCAAACCCTTTGTCCCATGGGTAGCAGATGTAGCTGCTGACTACAAAATCCCCTGTGCTTGTCTCTGGATTCAACCCTGTGCACTCTATGCCATATACTACCGTTTCTACAACAAGCTCTACCAGTTTCCAACTCTCGCAGACCCTGATATGAGTGTCCAATTACCAGGTCTGCCATTGTTACAACCACAAGACCTTCCATCTTTTGTTCTCCCATCAAATCCTGTTGGAAGCATCCCTATGCTTCTGTCAGAGATGCTCCAAAACATGAAGAAGCTCAAGTGGGTATCGGCAAATTCATTCTATGAACTCGAAAAGGAGGTCATAGATTCCATGGCTCATGTTTGCCCAATAAAAACGGTGGGTCCACTAGTCCCTTCATCGTTACTCGGTGAAGATCATAATAAAAAAGAAAGAAAAGTCAACGTGTTATACGTAATATAATCACATGATAAATATTAACACGTCTTTTTAAATATTTTTTATATTTATTTTCTGGGCTGCTGATAACCCATACACGGTGGATCCTAGCCTAATATCAATATGAAATAGAGATTCAGCATATCAGGAACCTTCTAATATGGATTTGGGCTCTTGTCGCCATTTGTTTTCCTCTCTTTTTATTTATATCAGTTGTATATATTTTATATATCACATTGTTCATGAAGAGCAAAAAACTAACGACTTGTAATATATCACATTGTTTTACTCGCATCACGATTTATGAATAATAAAATGAGATTCATAAAGAACTTTTATTAATGGAGCTCCAAAAAAAAAAGAATTTTTATTAATAATTATTGTAGCCGGCTGATTGTGATTGGACGTGTGCGTCTGAGACGGAAACATCTAATCCACACACATTTTCAGTGAATAATAATTGAAGCAAGATGATAGTTCATCAATTATTTTGACGAGTATAAGCTCCTCATCATTGCGTTATTGCCAACCGAAGCATATGTAGTGCACCCTCCAAATTGATATTCATCGTTTCTAGCCCATTTTAAGCCAATTGCCAAAGCTAGCCCTTTATTGAACGCTCCATCCTTCCCTCTACTGTGGACTTGTGGTCAAACTTGTGAATCGATGGCTTCCAAGGATGAAAAAGAAGAGCTTCATGTTCTGTTGGTAGCATTTTCAGCCCAAGGTCATATCAACCCCTTGCTTCGATTTAGCAAAAGACTAGTAACCAAAGGCCTTCATGTCACTCTCGCCACCACTGAATTAGTTTACCACCGCGTGTTCAAGTCCTCCACCACCACCACTCATGACAACGCCGCCGTCCCCACTTCTATTACCACCAACGGAATCCATGTACTATTCTTCTCGGATGGCTTTCATACCGACCACGACCGCAAGGACTCCAACCTGGACCAATACATGCAGACGATTGAGAAATTTGGACCAATTAGCCTCTCAAACATTATCAAAGACCACTTCCTCGGCTGTTCTAAAAAGCTAGCTTGCATTGTCAACAACCCCTTTATCCCGTGGGTAGCAGATGTAGCTGCCGAGTTCAAAATCCCCTGTGCTTGTCTCTGGATTCAACCTTGTGCTCTCTATGCCATATACTACCGTTTCTACAACAAGCTCAACCAGTTTCCTACTCTCACAGACCCTGATATGAGTGTCCAATTACCAGGTCTGCCACTGTTACAACCACAAGACCTTCCATCTTTTGTTCTCCCATCAAATACTTTTGGAAGCTTCCCTAAGCTTTTGTCAGAGATGCTTCAAGACATGAAGAAGCTGAAGTGGGTACTGGCAAATTCATTCTATGAGCTAGAGAAAGAGGTCATAGATTCCATGGCTGATGTTTGCCCAATAAAAACGGTGGGTCCACTAGTCCCTCCATCGTTACTCGGTGAAGATCATAATCAAGACGTTGAAATTGAGATGTGGAAGCCCCAAGACTCCTGCCTGGAGTGGCTTAGCCATCACCCTCCTTCTTCGGTTATATACATCTCGTTTGGAAGCCTCATTGTGTTATCTGCTAAGCAAATTGAGAGCATAGCCGCGGCTCTGAAGAAATGTAATCGCCCTTTTCTTTGGGTCATTAAGCGTTCAGAAAAAGCAGCTTCGGATGGAGCAGAACAGCTGCCACTGCCACGGTGGTTCGTGGAAGAGACCAAAGACCAAGGACTGGTGGTGGCGTGGTGCCCACAAACGAAGGTCTTGGCTCACCCTGCAATTGCATGCTTCCTAACTCATTGTGGGTGGAATTCCATGTTGGAAGCCATCACCGCAGGCACGCCCATGATTGCTTACCCGCAATGGACCGATCAACCCACCAACGCTAAGCTTGTTTCCGATGTTTTCCACATGGGCATACGCCTCAAGCAGGACGGTGATGGCTTCATTGCATCAGAGGAAATGGAAAGAGCTATTGAAGAAATTGTTGGAGGGCCAAGCTCAGAGGAGATTAAGAGAAATGCAGCGGAGCTGAAACGCGCTGCAAGGGAGGCGGTGGCTAATGGTGGCTCGTCGGACGGGAATATCCAATCGTTTGTGGATGAACTTCTTGGCAACAGATGATGTAACGTGCGTGTGTGGACATGGTATCTTATCCCGTGAACGTCAAAATTGGCTTTGGTGTTTTCTGATAATTGTATCACATCAAACGAGACAGCAGCTTGTGACTTGTGTCAATTGTAGTTCACAAATAAAGAAAATAAATTATTTAGAATCAAAGGATATTAATTTTTTTTTTAAAATTCCGTTTTCTTTCGTGAGTTATCAAATTAATATTTATTAATAATTTATTATCAGAATTTATTTATTTTATATATAAAAAAATTTAATAATTTAACTTAATTATGTATCGTTTTAATTATGTTATTTAATATTTTTATTTTGATATTTAATTTTAATAAATAATATTTATATAATAATAATGATAATATAAATTTTAAATTTTATAATATATTTATTATAATAATTAATAATTTATTATTTTAAATTTTAAAAAAATTAATAAGTTAAATTTTTTAATTTTTAATTTTTTTATTTAATAATATTTTTTATTTATTAATTTTTTATAAATTAAATTTAAAATTTTTATTTTTTGTCACTCTGAATTAATTAATAATTATTATTAACTTTTTTTAAAAAAAATACTAAATATTAATAAATATTAATAAATATTAAAATAAATCTAAAATAAATAATGAGTATATAATTTTAAATTATATAAAATTAAAAAAAAAATTTATTAAATATTTCTTTTAAAATTATTATTATTAGTAATTTTTTTAATTAAATATTATATTATAATTTTTAAGTAATATATCATTATTTTTAAATTTTATTTTTTCTTTACACAGGTGTTATGCTAGTTAATTTTTAAAGTTTATAAGTTTTTTTTTGTCAAGAATATTTCGGGGGTGAGGAAATCGAACACTAGTGTGTTAATTGTCGAGACAATCGAATTATTACTTGATCTCAGGCTTAAACTGTTTAAAGTTTATAAAGTTTAACTAATTCATAAATACTTGATAACTTATTAAAAAAAATGAGTACATAAGTAATCGTTATAATATTTATATTAAAAATGTAATTGTACACAATTCTCTATTAAAAAGTAATTTTGTAGCTGTAATTAAACTTATTTAAATTCAATTTATACCAATATTCTTTAAATAAATATAAACAAATATTTTATCATTTGATCGCAATTTGAAGGAAATTGATTTTGTTTGACGCCAGAAAAGATTCCGTCACATAACTATAATGAACATTAAATTACAATATTTATAATTAAATAGGAATTTTTAATAGTTAACTATACTTAAGGGAGATTATTGTAGTTCCAGCATGAAATTATTATCCCTCGTTATGAACCGGTGGCGACAAAAGTTCTAGTAGAGCGAGAAAGCGCCATCAAATTAAGTTCAAAGAAAATGAAAGTTTGTCCTTAAACTTTGAAAGATTCCACTCAGCTTCTTTAAAAATGATATCCTTTGTTTTTTCGTTCTGGAGGTATTCTTCTATATTTCTAATGTCCATGAATTTTATAAAGAGTAATGCTACATGTACATCTACCAAAAAATAAAAAAAAAATTCAATTAGGTTTAAAGCTAGTTGTTGTAATATTCGTTTCTAATTAATTTGATTACATCCTCCGGTCCTGGTTCCCTGAAGCCAAAATAACATTAAAGAGACATGTCTCTAAATTCTCATTATTTCCATTTCATGTTTCTTATTTTTTTTTAGGCTTTGACACTACATCTTAAAACTATATATGTTGGTTTAATATCATATTTTAACAAAAAAAATTCAAAACATTTAAGTTCTGCTTAGTACATCGTATAAAGAATAAATAATTTAATATAATTGATATTATTTATATTTAGATAAAATATTACATAATAATTTATCCTATTAAAATAATTTTATCTAATATTGATTGTATAAAACTATATAAAATAAAATAATTTAATCATTATCTATTATAGAATTAAGATTAAATAAAATTATTTTGATATAATATTATATCATTCAGTATCTTATTTCAATATTATATAAAAATATATAATATTAATTATATTATATTATCCCTTACTTATATAGTACACCAAATAAGATCTAAGTTTATGAATGAATCTTTTTACTTATATAATTCTTACTTAATTTATTTTTATTCCATACAAGACTTCTATGTTCGAACTTAAATTTTCATTCATACTACATATTCATCCTTTGATTTTGCTGCTTAGCGTTTGTGTTCTTTACTCTTTTAGAGTTTTGACTGGTAATTTCTTTTTTTTTTTTTGGTGTTGGACTAGTAATTCTAGTAATTTCTTTTACCCTAATAAGCAAACAAAGCTGTGACGTAAAGTAGATATTCGTTTGCAAAAAGAGTGTAAAGATGTGATTTTTTTTTTTCTCTTTTGGTTTCGTAAAAGAATGAAAAGTGGTGAGTTTTTTTCGTAGAGAATAATGGTTTTGGAATCTGGGTTGGTTTGCTAATTTCACGGGTTTGATTTGGGTTTTTAAGTTTGAGAAATTTTTAAATAAATATTATTTATTATATGTATTCAAATCAACTTTTAATATATTTATATTTATATAAATCATATTATAAATGTGTTTTTTTAATAATATAAATATAAATATATTAAAAATTAATTTGAGTGTTTATAACAAGTATGTCGGTTTAAAAATCTTTCTTTTAAGTTTATATATTTTCCTTATTAATTACATGCGAATTGGTGTGGACCCGATTACCCAGAAAATTGTGTATCCCTTTAAACCTGTTATTTTACTATTTCACATACGAACGGTTTTAGAAAACAATTCAAGAACGCTTTACTCTTTACTTTTTTTTTCTTTTCCAGTCACGAAACAAATATGAAAAAGAAAAACTAAATTACATAAAACGAAATCAGAATAGTGTGTTTCATTAAATTAATTTCGCAACGAATAATATATTTCTTATATAAAGTATGTGAAAAGAAAATTCAGTTTTTTCAACAAGTGATGTCACGTCTGCACTATGACAGTCCTCAATTGCCATTCAACCAAAATTTCCACTATTCTTTCCCCAATGTTCCATTCTGGTAGGTGTGGTGTGGTGACATTTTACAAACAGCAACAATAATCCGAACTCACCAATGATAAGCATTGGGGTGACTGATGAATGGTGATGACTTCGCCATCAGAATCTGCATATTTCCTTTTTGGAAAAGAGCCTACCGAAGTGCTTTGTGAAGTTCCACCCCATTTTCACTTAGGCAGCAAAGCCGCCAGGACTTTAGAAATTTTCTAAGTTAATTAGAAGCATAACAGGATTGCCTCTAGATAAAGCCACCAAGTGGAGAGTTTGCTCCTTCCCAGCCTGCCCAGCATATCGCCGTCGACGTAGATCTTCTAATTAAGTTTCCCCAGCAAACAAATACTTCTGCTCGGCTTTTACTTTCTTCTCCCCTGAATTATTTTAGTTAACGGGTTAACAACGTTTTATATCACCAATTTCAGTACAAAAATGGAAATTGAATTTTGCAAGACTCGTGCTTGTGGTTGTGGAGTACACGGTTATAAAATTTTAACTTGGATCTTCTTTTAAATTGGTTAAATAACAGGAAAGGATCGTATCATAAAAAGTAAGTTTAAATTATAATTAATGAATCCTACATTAATTTATAAGAGTAGATTTTTACATAATAAATTTTATATTTATATCTCTCTTATAATGAGAGTGGATCTAAATCGTATTTAAAATAAAAAGAATTAAATTTTTGTTGCTAAGATAGCAAAGTGTGCATCAAAATTTTGATT